>VXBJ01000790.1:367338-461729 GCA_013400055.1 Nycticryphes semicollaris
CCTTGTGTTTCTAAGACCATCTTACTCAAAAATCATGTTATTCCAGTGCATTCTTTCCATAAGTGAAACAGTAAGCCCCCAACAACTTTTTAATTGTCAGGATCATCGAGAAGCCAGAAGGCAGATGGAACAATCCACCTTTGCTTAAGGCAGCTGTGTAGATTCAGTGCAGAAAAAGAGGCCCAGATGAGGGACAAATACAGTGACCCTCGTGATCTTCAACTCCACAGCTCCTACAGAAACACACGGACTGCTGGGCTCGCTTCCGAACACGGAGAGGGCTCCAACACACTGCTCAGTGCCATTTTTCAAGGACAGGCACGACAGCCATGCAATAGACAATCTCACTGTAAACTTACCACGAGGAAAGTGCTTCTCCAGTTAACTCCAGTTACGTTACCTGTGGGTTTAACACCTGAGGTTAGATATTTCCCAGAAACTTTTGCCCTTTGGTACATAACTGCAGGTAAGTTTGCAAAAATCAGGGATTGTGGTAGTTTTCTATTAAGTACAAATTTACTGCACAATACGGGATGCTCATTACACAGTGCACCTGCTTATTAAATAAACCCAACTGCAGTATCTACATCCAGGTCAAATGGGCACCTTGAAGTACTGTGTGACTTTCCTTCAGCTAACTAGTGTTCTTTCATTTATGAGTCCAGAAATGCTGAGTAACCCTCTAAACTGGGAGGAGAAGATCTCATGGATGGGAGTGAGCAAGTGAATGAAACAAGCAAGGACTGGAGGTGTTCTAGCAGCTACGAAAATGGGAATACGTGAGGTTCTCCATGAAAGGATAGTGAAGCCGTTCCTATAGCAACAGAGACAGTTGCCAGGCTGCGGGAGATGGGTTCTGATGTATGGCACAAGTCACACGTAGTGAGGGATTTTAGGCTAAAGACAACACTGATATTTTATACATATGCAATTTTTAATGAGTAAAGACAACGTGACTCTTTTGTTCAGAGGAGAACAGCTTTTCACACAAAATCAAAGAGGGAAATTACTGGGGTAAGAGTGGCAGGATATTTTATTACAACTTACTCCTAGTTTTTACTAAGTGCTCCATCTTATGAATACAAAAGCATTTTTAAAAAAATCTGCTTGTTGCTGAACATTTCAGTTCGATTGACTAATGGTCCTTTTAAAAATCCCAAGAGGCTGCAGACTGCCTCTGTGCTTTTACCATCCTCAAACACTGCTCTGGTCTGAAGACTTTGAGTCTTTAAAAAGTTATCTGAACTTCAACACCCATTTTTTTTTTTGTTAAAAAATTCAGCAATTCGTCCTCAATACTATGTCAGGTAGAAAAGCCAACAACCCGTGAGTTATTGCCAGAGCCAAGAGCTCTTATTATGGCAGTTGGTTTCCAAACAGCTCGGTCACATGCTGTCAGTTCTTTGACAAATGACACAAAAAACGAACGGGGAAGTCTGGTTTTAGAGCGTTGGGAGCCCAGTTNCCTGATGAGGAAAGGCTGAGGGACCTGGGCCCTTTTAGTCTGGAGAAAAGAAGGCTGAGGGGGTGGTCTGATCAACACCTAGAAATACTTCAAGGGTGGGTGTCAGGAGGATGGGGCCAGGCTTTTTTCAGTGGTGCCCAGGGACAGGACAGGAGGGAACAGGCACAAACTTGTACATAAGAAGTTCCATCTAAACATGAGGAGGAACTTATTCACTTTGAGGGTGGCAGAGCCCTGGCAGAGGCTGCCCAGAGAGATGGTGAAGTCTCCTTCTTTGGAGACATTCAAAACACACCTGGACAAGTTCCTGTGCAACCAGCTGTAGGAGGGCCTGCTTTGGCAGGGGGGTTGGACTAAATGATCTTCAGAGGACCCTTCCTACCCTATATCATTCTGTGATTCTGTAAGCCTCCCACAGTAGTGGGGCACCTCCCAGACCTTCCACAAAGCTGTAGGTGTTTTCCTTCTGCCCCCCAAATCCACACTGGTGTATAAATTCAGACCAAGGGCAGAGCTTCAGGATTGTCCTCAAGAGGTTTGGTGGAAGTGGAAGAACCTGGGTGAGTCCTATAATTTGTGCAAATAACCTCTGAGCAGAGAGAAGAAGCATTTAACGAACTCACTGAAGACTCCTAAGGGCTTGAAGAAATATTAACTGGGCTGCTGCACACTTCGATAATCACCAGTACAGCACAGATTACACCATTAAAACACATGTACGAGACTGCCATGTAACACAGGCACCCGGGTGCTGAAGCAGAGCTCACCCACAGACCAGAGCCTTGATCTGCTTCTTGACTTGTCCATTGTTATGCAAAGGGTTTTAATTAAGAGCCAGCACTCCTCAGATACGTCATCTCTCTCCCCTGCTGTTTTCAGACAACTCTACAAAAACAAGAAGTAGGTCAGACACGGATGAAGGCTGTGTTAAAGAAGTGGCATGAAGAAGCCTGAAGTTTGAGGGAAGTAGGACCTGAGATGATATCAGAGAGCCTGGAACTCAGGCAGGACAGAAGGAAATGAAAAACACACAGACTCTGGGGTACAAAACAGTCTGCCCCAGTTTGGTGGGGCAGAAACCCACACAGAGGACAACTTTTTCAACTCACAGTTTAAGTGGGTGCAAAAGGAGCGATGTTCAGCAACATCGCTGAACACTGATAAAAATCTCATTCTGAAGCAGTGGAAGCAACAGCAGCTTGTGCAGGTTTGCAGTTCCTTTGTGAAACCAGGGTGGAAATGAAGCCATGCTTCTTTGTCCAAGGGACCCAGTCCAGCTAGTTGGTCTGGAAAGATAATCCAGAGCACCTGAGTAGCCACTCACGTCACTCAGCCCTTCATTCCTTGCAAGCCTGACTGCTGCAATGTTCCCATTCTTTTGAGCTGTTTGGGAGTGAAGGCACTGAGGAACAGGACTGTGTCATTCTGCTACTCTTTCCCTCTTTGTTGGATGACCATCTAGGCCTCTTTACTGCTGAAGAGATTCTAAAGAATGGAGGTTGTTGGTGCCAGTCAGTATTTATATTCATTGCAGCCCCAAGAGCACACTGCAACACCAAAGATCACCTTCCTTCAGGCTCCTTGGTAGCACCCATCACCCCATTTTTCCACTTGGAAGATGGTGTAACTGACTGACAAAGCAGAAAACCCACCCTCCCTAAGGTTCACCATTGACACAAAAACCCACAGAATCGTCAACCTGCATCACAGAAATGCAGCAATAACTGTCTGGTTACAGTAAACCAGGGTAGATCTAAACTGGGTGTTTGACTTGTTGCAATTATTGGCTTTTTAGAAGGAAATTCTGAGCTTCACTGGAAAGACAGTGACCTGCATTCCCTTTGTACGGGGCCCAAAGGTTGTGGGCATTCCTCTATCTAACAGGATAGTCAAGGACTGGAAACACCAAACGCCCCACACACAGGGCAGACTGAAAGATCAGGGCAAGCAGCCCCTACAATAGGCCACAGGGTCACGATGCAAAATTCCTGTGGCATCCAGAAGATACACTGATCCCCCACAGGTAGCAGCCAGGTCACAAACACTTGCAAGTAGAAGTATTTCCACCTAGATCCAGTGCTAGTAGTAAGGGTGGCTCTGGGGTCATAAGGTATAGTGTCTTCAAATATGCTGACCAGGACCCCCTTGAGCTGCAGGGGTGCTTCCCGCATCGCCATACACACTTGTCCTCAGCCAAAGCCCACAAATGCATCCTGCTGGGACAGGTGAGATGGAAAACAGATTCCCTGCTCTGCCTCTTTGGCTGCTCTTCAAGGAACCTGCTTGTAAAAAGCCCTCTGTAATTATATGATTATTCATTAGAGATTAAACAGAGACCACAGTGCTCATTTGGAGCAGGTTGGTAACTGGCTGTGACCTACTGGACCAGATGTTTTGTTGTTGCCTTGTTTCACTGTTGCCCAGTGACTCTGACACCTCAAATGATGCTTCGTGTGCAGTTCAGGGGAATAAACTCCTGAGGACACATCTCTCTCTCCTCTAGTATTCACATGCAGTGTCTCCTTCCTAAGGACCCTACCAGATCTGGAACCAGAGGGGAAAGTGGCAACGCAGCTGCCAACAGACCCAGAAGAGAGCAGATCTCAGCCTTCACAGCAGACAAGAAAATGGATTTTCAGAGTTGAAAAGACAAAGAGGCACCACAGAGTCTGTCAGCACCTTCCCCAGCCTCATACAAGTCAACAGTTAATAAAAGACAAAGAACAGATGCTCTGAGACATAGATCTTCTGAGGATTTTAATTGCTTCTACCTAAAATGTGGTTGAAAAATTGGTAATAGGAAACTTGTGCTCTTAATCATCAGGTTGCTTTGTATCAGATTGCTAATGACTCACCACCAGATTTTATAAACATTTCACTGCTTTTTAATTCTGTTAACCCTGATCAGTCAACACAGCCTCAGCACAGCAAAATGATGCTAGTCTGAGGGGAAAAAATAATATTAAAAACTAATAATAATAATAGTTGCCTGAGGTTCTGGACTTTTTTTTTTCCCCTATGACAACAGCACGGGAATTGGCAAGGGTTTGGTCTGACTCAACCCAGATGGTTGGTTACAGGAATTATCTTCCCTCCTTGCCATGGACCTGACGTTCATAGAATGTGGAGAAGAAGGAGAGAAAGACACCAATACTCACTTCTGGGCCCAACGCTGCTGCTTTTCCTCCTCCCTGAGTGCAGGCCCCGCTGACCAGGAGGAGCAGCGACATGGACTCACCTCAGCGTAGCAGTCTGTAAGCCCAGGTGAGACACCTTTGCCCCTTGTGCAATTGTTTTGCAAGAAAAGGAAGCCGGTTTCGCTGCACCCAGTTTTCAGCTTTGTCCTTCTCATCAAACTCCCCTTGCAGGTCAGCCGGCCAAAATCCACCCACACAGATGGTTCAGTTGCCTTCTGTGAAGTTACCCTTCAAGCTGGACTGACCTCGTTATCTTTGGTATGGTTTCCACATGCTAATGGACACTCCTGCATTCGCCGATGGCCCTTCTTGCACCACAGAGGATGGTATTAGCCAGGTTTAAAATCCAATTCCCCTAGAAAGGAAGAAACTTTTCAACATCAGTGTCTCCCACCAGAAAAATCTCACTGTTAGGGACTGAGACACAAACCCAGCACAAACTAGAGGCAGTTTGTAAGTGAATTCCCAGCACAAGACTGACAATAGGCAAGCAGAAGCTGCTCAACACGTGTGTGAGCCCCAGGTCCCTCAACAGCCCAAGCTGAGCTTTGCCCCCGGGCAGCGGCCACCCAGCTGTAAAGGCAGAGGGATCTGGGGCTGGAGCACACAGAGCTGCACATCACCATTCTCTGCCCAGCCAAGCCACCAACGGGGCGCATGGCTGAACGTCCTGCCACCACGGCCATAAAAACACCAAGTGTCCGTCTCCCCCAGGAGACCTGCTGGAGGGAAGGGTTAAAGTGCCTGCCCTCCTCTAGATGGGAAAGATCTAATCTCATTAATGTGTATAAATATGTAAAGGGTGAGTGTCAGGAGGATGGAGCCAAGCTCTTCTCAGTGACAGGCAATGATAGGACAAGGGGCAATGGGTACAAGCTGGACCAGAGGAAGTTCCACTTAAACATGAGGAAAAACTTCTTCCCAGTGAGGGTGAAGGAACACTGGAAGGGGCTGCCCAGAGAGGTTGTGGAGTCTCCTTCTCTGGAGACATTCAAAACCCACCTGGACACATTCTTGTGTGACCTGATCTAGGTGTTCCTGCTCTGGCAGGGGGATTGGACTGGATGAGCTTTCAAGGTCCCCTCCAATCCCTGATAATCTGTGATTCTGTGATCTCTGCCATTCACACTGCCCAGTCTGCTGGGGTCAGGTAAGGGAGAGGAGACAGCAGCAGAGAAGACAACGGAGCTGAACATGATGGCAGCCAGTGTTGGGTGCCCCAGATCAAGAAACAGAGAAGAGAGGACCTGGGGAAGAGCAGCAAATGCTGAGGATATCCATGAACGGCAAAGTCCAGAGTAACCATAGAGCTCAAACCCAGCTGATGTGACCTCAACTTGTTGATGTGACCTGACCTTGGGTGGAGTTGTTCTTAATCCCTGTTTTACACCCACCTGAAGCTCCAAGATGCTAGCTTGCTCCTTAATGCTGAGCCTGGTTCTGGGGAGGGAGAGTGCTAGCCAGGATGCCCACAGCATGTCTGTGGGTTCAGAGCCATGGGGATGGAGCTTGGACCAGTCCAGGTGCCCTGCTGGGCTCAGCCCCGATTCGTGTAACAGCCTGATAGGGAAATTAAGGTCAGACAGCAAGCTGGAGAATGCAGAGCTCTGTGGTCACAGTGGGATCCATCAGAGCTGCAACGGTAATTGCAGAAATACTCCTGAAAAGCTGCTCCATCACAACATCTCTCCCGAGACAGCTGTATTAAAGATGGCATTTGTATGCCAGGACAGACTTCTTACCGCTGTACAAACGAAAACATAAAGCAGCACCTGCACATCATCCATCAAAACTGCCAGAAAGGCCAGAAACTTTCCAAATCACCCCGTGCTGTTCAGTGTCCTCTGTGTCTGGGAGAGACCCAGAACATTTGGGCACCTCTCCTGCCCCACACAGCCCTGAGGATGGTCACCTCCAAACACCTCCTCCCTTTGGCTGAGACCCAACCCCAGCACACAGGGATCCCAAATAGCATTTAGGGCAGCTAAAAGTACTTTTCTATACCCCCACGGGCAAAATCTGTGATGTTCTCCAGCCTCGCATGCCTGAACTATTCTGAGAAGGGAATTAACAAGATTTTTTTTTCATGTCACTGCCTTTTCTGGGCCAGATACAACACTTCCAAAGGCAGAACAAGACCTTCATCCCAAGGAAGCTGGCTTAGGGGATCCTCGCTTACAGGGAGAGTCACATACCAAGTCTCCCACCACACAACTCACTGGAATGAACCTAAAGGTGACTGTAAAACCTAAACCACACAGCAGCTCTGCCAGAAGAGTGTCTTGGAGAGCGATGACTGAGTTTTCCGCTGTGCAGCATCTGCTCCAGCCTTTGTTAGATACTGTCCATCTTCCCCTCCCTCCCCAGCCACCTGCAGCATGGCCCATTGTTCCCCACCACTTTTCCAATGGATCCTCTGCCCACAGCACTAAGAACGACGTGTCCTGCCAACAAGCAGATGCTTTTGAGCATCCAGACTTGTGAAGACGCATGATGATGCCTTCCAGTTGCTGGGTCCCCACCTCTTATTATCCTTTAGGTCACAGTGCAGCAGAGCCCGCCCTGGCAGGGGTCCCAGCTGTGGCTTTTGTGGGACTATTTGGGAAATAGTGTCAATGGGTTGGAAACCAAAAGTTTGGAAGCAGTGCTCTCCAGGCGGATGATTTCATGGCTATTCTTTCCCACCAACTTCAGTTTAATGCAGAGAAGCACAGGAGCTGCAGGCTCTCAGAATGCAGCCCTCTTTTAGAACAAGAGGTTTCCTCTTACAGGTGGAAACTGGTGCAATGGAGTTTCTCACTGCACCCCTAAAGGTCCTACTGAGGCCACGGCACAACCAAAGGATTCCCCAAAAGAAATTAAAAGACTTTGTTATTGTGATGGTGGCGAGAGCCTGGCCCAGGTTGCCCAGAGAAGCTGTGGCTGCCCCATCCCTGGAGGGGTTCAAGGCCACGTTGGAAGGGGCTTGGAGCAACCTGGTCTGGTGGGAGGTGTCCCTGTCCAGGGCAGGGGGGTGGCACTGGATGATCTTTAAGATCCTTTCCCACTCAAACCATTCTGTGATAGGAGTAAGAGGGTACTGATATTTGCTTCTAGCATTACAACAAAAAGGCACGATGGGCCTGAGTCTTGTGGCCCAGTTCAAGACAGAGGTGACCATCAAGTACCATTTCCATTATACAGGGCCTTGCCAAGACCTTCTCAGCCTTAGAATCATAGAATCATGGAATGGTTAGAGTTGGAAGGGACCTTAAAGATCGTCCAGTTCCAACCCTCCCACTCGAGCAGCCCATCCAGCCTGGCCTTGAACCCCTCCTGGGATGAAGCATCTACAGCTTCTCTGGGCAACCTGGGCCAGGGCCTCACCACCCTCACAGCAAAGAATTTCTTTCTGGTATCTCATCTAAATCTCCCCTTTTCCAATTTAAAGCCCTTACCCCTTGTCCTGTCACTACACTCCTTGACAAAGAGTCCCTCCCCAGCTCTCCTGGAGCTCCCTTCAGACACTGGAAGGCTGCTCTAAGGTCTCCCTGGAGCCTTCTCTTCTCCAGGCTGAACAACCCCAGCTCTCAGCCTGTTTTCCGCTGTACCTGTTCCAACAGGTCCATGTCCTTTCTATGCTGAGGACTCCAGAGCTGGACACACTGCTCCAGGTGGGGTCTCACCAGAGCAGAGCAGAGGGGTAGAATCACCTCCTGTGACCCGCTGTCCAGGTCCCTCTGGATGGCATCCCTTCCCTCCAGTGTGTCAACAGCACCACCAAGCCTGGTGCCATTGGCAAACTTGCTGAGGGTGCACTCCATCCCACTGTCCACGTCTCCGACAAAGATGTTAAATAGCACCGGTCCCAGTACCGACCCCTGAGGAATGCCCCTCGTTACTGGCCACCACTTGGACACTGAGCCTTGAAAGGTGAAAGCTGGTCCCTGGTGATTGCTGACAAGTGTACATCTGTAAAGAGAAAAATCTGTCCTCTCAGACAAGGCAGAGCCCCATCGCCAAAGGAGCAGGGAGGGAGCTGCCAGCAGTGACCAGTTCATCCATCCCAGCAGAGCCACTTCCAGGAGGCCTGCTGGGACCAACTGGTGCTCCAGAGCCAGATGCATGGAGACCACAGGGTGAACTTCAGGACAAACCAAGCTTTGTGTTCACCTCTGAGAGAAGTCAGCCCAGACGTGGAGGCCATGTGTGGTCCCAAACCCATCCGCTTTACCTCAGTAAAGGAATCAAACCACCCATGAGCAGGACACGTCCTGCTACTTCCCCCCAGGGTGGCACTTGCTGCTGGAACCCTCTTCTGGTCTTGAGGAGAAACCTCTAAGATCTCCCTCAGACCCAGTCTCTGTTTGGACTCAAGTCTGAGCCGTAGCCGTTTCTGAGGTTAGACTAACACCTCTCCTTGCCCTGTCGGATAAGAGATCCCACTGCTCTAGATTGCAGTTAAATGCAGGGAAATTGGGGGGAAAAAAGTACTTGCCCTGGATTTCAGGCAATTCCTTCCTTAAAGTGCTTGCAAGAGAGTCAAGATCACCCATCCCCTTCCTTTGGGAACTGACCTTCTCACACCCCAAGGAAGTCTCTGGTATCGCACTCTCAGCAGAGCAGACACCCCTGACCAGGACCAGGGCTGTGAACTGAAACCAGACGCCTGAACCAAACAGGCTCCTGCTTTCAGCACCAAGCCTTCATATTAAATCATTCATTTATCTTCAAAATTTAAACCTACGGCAGATTTCCTTTACGCTGATGTATAGGGAGAAGGCCAGGAATCACCTAAAAATGCAACAGATCCTGGCAAAATAGAGAGGACTGAAGGGGGGGTGTTCCAGCGGGGGAAAGACCAGGGGGTCTTCCTGTTCCTTCTGCCCAAGGAGATCTGTTTGGTCTCCTTTTATCTCAGACCACACAGAGCTATCCGACATCGAATCAGTATGTCAAGTGGAACCTGGTTGTTTTGAAATGATGCTAGGCAGGCTTTGGGTGTCAGGTAGTTTGGCAGTAAATAATATTTCGCTATAATAACCATCTTTTCCATTAATTTTATGTAAGACCTGGTTCCTCTGCTGGCACAGGCCTCGCTAACTGGCTGCTTCTATCAACTCTCGCAGTTGCAGTGCTCTATCCATCTCCCAACCCAGCTCAACCCAAACCGCTTGTTTTACAGCTCAACATAAAATTTCAGTTAAACATTAATCATCCAAAAAGCCTGAAGAACCTCTCTGGGGTATTGGCTACTCTGATCTCTCAGGAAAAGCACCCAGAGGAGCAGAAAGTTCAAGCTAATTAGAATTCATAGTAAAAAAAAAAAAATCACTCCCCGCTCACACAGGGGGGGTTTGGGGAGAATACATGGTGTTTTTTTCCTATCACATGGCTATCACCCTCCTGCTGTAAAAGACAAACTGTGACATAAGTGTAACCAGGGAGCGATTCCAGCTGCCTGTGTTTTGCCAAAAGGAAGGGATTTCCATCGGCAGCAGGACCAGGCAGGGCCGGGGGGGTACCCCCCTCTAGTGCACACCCACAGCACTGCACCCCACGGCCAGAGGCACAGACACAGGGCTGCGGACAGAGAAATGGGGAAAAAGACAAAAAAGAGAAAGGGAATTCTCTCACACTTTCCAGCTGTGCTTCAACCGGGCCAATGTGCCTGCACCCGTCCAACACACCGGGATCTGGAGGAGCAGCAGAGAGCACACAACGGGAGCCTGTGCCATTTCCGGCACCGGAGGGAAACCATTCTCATCTCAAAGAATGGAAACAGACCAAGATGTTCACCACTAAACCAATGTCTTCTGAAAAAGCATCTCCTCATGACATCTCTGTGGTGAAGGCAGCCAGGAAACACGGACTGGCAGCTACTCCCGCTCTCCGCTGCCCAAATTTCCCCCCCTTGGCTGAAGCAGCCACTACCACAGGTAACAGCCAGTTTGTATTCTGGGATTCAATTTCTTTATGGATCTAAAAACCTGGAAAAATATCAGTATCTCAGTAGGTGGAAACACAAGAGGTCTTTCCACCAAAGAGTAAATCACACAGCCTGGACTGACAGAAGTTGGAGCTGCAGGATAGTACCGAGTCAGCACATGGGAGGAGAGAAACCTTCAGTGACAGAGAATCCCCAACACAAACCTAAAATAACCTTAAAGTCTAAGCAGAGCAAGGGCCTGAGGAGGTTCATCGTGAAAGGTCTCCCAGCAGCGTGGGCTGTTATTTTGTGTAAGTCACCGTGACACTTTAAACCATTTAAAAACAAAACCAAGCAAGAAAGACCCGATGGTTCTACCCAGTTCCTGTTTCCAACACGTCCGATGCCAAAGAGCCGAGAGCCTGCCAAAGGCAATACCGACCCCCGGAGCAGAGGTGCACAAAGGTTGTGTGGACGGGAGGACAGGGCCCTTGTCACATACACACACCTAACCCACCTTCCCCCTTCTCCCTCAAGATAAAGACCATCCCCGCATAAAAGGAGAAATAAAGCACCAAGGCGACGAAGAGGGGTGACACTCACTTTCCTCACGTGACCCTGGAGAACTCAAGAGGAAGGAAACCAGGGAAAAAGGTAGTCAGCAGCTTTGGGAAGGGATTTCCACCTCTACTTAACTAGTGGCTGTTTCTTTGGTTTTCTTTCTTTTTTTTCTGGACACCACTTCAGGAGATAGAAAAGTCCCAGGACACAAGGGGAAATGAAGGAAAACACCCCAATCATCACATCCAGAAACATGATGGACGAGAAAGTGACTTCAAAGAGCTTTTGGCACAACTGCCTGGAGGATCCATACGGCCAAACTGTTCTGATACAGTTCAGGTCACTGCATGGAAAACTGGCAGGACACCAGGCTCACACCAACAGCACAAAGTCCAAGGGGCAGCCTCACAGCATTCCCTGGGGGTTGTTACTTGGGCTAATATTGTTCAAAGGGACCCCCCTCAACAGGCTGCAGAAACAGCCCAACAGAAACCTCACCCAAATCCACAAAGATAAATACAAAGTCCTGCTCCTGAGCATCCTCCCCTACGCTGGTCCTGCTCTGCTGGGGCTGGGCCACTCACCCTCAGAGGTGACTTCCCACCTGAATCATTCTGCCACTCAGAGTGGCAGCTTCCCGCGTACAGGGGAACAGCAAGATTCTTTTTGGGGCATATTGCAGATGCTGACAATCAGTGTTAAAGTCTGTTGTAAACTCACACAACTCATTCTTCTCCCGTGCCCATCTTCCTCTACACTTCACCTGAGGCTTGCACTGAAGCCGTGCAGGAATTAACTGTAACGGTACAGACTCCGACACAAGCGAGCCGTGAAGAACAAGCTATTTTTGCCAAGACAGAATTTCACTCCACCTACACTCAAACCCCATTGGCACTGGGGAATACACTAGCTTTGGGATTTTTCACAGGCTCCAGGGCTCATTTCAAGCCACTCCTTGGGGAGAGGAAAAAGGGGAGAGGAAAAAGGGGAGAGGAAAAAGGGGAGAGGAAAAAGGGGAGAGGAAAAGGGGGAGAGGAAAAAGGGGAGAGGAAAAAGGGGAGAGGAAAAAGGGGAGAGGACAATTCAATTTCTGACCCTCTGTGTAAGACCCTGGCTGAGAAGATGGCCGTTGGATGCTTCTTGATCTAGTGACAGTGGTGACCAACACAGCACGTCTTATCATGTGACAAAAGACCTAGAGCCTCAAACGGGACATTCTATCAGGGGAGCTGATCTCCTCTGACACTTCTTTCTGTTGAGCATCTTCTCCAAAGACCCAGAGCAAGCTAATGGCTGAAGAAAGCCAAGATTAGCCTTTGGGAGGTGACACCACCTGCTCAACCACAACGGAGTTAAACACTCAGTGATCAGTTCTTAAAGCAGAGTTAAAAAACACAAGATGCCAAGCTTAAAAATAAGCATTTTCTTTAAAAAAAAAAAAACCCACACGTACAGTCAGATTTTAAGTAGATCTAGAAGACACTCAGCTATCTCTAAGAAAAGTAAACCTTTGCAATGCACTGCACACAGAGTTTTCTAACCAGCAAGAGCCAGTAAGTTGGGTAAACCGCAGTGTTTGCTGAAAGAGCTTCAGTGGCTTTTTTTGTTCTGTTTCCACCCCGTAGGGCAGAGACACCTGAAAGGCAGAGGAGGGCCTTCACGCTGCAGAGCACTAGGTTAGTCCTTCTCCTGTCTCACTCTACAGACACAGCTCAGCGTGAGGCTGGTGTGGGCACAGTGGGCAAGGGCAGTTCCATGGAGGGAGTCTCAGTCACTTCGGCTGGGCTTGGCTTGCGAAGCTCCAGTTTCTCCGTAAGCTGGTTATAAAGCTCCTTCACAGCTTCCCCGCTCTGCAGAACAAGAATTAGGGAGGGGAAGAACAGGAGAGTCACACTTCATTCTAGTTGCCACTGGCTCCAACGCTAAGAATGCAATTACCCTGTGTGTTTTAACACAAACCAACACAGAAAGAGGAAGTGACAAAGTAATTAAGCCCCAGTTTGGAACACTTGGAAAGCAGAGCTCATGTTCCATTGAGCAGCGTCTGGAAAGGCAGCTGCTTTCGTTTGCAATTAGTTTTCCCTTTCTCGTGCTTCCCTTCTTACCTGCTTGGTGGGTTCCAAAGCCTTCTGGAGAGACTCTAGTTTGGCAGGCGCCACTTTGTGATGCAGATGAAGCAGCAGCCTTAGCACATGTCTGTGTACGTTTTCCTTTCTGCAAAAAGCAATGTTAAAGCAGAGTAATCAATATATATACAAACACCATCTTGAGAACAAGAAAGCTACAGCAACAGTGTTGGAATAATTCCCACACCCTGGCAGATCTGTTGCCATTTCCCAAAACACCTGAGAATTGGAGCCTGTGTGCTCCCAAGCACTAACCCTGCCATTCACTTTCAAGCAATTCATGTACTTATTCAACAGGAGTGAACCATGAGGAAGGAGGGGGCAGGGGCAGATTTTAAGCCCAGACTGTATCATCAACACTTAAAAATTTTGCTGGTACAAATTTGATAACCCAATATAAGCCCCTCCTTAAAGAAAAACAGCAGCAGGCTAATATTTCCACTATACATGAAGAGTTTGCTGAACTATTTGGATATAGTTCAAAGCAGTAGAACCTCTCTCAGATATCCTGTAAACTCACTTAGTCTGAAGAAAATCAGGTTTACCTTGAGCAGGCAGTGAGAAAGAAGCCATCAAAGAGACTGGTGCAGAACTCCTCCAGAGCAAACTCATCACCCAGCATCGTGAGGTTACCAGTGAGCAGATGCAGAAAAATATCACTGAAGGCCAAGTCACTGAATGTCTCAACTACAGAACATGAAAAGAAAAAAGGCTGAGACTGACAAGGATGTGCCAAAACCTGACCTACACAAGATGTTCCTGCTGAAAACTTCGTAGTGAGATTTCCTGTTAGAACAGGCAGCCCAAGCAGGTGGCTTTGATGTTTCCAACATAAAAGATTAGGAGCAGAGGGGTGAGAGGAATATTTAGAAAGCCCATGTTTTCACTGAAGCTGAAGTCACAGAGCAGCCCGCTCCTGCCAAAATCACAAAGTCCCCTACTAGTGATATGGTTTAGTGATGGCTTTTGTCAGTGATAGGTTGATGTTTGGACTCAAAGATCTGAAAGGGCCCTTCCAACACAGGCAATTCTATGATTCTATCCTCCTCTATCGTCCTCTTCACAGTCACATCCAGCTCTTCACACTCCTCAGGCCCCGCAGTGAGTGGACACAAACAGTTCTCAACTGATCTCTTAATTATTAATACAGCCTTTGACTTAAGGAACTACTGATCTTCAGCCACTATCCCTAAATTGTCACATCAGCAGAAAAGTATCCCAGTTGCAGACACAAACAAACACTTCTCCAGGGCCTCACCAGAAGAGCCAGAGGAAGAACATTACGTCTTGGACTCTGAAATCACTTTCACTCCTGGTCTACTTCCCTCCTGGGCAGTAGTCCAGCATAAGGCAAACAGCTCTAGAAGAGAGACAAGACCAAAACTTACCTAGTGCTGGCAGGAGCCTAAGGAAAGCATTCTTGTTCCTCAGTTTCGTGATGTGAAGGATGTAATACAGCCCAATCTCACAAGCTATTCTGTTCTCCTGCAAGAATCTGTTGTGGCAGAAGCCAAGTTTCTTAATCAATAAAGCTAAATCAGATATATATATATTTTTAAAGAAGATAGCAATTAAGCAGTCACAGCAGTGGTTAACCTCAAACCCACTGAAAAGCAGCTACTTGGTGACTGAGTGTGATGATCATCACTATGTTCTCTACCCTGGTCTAGAAAAAAAATCACATTCAAGCAAACATTATGCTGTTTCCCAAACAGCTGGATTTGATTATGAACATTTATAATAGTATTAATGGTAAAAGTGCTACTCCAAATGGGTTTTAGAAGCTCAAATACTCAAAAATGACACACAGTCCAATACTGTTTTAAGTTTCCCAAAGGTCAAGTACCAAGACCATCGTAGATGAGAGTACAACTACCCAGATACAGTGCTCCAGATTCTGGCACACAGACAGGAATTGCACTGGAAGTTAGTGCCAGACCTGAGCATAAGAGAGTACACAGAGGTTTTATTTATCTTTTTGATGCCCTTGGAGCGATAGGTTATCAACAGAGAGTGAGTGTCTGTGTGACAAAAATGCCAACTTTACAATTTACAATAGCACTCTTCAGAACCAAGCATGAGCACTCAAACACTCACCATTCCCTGCTTGGGAAGCTACTGGAAAGCAGCAGACTGGAAAGCAGTGATACCAAGTCATTACAAGAAATAGTATTTTATGTAAATAAATGTTATTTGAGGAATCACAGCGCAAACCTGTTCTGCTAAAGGAAAAGTTCAAGCTTGATTAACTGGGATTATGTCTCATCCCAAAAAAGTCTTCATGTTACCACACTGAGTATTTTTTCCTGTTGGTTGGCTCCTTGATGTTTGGCTTTGGTAACAAGACCACATTTTAGGGGTGGAGCACCTGTCCTACAAAGACAGGCTGAGAGAGCTGGGGTTGTTCAGCCTGGAGAAGAGAAGGCTCGGCCAAGACCTTAGAGCAGCCTCCCAGTGTCTGAAGAGCTGGAGAAGGACTCTCTGTCAGGGAATGTAGCGATAGGATGAGGGATAATGACTTTAAATTGAAAGAAGGGACATTTAGATTCGATACCTGAAAGAAATTCTTTACTGTGAGAGTGGTGAGAGCCTGGCCCAGGTTGCCCAGAGAAGCTGTGGCTGCCCCATCCCTGGACGGGTTCAAGGCCAGGTTGGAGGGGGCTTGGAGCAACCTGGTCTGGTGGGAGGTGTCCCTGCCCAGGGCAGGGGGGTTGGAACCCAATGATTCCATCCAACTCTAGCCATTCTGTGATTCTATGTACCAAGTCAGGAAGAGATTACGTACTTGGTGAAAGCTTCAGGAATGGTGCTGGGGTAAGGAATTGGTCCCTTCTCCTCCGAGGGCAGTTTCTGATCTACATTGAACGTGTGGTCATCCACCACGAAGGACATCAACATAGGCAAGAACTTGGTGATCAGCTCAGCTTCCTTAGAGGGATGATGGAACAGAGGGAAAAGAACATTCATCAATCAGTTCATGCCACCTAATGGTCCCAGAGTGCCGTAACAAATAGTGAGGCAATATTATGAGCCCCATCCTACACTTAGGAAATCAAGCTGTTAGACATCCAGTTACAGTCAAAATTATTGAACAATTCACTTCTATATGTTCCACCGGTAATTAGAAAAACTGTACTTCACCTCATCTACAGAAACGCTCCTGCTCAAATCCCTTCTTTAACAACTAGGTAGCATTTCTTCAGAGAAACCTTTTCCAATCACTGCATGTTCAGGATGGTACCAAGACGCTTTCATCAAGAATTACAAATCATTTTGTTCGTTCCCTAAACTGCCATGGATCAATGCACAGCTGGAATAGCAACATTAAAGAGCACCTCCTCGCACAAAGCAGATCAACCTATGCTGTATCACACTCACAGATTTTAAATAAAGATTTGGAGATTCCTTTTAAGGAAAAATATTCAGTTTCTTCTCAAGAGATTCATGAGAGCACTCCACAAATCAAATCACAGCACTTACCCTTGGAGTTTCGGTCACCCTCACTGTTACAATGTGAGCTTAAAACACACCCCTCCCATGGTAAAATTTAAACGTGCAATCAGTCAGTATATATATTTTGGAGACTTCAAACGTGCCCTTAGGTAGACATTTGCTACAGCAACAGCAGAGCAACAGCAAATTTCTCCTGATAAACAGTCCCACTGTGCAACACCACGGGTAGCCTTCCTGCTGAACACAACCTACTCCTGAACTACACCGGGGCTGCCTGTAACCCCCTGCAAAGTATTTCTAAAGCGTGTGGAGATCGTAGCTCAATGTGGTGCTACACAAAACTGCTGCAACAGATAGCTGGAAGGGAAAACATTTTCCATGTCAATTAGAAGCTGCTGCACTGCTACCAGAGGTTCAGACCAGCCTTTGAAATCCTGCTTTCCTCATACAAAATGTCTTTTTACAAACTTGTCTGTTTGGTCGAAGCTCCCAGGAACAACATACAAGGAGTGTAGAATTTAAAAGAGGTACAGCCTGATTTTGAAACAGTAAGGGCCAGACATCCACGTAAATAATGCTCTGCTCTGGGATCTCTTGCACGTTTTTCTAAGAAAGCCATGATGAAAGGTATGCACAATGAATGTTACATCAGGGACACAATAAAATAGTAAACAAGTCTAAATTTGCTAAACATCAAAATGGCTCACCATTTTTGGTTCCTTGAAGACTTGGCTGTCAATCATGTCCCAGGCTCCCTGGCCCAAAGACAACATCCGAAGGAGCAGCAGCAGATCTGGGCTTTCCTCGAATTTTAAGGGGAAAAGAACAACAGCTATTTTGATTTTCCACAAGTTGCACAGGTAAACATTTATTTGGAAGTGGTGGTTTACACTCAAAGCTCTCCTGGATTAGCGGCTTTATCAAAGACAGCTTGAGGCATTCAGTGCTTGGATTTAATTCACAACTGGTTCCTCAAATGGGAATCAAATAATAGACACACCTGAGTTTTTTGTGGATTTATGTAAGAAGCACACAGCCAATCTGATCAAGACATCGCCAAATGGACAAATCAAGTCATCTCAGCAGAAGTAGGAAAGAGAAAGCACATGTAAGAATGACAATGGGGTTTTGTTTACACCATGCCCTGAAACCAAAACAATTTGCAGTCTTAAATTGTCCTAAGGAAGTTGTTAAAATTTTACTGTTGAGTTGAGAAACCAGCAAATGCCTCACACTGTTCAGATACCCGTGAGACGACCCCCCTTCCCTCCTCTACCACTTAAACACCTCCTGCAGACACTGCTTCTGAGAACCATATTATAACGCAGCCAACAGACCAGACCAGTGTGAACTAATCCACTGCAGGGAAAAAGCACTGCTGGCATTAGGGAAACCCATGGAAGGACAAAGCAGGGAGGCACATATTCTATATATGGTTGTACATATGCATAGCTGTTAGGATAGAATGAGCCATGCAAAGAACCCCAGAAGGCCCCTCTCCAAACAGTGCTCCTGTACATTTTACGTGCTAAAAAGGATAGATAGTATGACATTTCCCTTATTTCAATTTACACAAGCATTTGAGAACTTAATTGTGTTTCTTCTATGGTGCCAGCCCTTGGCTGATGAACGCCATTTTTTCAGTTAAGACTACAGTTCAGGTTAAGTACACTCACCCTGGGTAAGGTGTCCTGCCCAACCAGGTCCTGCAGGTGCCTTATGGTACTCAAGGCCAAGGTGTTAATGGCAAAGGGATCACACAAGATCATCGATAAGTCCCTGAGGAGCACAAATCAAAGCCATGTCACACATAGCAAACAACCCCACCCTCCAGTGCCATACCCAGCCGTAGGACACCGGTGTGTTTCACTACAGTAAGATGTTTGAGCCTGTTCTTTGTTGTAATCCTGTCAACTACCAGATGTAACATCAAAGTATTGTGTATGCACTATATTTTTATAAACACACACACTGCTGAGTTTAAGAAGAGAGGCAAACACAGAGCAATTCCTGTAACAATACCCTTACTGTGAGAATGTACAACCTGAATTTCTGTCTTTTGTTACCTACAGGTGTCCACCTGACAAACCTTCTCCTGCCTTGTAAAAGCATCATCAATGTTATTACTTTGACTTGAAAGGGCACGTTATCTGAAACAATTACTAAAGGTCTGTCTTCTGCACTGAAATCAGGCAGGAGATCTTCCCCCAGTCATTAACCAGGCCTCAGGGGAGACTTCAGCAGTATGAGCTACATCCACAGAACACACCTGGCTATGCCCCAGCACACCAGTGCTCATGAACATACTGGATGTGATCACACAGAAGAGCTACCAGCTGTCAGCTGGCTCTGGGGGAGAATTAACACCTACAACACCCATTAGATGTTGTGACATCCAGAAATACATTTTCATTTTCTCAATAAACAGCCCAAGAATCTCACCCCAACACTTGTTCTTGTCCCTTCTTCACACCATCCAGAAACCCTTGCAATTCCCGAGCTCTCTTGTTGTCCACAAACTTCTCCCGAATGCAAGCATCGAGGCACCAGGTGAACTATTAGTAAAAAGGAGAAAGCTTTATGAACCACAGCAAGTCTGTAAACCAGCAATAAAATACCCAATGCCAGGGAAAACAGGCTTGAGTGACCTCCAATTATCTGGAATTAATATGTTGTATTAATATACGTGGGTATGGTAGCAAGGTGGTCACAAACAAAGAGGAGGTCAGAGATACCAACATAATTTAACTTGGTGCCACTTTCTCTCCTTACAGGAAAAGTGTTCCCTGGCAACTAAGGAAGAAGCTTGTATGAAATGTATCGCTGCCCAGCACATCTGATTGAGGTGGATTTACACAAGTAGGAGGCTGACAAAGCAGCAGCACCACTTAGCAATAACAATATGGAATATTTTAGCCATTGCAATACCACTCCCACCCTCTAAGAGGATATTAACAGTGGAGGTGCTTCTGCCTTAGAGCTGGATTATCAAAATGTAAAAGAGACAATTAAATTAGATGTTTTATCTGAGCTAAAATTAAGGGCTTCTTTCCCCTTTCAGAAAACAACACGTTTTCAGCTGTCAACAAAGAACAACTTGCTGAATTTTCTGAAATGCTTTCATTGTGGCTTCCTTTCCTTGCAGCAGTCACTGCTTTTTGCAGTGGCAAAATGAGGGCACTGAAAACGATCTGCAACTTGAACAAGAATTGCCCTTTTTCATTCAGTCACTGTCTGTACGCTGACTTGGGGACTCTTGCTCAGAAGACATCAAAAAACATGCAGAAACACCATCACTCTAGGAGATATTCTCTATAAGCTGAACACACATAAACCTTAGCAACTTCATTTAACAGAAAAAGCTTTGTTCTAGATCAGAGCGATGCTGACCACGGAGAAGATCCTGGTGTGTGACATTAACATCACATCTGTCACCTCCCAGTATTGTATCAGCTTAATGTCTTCTTATAATTCAAGATTCAAAGTATTTAATGTTCCACACAGAGTTTACTGACCGATAGAGTACATGACACCAGGCACAGCAGGGAGAGAAGTAAGATTCAATGAAGAACCCAGGGCTACATAGTGTCTGTGATTATTTTTTGCAGCGCCTACACAGATCAGACCAGATGTTCTTTTTAACGCTGCACGAGTACCATAAATTTGAATGATTTATGGGTTATGAAATGAAAGCAAGCTGCTGGTTAACCAAGATGAAATTTTCACCTGAGGTTCCAAGGAATTTAAGATGACTTTTGGATTCAAGGTCTGAACTCTCTTCACAGAGAGGAGTCATCTTCTCTGGGATGAAGTCCTGCAGGGCAGCAGGTATGCACAGGAGTAGGCGAAACAGAAAATGATCCAGCAATACTCCCATCTGTCCCACATGATTAATACCTTGTGACAGGGGTCAACGGTGCAGATTTCACTGATTTCCAGGTCATGCAGCGACATCAGGAGCTCTGCCCGTAGTGTGCAGTAATGAACATTCCTTGTCCGAAGGAACAAGGTTCTCAGAAACTGCAACACCATATCATAGAGCTTCACATTCTTCCCGATCATCTGGGTCAGCTTCTGAACCACCTACACTCAGAGGGGTAAAAATGTGCACTCAGTACCAAGAGATACTATGATTTCACACAGACAAAAAAAATGTAAATTAATTCTTTTACGTTATTTATCAAGATTGAAACATCTGCATTGACATGAGTTCCTGAAGAGGAACTGTCTATACCAGGATTTCCAAATGCGTTTGTTCAAGAGCTGTTCACCAAAAGTTTCATAACCATAACAGAGAACGTCAAGAAAAAGCTCTCTTGCAAAAGGAAATCCAAGTATATGTGAAGTAAGGTGGTCAGCTTTATGAAACAGGTAAGAAGCAGTACCTGCTATCGATGAATGTAATTTACAATTACTGTAACCTGAACAAAACTCACCTTTCTTTGGAAGTCTGTCTTTATTTCTCTCTACCTTCTGGCTACAGGCATGAAAATGAAGGTGAGGCTTCCACTGGTTTTGGCTGGGACAGAGTTAATTGTCTCCACAGTAGCCTGTACGGGGCCATGTTACGGATTTGTGCTGAAAATAGGGCTAAAAACACCCCGATTTTTATTTACTGCTGAGCAGGGCTTACACAGCATCAAGGCCTTTTCTGCTCCTCACATCACCCCGACAGCAAGTGCAGGAGGTGCACAAAGGGTTGGGAGGTAACACAGCTGGGACAAACTGGACCATATCCAAAGGGATATTCCAGTGTCCTGCTTGGCAATGAAACAGAGGGTAGGCTGGTGCGGGATGTCACTGCTCAGGGACTGGCTGGGCATTGGTCTGTTGGTGATGAGCCATGGTTTTCACCTGCATCAATTGTTTCTCTTGGGTTTTATTTTCCTCTCTCTTTTGATGGCTTTTTCCTCACATTTTTTTTTCAATTTCTTTTTAATTAAGAAACTGTTTTTACCTCAACTAATGATTTTTTTTCTTCTACCCTTCCGATTCTCCTCCCGATCCCACCAGGGGGGAGCGAGCAGGCAGATGTGTGGTGCTGATTTGCCTGTCAGCATTAAACCACAAGTCTGCAATGTAAACCTGAAGCGAATTGCACCAGAGCACTTACACTGAAAGGAGTTTAGAAAGCAAAACAGACCCAAATCAACCTCCCCCAGCATGTAACAGATGTGCTACCCTCTCTGAAATTAAAGCTTTCTACTGCCTCACCACTGCAATCCTTTAACATTCCCAGAATCACAGAATCCTCATGGCTGGAAAGGACCTCTGAGATCACCAAGTCCAACCATACACACACACACACACACAAAACCCCTACAATCTCGGCCACTAGAGCATGCCCTGAAGTGTCACATCTACACAGTTTTTAAACACCTCCAGGGATGGTGACTCAACCCCCTCCCTGGGCAGGCTGTTCCAGGGCCTGACCACTCTCTCAGTAAAGTCATTCTTCCCAAGATCTAATCTCAACCTCCCCTGCCCCAACTTCAGACCATTTCCTCTGGTCCTGTCATTATTCCCTTGGGAGAAGAGCCCAACACCCACCTCCCTACACCCTCCTGTCAGGGAGCTGTAGAGGGCAAGGAGGTCTCCCCTCAGCCTCCTCTTCTCCAAACTAAACATGCCCAGTTCCCTCAGCCTCTCCTCATAGATTTATTCTCCAGACCCCTCACCAGCTTGGTAGCAAGGTAAGTTCTTGATAACTAGGTCCTTACAGAAACTCTGATATTCCCCTTTTGGAGCAAAAGCCCCCCAAGGTAAAGCGACACGGTACAGCGGAACCAGTGTAAGCACTTGCTGCTGCCAAGGAGAAGAGAGACCCCCTCCCAACATCTATGCCACTGTTCCCCCCACATCAAACCTGCCTGTGTCACCCAGCCCTTCTCCTTTCAATGGCTTCAGTGAGAGCTGATCTCTTCTTTGGGCAGATTCAACTCACTGTCTTGGAAAACTACTTTCTGGTTTTATTTGCTAGAATTTCTGTGGCAATTCTAGAGCTGAATCAGCTCATGGGAAGGTCTGACAATTGGCAGAGCTGCACTTCCTGCAGCTGAGTGTTGGATCAGCTCAGCCATCTCATGTAATTCCCTTCAAAGAGCAACTTTTCCAAATGCCACCTTAGCTACAACTTTCAAAGTCCCTTTTGATCTTTACCAAGAAAAAAGAAAGCTTTTCTTGGGCTATGTCCTGCTAAAAAATAGTCCCAAGAAAAGAAATGTAAGAAATTCAAGCTGATTTGATAGAGGTGCTCATCCTTCATAACACCTGAGGGTTATTAAAGCCAGAACGAGCAATAAAAGAAAAATTTTGGCCTTGCTATTTTTTTAAGAGCTCATCAACAGTTTAAAACATTGATCAATTACTACACAGCACTGAGCACCTATTAAAATAATTCCTGTTGCTTTCATCAAGACACAAAAAGAGAGAAAACAGCCTGGCAAAGGAGAAAACAGCCTGGCATTTCTTGCAAATACTTTCTCTAGCCAAACATCTTCAGAAAATAAGTTGGGTGGGTGAAATGGACACTGTTATTTGTGGAGGTTGACTGAAAGCTGATGAATTCCATTCACAAGCATGTGAGCGGAGGTAAGAGGTTGTAAGAAGTTTCCTTGTCCTTACCTCTCCTTGTCGTCTTGTTTTGGGAGACGGACTGAAGAAATTGTGCAAGACAGAAATATCATTGCTGAAGAGAATATTTTCTTTCTCCAGGATATACTGCTTCAGCAGCGGAGACACCTCATCACCAAACAGAGCCTGGTTATCCTGCCAGATCTGGCGCTTCACCTCCACCGCACACGCTTTATACAAATCCTTATCAGCCATTACTAATTTCAGCTTCTTTTCAGGGACCTACGATCAACAGAGCAGTTACCAAAGCACAGAGCATCTTACACGACCGACTGTCGAAGAAATACATAACTACAGAAGACATCTAAACCATCACCTCAGGAAGTCTAGTAATTTATACAACAAAATAATTAAACAACAGGCAGTATCAGACTCATCATTTGCCTTCCCCACTCCTGTAGCAATAAACAAGTCCACTTACAACTTCCTCTAAACCTATGATGCTAAGATTTGAGGTGATGTTTCAAAACTCAGTAGCTTACAAGTTGTAGTAGCAATTTTGAATCCATTCATTAATTAACTTCATTAAATTGACTCCTTAAGTAAAATTTGATGCCTTTAATAAGGCTACTCCTAGATTTTTGTTTCACAAATCCAAACCTCACTACTGTCTCCTTCCAGTTGCATTCTTCAAATCTTATTTTCCACTTGTCATAGATTTTTAAGTCAGCTGTGGAAAAATCCACCTATCAGTGAACTTGACTACTTTTAGGAAGCTGAATGTACTGAATAAAATAGGGAAATAGTCTCATCTGGTTATGATAATGTGCAATGATATTTCAATTAGTCTACTAGTCACCAAACACAAGAATGTAGTAAATTTTCATTCAGTTCCTAATACTGAACAACAAACTTGCAGAAGGTCAGCAGACAGATGGAGTGTGCAGCCCAGCCCAGAGAAGCTACACAGCAGAGACATAACGGAACAGCCCAACTGGCAGAGGGTTTTACCTTGGGCAAGTGCTTCATGACACACATCACCACAGGCTGTATGGAAGGCATCTTGACCAGGGAAAAGCTCTTCTCTAGGAGATCTTCCAGTTTCTTGTATCTGAAAACATGTAAGAACAAGAGACTAAGTACCATGTTACAGGGAAAGACCAAAGTTGCTTATCTCAAAGCTACTGGAACTTGATCCCCCAGGAACTTCTTTCTCTTTTGCACAAGTCATTCATCCACTGTAACTAACTTTCACCCCAAATCCCCAGCTGACTCCAAATAACCAACAAATCTGGCGACAAACCTCTCCTCCACTTTCCCTTCCAAAGCAATGGCAGAGACCCTCTCCAGCAGCTTCTCCCTCAGCTCGTCGAACACCGACTGGTGGAACTCTAGCCGGGGGGTGCCGTGCAGGTCCAGGAAGGGCAGAGCCGACTGCAGCGAGGGCAGGAGCACTCCATTTTCCGTCTGCCAACACAAACATCGGACAGGGATGACGGGGGAAGGGGGGGGAAGAGGGGGTTAGACGGCTCCACTAGCCACCAAACGACAGCAGGGACTGGTGAAGACATACTGGTTACAACGTAAAAAGAGGAAAATAGCACAAAACAGACCCCACTTGGGGCTTTCTCCTGCTCCCTACCACCCCACAGCCCCGACCCACCACGGGTCTCGCTGCACCCCCGCCGTGGGCGCTGGGCATCTCCATGGCGACCCGCCCCACCTGGAACTGCTCGATGGCCTTCAGCGGCTCCGTGCAGTTGGTCAGCGTCTCCTTCAGGTCCTCGCCGTTGGCCACCCCCAGCTCCTGCAGCCCCGCGTACATGGCGGCCCAGCGGGGCTCGCTCCGGCCACAGGTTCCCCCAGCCCAGCCCAGCCCAGCCCCGCTCCGCTCGGCGCGTTCCGGCCCTTCTCCCAGCCCCGCGGAACCCGCTCCCACCGCACAAAGGTTCCGCCGCACAAAGGTTCCGCCGGGGTGTGCCCTGCCTCCCCGCCGGTCACTGCCCCGTAGCGGTCGCCGTGGCCACCGGCTGAGCGCTGGGGGAAGGGGTCAGGGCTCACAGCCCTGGGCTGGGGCGCACTGTCCGGCTAATACCGTCACAGAAGCATCATGGATGGTTGGACTCCATCATTTTAAAGGTCCCTTCCAACCCAGAGGAGTCCATGATTCAACGTCGGGGTTCCTGGAGAACCTAGGTTCAGCCTGGAGAAGACCGAGTGGGGATCTCATCAATGCTGATCAATATCTGATGGGTGGGTGTCAAGAACACGGGGCCAGACTCTTCTCAGTGGTGCCTGGCAATAGCACAAGGGACAACAGGCACAAGCTGGAACACGGGAAATTCCATCTCAACATGAAGAACAACTTCTTCACTTTGAGAGTGGCAGAGCCCTGGCAGAGGCTGCCCAGAGAGGTGGTGGAGTCTCCATCCCTGGAGACATTCCAACCCTCCCTGGACACGTTCCTGTGGGACCTGCTCTGGGTGACCCTACTTTGGCAGGGGGCTGAACTGGATGATCTCCAGAGGTCCATTCCAGCCCCCACCAGTCTGTGTGATTCCTGCGGGTGCGTGAGGTGTCCCTTAGCCCTTGGCTGATCCCTGGCAGACAGCGATGAGAAATGCAACCAAAAAGCCTCACAAAGGAGAAATGCCCTTTCCCCATTTGCAGTTTGACCTCGGCAGGCCTTGATTTTCCGGATAGCTGCTACAAAATACCCCAACTTGTCCTTCATGAGATCTGCAGCCGGGCACCAGGACTGTGTAGAGCTGCATCAGTCCAACCCATCACAGAAACCCCTTTGCCGTCTCCCCACCAGTTAGCACAACTATCCAGGCAAAACCTCTGTGATTTAGAGCCCCCCAAACCACTTGGGTCTGCTGACAGCCCCCTGTGACGGCAGAACGGAAGCGCTCCACCCTTCCCAGCCCTTAGGTCCCTCATTTTCCCTCTCTGTGTCCCAGCTCCAAAAGCAACCCACAAACATTTTGAGGTGGACACGCTCTTCTGGCAGAGCAAAGCAGGAGCAGCCTCATCAAGGCAGGATCTGTCAGCTCCTGTGTAGCTGCTGGATATGCTTAGGTACTGATGATATATCGTGATACTGGCATAAACTACCGTTACCAGCTCATGGGCATGAGCCATCAGCCACCCATCAGCTGCTCCACCCATCCCATGCGCGGCATTTCTTTGAGCCAGGAGGATGCCTGGGGCTCCTGTTTTGTTTGCAGCGCTGCAGCAAGATGAACGCTGCACAAATCCTTCCCAGCAAAGCACCCGAAAGCCTGCCTGTCCCCCGGGGCAGACGTGAGAGCAGGGACACAGAGGATTGCCAACACTCTGACCATGTTAAGTTTCATCCTGGCCCCTTTGCAAAGCAGAGCACTGTCAGCCCAAGTGTAAGCAAAACAAAGAATCATTGAACAGTTTGGGTTGGAAGGGACCTTAAATACCATCCAGTGCCACCCCCTGCCCTGGGCAGGGACACCTCCCACCAGACCAGGTTGCTCCAAGCCCCATCCAACCTGGCCTTAAACCCCTCCAGAGATGGGGCAGCCACAGCTTCTCTGGGCAACCTGGGCCAGGCTCTCACCACCCCCATCAGAAGACCCTCACGTCCAATCTAAATCCACCCCCTTTCAGTTTAAAACCGCTACCCCTTGTCCTGTCACCACAGGACTTCTGCAGACACATTCTAGTTGCTGACCAGCAAAATCTGAACTGGAGTCTAAACTCTGCAGGGAAGATGAGGGAATTCTGGAACTTTGCTTAAAACAACTCTAAGACAGAGAGATGTGTCAACAAATACCCCTGCAAGACCAAGAAGTTGTCATTCCTTTAGCTCTGCAGAGGCCTGGCTGGTGAAGTCCTCTGGGGAGGACAAGATGGCTTTGCCAAGAGATGGCCCAGCTCACACAAACCAAACTATTTCTTTAAAGAAGTTGCACTTTTATTCTTAGATGCAGTCACTGGGAAACAGATGGGGACAGCCTGAAAAGAAGCAGCTCTCCTGGGAATAACACATTTTTCTTCTGAAATGCTGGTTTTGCAATGTGTCTTCACAGCACCGGAAAGGAGAAAGCGAGCACGTTCTGCAAAGCCTGGGGGTTGGTTACTTTTCACGGGGAGCCTGTCAGGAAGGGGAATACAAGCATCTACACAGGCTCTGGACTTCTGGAGGGAAAAGACCTGAGCAGCCCCTGCCATATCCCACCCTCCTACCCCACCCCCCCCCACAGAGACCAAACCAGTCAGATCCTCCTCTGGGTGGAAACTCAACCATGCAGATGTTCTCCTGTCCCAGGTGCCACCTGAGAGTGAACGAGGAGGCGGGAGCATTCTGAAGGAACCGGGCAGAATGTCTACCCTCTGTCCCAACCTGACAGACACGTGCTTGAGGGAAACACCCAGGTCCACCCTGGAGCCTGCAGATATAAAGTAAGCCCAGCAACAAGCAGTTTGGGGTTTCCATGAGCAGCATACCAAACGCGTGAGTTTTGCCTGCTTTCTGCTTATTACACAGCTGAGTTAACCCCACATTTCTGTTTACCTCAAGCCCATCGCCTGGGGCGGTTTCGAGGCTGCACCGATGCCTTCGCAAAGCCAGCCCTGGAACGGGCACAAAGCCCATCGTTTTCTTTGTTGTGTGGAGCGATGGAAAGGAGAAGCGCCTGACACATCACAGCCAGGCCCACGCACTCCCTGTGGTCCCTGTGGCTTGGGGCTGGGCTGAAGTCAAGAGCCTGGCCCCGGCCCCGCCTCTCTCTCCCCTTTTTAAAGGTTATAAAAACCAGCCGTTGCCAGTTTGCTGCTCCGCTGCTTCCTCTTTTGACTCTTTGCAAAAGGAGACGGTGCTTCATGTCTTGGCGTGAACTCCTTCCCCCCTGGCTGGTGATCATAGCGGGACTGACAGGCATCGTGCTCCTGTGTGTCTCCACTAAAGATGTGCCCGTCACCCCTCTCCGGACCAAGGTAAGGGCATCCCTGAGAGGCGGCCAAGCCGGGGGTCAAGCGGGGCAATAAGCCCCCCTCATCTGTGGGGCTGCTTCCAAAGGAGAACCTGCCCATTTCCTTGTGCAAGCTGGGCATTTAAACTAAAACCTGCTGTGTTTTGTTGCTTTTTACACTCACTGCACCACTGAGTTAGTTACTAACCTGAAAAAACAAGCTGAGGAGGGGATTCGAGCAAGACTGTGAGGACAGGCTTGCATCCTTCAACTGGCTGCAGCTTTTCAAGCTGAAAAGAAGCCAAGCCCTTTGACTGGTCAGGGAAGGGCAGGCTGGATGTCACCCATCAGAGATGATCCCACAGGCTGAAGAGAGGCAGCCCATGGAGGGGCTACCCCAGAGCGGCAAGGGACCAGCAGTGTCCATGGAGGGAAAGAGCTAGGTCCTTCTTGAAAGTCAGGAGGAATTCAACCCTGAACTTGTGCTTCTGTCTTCCGTGCCTTCTCCTCTTCTGTTCTTGCTTGATTCCAACCGAAGAGCCAACCTGCTCTATGCAGCAGGGTCAGATCTGCCTGGTGACTGTGGGGTTAATGCCCATCTGCTCTGTCTCATTTGCTCCCACTGCTCAGGTAAAATCAGTGGCACATTATGGTACAATGGAACAGCAGTAGGTTAACCTGTGTGTTTAGAGATACCACCCCTCCTCCGTGCTCCTCTCAGAAACAAAACTGAATTTAAAAAAACTCTTATTGCTCCATACTTTGCCCTTCCCTGTTGCTGAGCTGGGGCAGAAAAGAAATGCGGTGATTCCTTCTCCTGCCTTGCCCTCCTCATTTTGTGAAGGAGGAAAAAAAATAATCCAGGTTTCTCCACCAATACCATTCATTTCTTCCTCTTCTGCAGCAGCCAACATGTCCCTGTGAGAAATATGAGCTGTCACTCCTGTGGGAGGCTGCCAGCAGGCTCGGGCAAGGAGTTCCGTCCTCCTTCCGCATTTCTGCTCCAGCTCCAGTCCCACCAGTTCCTGGCCTGGGCGCTGTATCTGGTGCAGCTGGGAGTGCCCTGGAAGGCAGGAGGCAGACAGCTTTGCTCAGAAGCTGCAGCCAGGCTGTCTTGTGCTCAAACCCTTCCGACGGTGTTAACATCAACCTCAGAGGGTTTCTTCTGCTCAGTCACAGCTACCACTGTTTCTAAGATACAGTTTAGACCACGCGCTACCACATACCTCCCAAATGTCATGAGTTTCTTTCCTGTCTGTGTAGGAGATGTCCCAGTTTAGGTCAGGTAATAGAATCATAGAATGGCTTGGGTGTGAAGGGATCTTAAAGATCACACAGTCCCACCCCCTGCCCTGAGCAGGGACACCTCCCACCACACCAGGTTGCTCCAAGCCCCCTCCAACCTGGCCTTGAACCCCTCCAGGGATGGGGCAGCCACAGCTTCTCTGGGCAACCTGGGCCAGGCTCTCACCACCCTCAGAGGGAAAAATTTCTTTCTGAGTTCTCCTCTCAATCTCCCCTCTTTCACTTTAAAACTCTTGCCCCTCATACTATGGCTACCCCTGGTCCCCCAACCAAGAGTCCCTCCCCAGCTTTCCTGGAGCAAAAGAGGCTAAGAAAGCCCTTGGTCTCACAATGGCAGTAGGAGAACTGTCAGTGGACAAGGTGTTCACTAGTGCTGTTTCTGCCAAGATGTAATCTCAGTCTCCCTGGGGCTGCTGCGTTGGACTGTGAATGAGCTGGTTGGTCCGAGAGCACTGCAGCTCCCACAGGTCTGACACACATCAGGACAAACCCAGCCCGTGTCACACCACCCCTGCAGTGGGGCAGAGTGAGAAACTCGGCTTCCTCAGAAGCAGGAACAAGCCACAGTGCTCAGGTTCCTGCACGAAACCCTTATCTCCTCAGCAAACCAATCCAGCAGCAGTTTGTCACAGAATCAGCCAAGAGCCTGCGTAGTGCCATCCCCTGCTGCTTTAGGACCTGTTTTTCCTGAGCTCCAGGTGGCTTAGCTCTCAGCAGAAGCCCTCTGCCTGGTTTCAGGAAGAGCTACAGAGCGTGCCACTGCAGGGCTGACGTATTTCTGGGTGTTTCTCCACTCCCACTGCTCCTCATGTATATTCAGAAATGCAGATGATTCCCTGGGAATCCACATCATCCTCTGGCTTCACCCTTTTGTTGAATGGAAAAAGCTAACCCAAATACTGCAGTGCAGACCCCGGGCCTACCTGAATTGGCTACATAACGCCAAGTGACCCCACAATAACAAAGCTCTATGCATTCAGTGGTGTTTAGCTCAAATATTTGGGTTTTTTTTTTTTTTCCAGTATGGCATTGTCCTGGACGTTGGCCCATCCCGCACCATCCTGTCCATCTACCAGTGGACCACCATCAAGGCAAACAAGACCGGGGTGATCAGGGAATGTAGTTCCTGTTCCATGCAAGGTAAGGTGCCCGATCCATCCTCTGTGGGGCTGGCATGGGATGGATGGAAACCTAGAGATCTGTGCATGGACCATTGCTGCAATTTCCTCAGCTCCTGGATCATCTAGCTGTACACTGAAATAGTGCTGACAGCAAAGGACAGGCTATTTTCAGCTTGGTTCTTGACATGGGGAGATTTAGGTCTACACAGCCGGACATCAGAGCACTCTGCAGAAGCAGGTGACAGGTTTTCTGGCAGGGAAGAACACAGAGGGGCTGGGGCTGGTCCTGATGTCCACGTGGATCAGTGACAGAGCGTCTCACCCAGGTGAGACAGGGAACAGAGACAAATCTGGCTGTAGGGCAACTCCTGGTATCCTCTACCTCCTCCTGACTGTACTCTGGGCAGAAAGGGTTGTAGCTCCAGGACAAGAGGTGCAAAGGCTCCAACCCCACATGCACAAAGATAAGTTCAGTTTGGTTTTAGATGTCACATTTTGGAGAATATTGGGGTCTTCCTCACTACTTTTGTCCCTGCTAGAAGCAGCTGAAAGGGTTTCATGCATTAATACTTGGGGTTTTCCTTCCCTATCTCTCTATCTTGCTTTGATGTTGAAGCCTGATTGTAGCAAGATACCAGGAAACCCTGAACTCTTGGTGGCAGTGAGCTGCAGGAGGGCAGCTGCACAAGCAGCAGAGAAGAGGGTTTGTGCCCTTGCAGACTGTAAGCAACACAAACCACATACTGAAGGTGCAATAAGGGCTCAGTGAAACCTTATTACTTGTGTCCCTTTACTGCTGTCACATTCACTGTCTGGTCTAAAAGCAGCAACCGTAGCTGTCTCTCTTCTAGATGCAAGTAGTCGTCCTTGGTCTGCAGGGCAGTGTGGTCACAGCCTTTGAGTGGTCATAGTGGCCCTTATACTGGGCCCAGGAGAGCAAAGCACACAGAGAAGGAGTCGCGCAGCCAGGAAGGCAAGTGGGCAGAGGATGGGGAAGTGTGGCTCTTTTTGGGCAGCACTTCAAAACCAGTATTTCAGACCCCACTGAATCTTCTTGGACAGATGAGTCAAGGCTCGCACTCCACTACTCTCTGCACAGCACCAGCTTCCTCTGGAGCAGAGGTGTCTTGCTCACAGACGCAGGGCTCAGAAGCTACCTCCACCAACACAAGAGGAAGCGGAGAGTGCTGACGCATCAGTCTCGGCCCTATCTGCATGGCAGTGTGCCTTTTCACTTATCTTTTTATAGCGGCTAAAGCCACACTTCTTCCTCTGTGGGCTGAGAGAGCATCAGCTGACAACGTGGTCATTTCCAGGACGGTTCAGCAGCAGAGCTTGGGTTCACTTCGTGCATTCGAGATTTACACGCACATGCCATTTGTCTCCCTGTAGAATATTTCAGCAGGATGGCCCCCTGGAGGAACTCCTCCTTTCTGCCTGGAGGAGTCCGTCTTTAACCATGCCCTAAGACAGCAACTTCTTGGGTAATGGCTCTCAGATTTGTCCCATGTCTTTCCTTAGAAAATGTTATTCTTTCCCTTGGTCCTCAGGTCTGAGAATCTCCAACTACTCCGAGTCTCCTTGGAAAGCAGGAAAGAGCTTGGGGCAATGTTTGAATTGGGCCCAGGCAGAGATCCCGGCAGAGCAGCACAGCCAAACTCCTCTCTACGTGGGAGCAACCGCCAGCACGGGGCAGCTGAAGTGAGTGAATGTTGCAAACCCACACCTGGAGATCAGCACATGTCATGCAGATCATTCCGTAAACGCATCTCACCTTGTCTGCTCTGCAGTGTGTTTCATCCCTAAGCTGCTAGTCAGGTAAACCTTCTTCAGGTCCACACACACTCGAGAGGAGTACGGCATCACTGGGTCTCCACACTGTGTCCCCCCCCCAGGCAGCCATAAGGACAGTCTTGCTACTGCTACTGGTCTGTGTAAAGTTGGCTTCACGATTAGGGCTTGGGAGAACATCTGTCAGTGTGAAACTTGAAGTGCTTTCAGTTTACACAAAACCCCAGATGGCTGTGCAGGGGTGCTCCTTGGCAGCAGGCTGGGAGCAGCAGTGGGAAGATCCACCTTCTCATACACACTTTGGTGGACGCTGTTCTCTGTCACCTCGTTACTGAGACCTTTATATCTCCTTTTAGACACTGAGGAAAAGTGAGGACTGGAGGGGGGCAGGAGAGTGGGGCAAGTTCACAGGATCCCTCAGTGGCAGAAGGTATCGAACTCCCAAATTCTTGCATGGTGGCACAACTGCTCAAATGATCCCACTGCTGTTGTTGTCCTCAGTGTTATGTGAGTGGAGGGGGAAGTACTGCAGGAGTGGGATTGTCATTGTATCTGTGGTGCTATCTAAAGTGAGGAGCACAGCAGCAAGCCCTGCAGGGACTTGAACAACAAACATAACTTCTTTTTCTTTCCTGTTTAGCCCCACGCATCCCTTCCTCACAGCCCTGAAGTCATCCCCCTTTGATGTTCAGAGGACACAAACCCTGTCTGGTCCAGATGAGGAAGCATTCAATTGGGTTGCTGTTAACTATGTTCTGGAGAACTTCTTCAAGGTAAAGGACAAGCCTGTCTGGGGGGTACAGAACTGAGCTGAGCACAACTCTCATTAGCAAACAGCCACAGAGAGGTGTGTGGGGGGGAAATTGTTAAAGGTCTGTACTTTAAACTGCTTAAGCACAGCTTCTGCTGTCTTTTAAAGAAGGCAGGTTAGATCCAACACCAGCTCTGGGGGACATAATGTAAGATGGTTAAAACTATACTGAAGGACCAAACCTCTAATACTGCCTTTCATGGACATGTCCATGCAGTCACCATAACAAATGTGAGGCTTCCTGGGCAAGATATCTGGGATGCTCACACAGGTAACCTTACAGAGCATGGCCCTGGGGTATCAACAGGAACTCCACTGCCCTGGGTCCCTTCAACTCTCACTCAGCACCGTTTCACCAAAAGGGTGACATTGGAACAGGCTGCCCAGGGCAGTGGTGGAATCACCATCCCTGGAGGTATTTAAAAGCTGAGCAAACATGGTGCTGAGGGACATGGTGAGTTTGGCAGTGTTGGGTTGACAATTGGACTCAATCTGAAAGGTCCCTTCCAACCCTGAGGATTCTATTCTATAATCATACATAGCCTGGCCCTGGGGTGTCAACAAGAACTCTGCTGCCCCAAGTCCCTGCAGCTCTAGCTCAGCACCACTGTCAAAGAGGGTTGGCTGCTATCTCTGTGCGATGCTGGGGGATTGCCACAGCGGCCCAGCTGTCCCAGGGGGAGCACCCAGTGGATGGTGGACAGAGAAGCAAAGTGTTTTGCTGCCAAAGCAAAAGTCCATCAAAACTTGTGTTGAGACACTAGCGAGAGTATAGCTGGGTGTATATCCCCAACACAGGGGCCTGGTCTGTATTTAGAAGGCACTTGCTAAACAAAACAAATACATTTAAGTTTCCTTGCTCTACTCATGGCTTCTCAAGCAGAGCTCAAGGGGCAAGAGAAAGTTTGATTAGACCAAGTTGTCTCACATGAGTGAAGTGAACAGCAGTTCGGATAACCATCAGCAAGCACACACTGGTTGGGGGATTGCCAGCCCTGCTGGCAGCAGCACGGCTTTCCCTGTCCAGAGACAGAGAGCTTACACCCCCGTAAGCTTTCCCACCTCTACTGCTAACTCCAGCATCGCCCAAATCAGTTCTGCAAGGCTGCAGGAGATAAAACCACAGGCTTCTTCTGACAGGAGGATTACTTTAGCATCAAGGCAGCACTTCAATACCACATCTGCCCACCTGGAAACCTCCCTCCCATTCCCCACCACCCTCTTTTCCTCTCTCCCCTGCTGCTACCTGCTGAGCCCAGTGCTTTCAACAGCCATCTAAGTGATGGGCCCTGTTTGCTCCTGCTGGCTGTGGGGAGCTCTCTTCACAGAGATAACTGTACAATCGCTCCTCAGTTCCCTCTGAAGCGACCAGTTCAGCATCCTGGGAGGAAAAAACCAAAAGTTGGGCTGTACTACATCAGAAAGCTGCTTTCTCTCTCTGTGCAATAATTCTTGCATCTGACCATGACCCAAACATAGAAGTCTTAAGAACTGACCTCTCTGGTTCTTTTTGGGTCAGTACGACTGGCGAGGACAGCTGGTGCCCTCTAGGAAGGGGATGGTGGGAGTCCTGTCCGTGGGAAGATCCTCAGCACGGCTCACATCCACGGTGGAAGAAGGGAACCAGGTACCAAAAGGAGTGAGGCTGCAGCTGTACGGGCAGACACACAACATACACACTCGCCACTGTCCCTGCCACGGCACTGACCAGCTCCGCAGCAGCCTGCTCTCTGCGCTCATTCGGGTGAGTTTCTGCCCAAAAGGAGTTTGCAAGTTTCCTGCGTACGACATCACTAAATGACAGTTGCACCAAGGGGTAGCTGCTAATGGGGAAAATGTCACTGTCTTTAACAGAGGGCATTTGCATATATCTAAAAAAGCTCAGTGCATTCGCAAAACATACTCTCTATACCCAAATCATCGCCCTCCAAGCAGACACACGGGCACTTATGCAAGAGTTTCCTACTTGCAGGCTCTATTTGGCTCCTTATTTAATACACACAAGCACAAAACTGCTCTCCTCCCGAGGTGCTAAGATCATCTTCAGGGTGAAAAGAGGCAAAGACTTCCCTTGGCTCCTCTGAACTGCTCCTCCACCCTAGAGGGGAGCCTAAAAAGCAGCACCCAGAAACCATCTGGGTCCTTCCATCTGAGGTGGCTTTTGCTGACTTAAACCCTGAAACAGTCTTTAAAAGACTGATATTTCATTTTGAAAATGTGCAGGTGTTTTGTTTCTTCCAAACTTTCTTTCATTTGGGGGGAAGGTGACAGGATCAAATGCAAACTCAGGAATCATTTTAATATCCACCAGAACTGAATCTTTCAGACCTAAACAACTACTCACTGCCCACCCATTCACCTCCCTGTTAACCACACCTCCCCTTGTTTGAGACCTGAATGTTCCACGCAGAAACTCACTTCATCAGTTATAGTGAGGAATTCCAAGAGATGAGAAGCTGACTCTTGTGGGGTTGACACTTTTGGAAGGCAGACAGGAACCACCTCTGTCTTGCAACTAGAAAGAGTGCAGGATTAATTGAAATTTTGTTTCTGGTCTAAAGGAGAGCAGATAGGACTGGGACCAGGATAGGGCCAGCAGGTTGAGGGAGGTCATCCTCTTCCTCTGCTCTGCCCTGGGGAGGCCACATCTGGAGCACTGGGTCCAGTTCTGGGCTCCCCAGTTCAGGAAGGACAGGGAACTGCTGCAGAGGGGACAGCAGAGGACCACAAAGATGATAAGGGACCTGGAGCATCTCTCTGCTGAGGAAAGGCTGAGGGACTTGGGTCTGTTTAGTCTGGAGAAGAGAAGGCTGAGGGGGATCTGATCAACACCTAGAAATACAGGAGGATGGGGCCAGGCTTCTTCCAGTGGTGCCCAGGGACAGGACAAGAGGGAACGGGCACAACTGGACCATGGGGAGTTCCATCTAAACATGAGGAGGAACTTTGCTCCTGTGGTGGTGGCAGAGGCTGCCCAGAGAGGTGGTGGAGTCTCCTTCTCTGGAGACATTCAGAACCTGCCTGGACACATTCCTGTGGGACCTGCTCTGGGTGACCCTGCCCATGCTCTGGCAGGTGGTTGCACTAGATGATCTACAGAGGTCCTTCCTATCCCACCTCATTCTGTGATTCTGACTCCTCAGCCTCCCACAGCAGGTCCAGGCATCACGGCTTGCCCTGGACTCTGCAGGAGCTGGGATCCTGCTGCACCACTCTTGCAGTTGACTAGTTGGGATCAGGTTTGGCAAACCTTTCTGCAGCCCTGCATGCTTAATTACAGCGTCGTGGTGCCAGAGGAAAACTGTTCTTCACTCTGCGTTCACTGTTCTACACTCTGCATTCCTTTGTGCAGCCCTGGGATGCCAATGTTTTCTTCTGCTTCTCTAGGATCAGAGAAGAGCTAAAACTGTGTCTAATCCCTGCTGGCCCCATTCCTACTCCCGGGAAGTGCAGTGGCCATCGGTGCAGGCTGGGCCTTGTGCTGTCAGTGGTGACACATGGGACGTCCCTGGTCCTGAAGAGGTCTTCAACATCACCGGCTCCAGCAATCCCACCGCCTGCATGAGACTCGTGCAAAACCTGCTCAACTCTTCCTCTTCCTGCAGCTTCCTCACACATCCACCCAGCAGTGCTTCCAAGCCCCTGCAGACCAGGTTTCTGGTGGGTTCTCATTTACACTGGGGTAGGCAACTGGTATGGAGAATCCATGATACAGGGCCAGTTTGGTCATTAATACCAAATGGGAGAACAGCCACACTGTGCCCTCTGCTAGCCAATAGGCTAATGCTGTGCTCATGTGCTTTGTCCTGTCCTTTCATTGACACAAAGCTGTCCAAACACAGACCACAGCTTCCCACCACTCTGGTTGGGCTTTCTTCATCCATGTCCCAGCAATGTGTGCTTGGGAGACAAACTTCAGGGCTCCACAGAGCCATAAAGGAGCTCACGTGAGGCAGCTTAGGGCAATCAGGAGTTGTGTTTTGAGCAGGTTTACCCAAAGTCTGTGGTGAAGCAAACATCTGGGCATGCTCCACCACAGTATGCTTACTTAGATCTGAGACCTTGAATCTAGTGTCCAAAGCTGTGGGGTTGGTAAGCCAGGACCAGCTCAAGATCCTAGGAAAATTTGAGCCCATTTCAGAAGGAGAAGTTACAAGAACCTCCCCCTCAACTCCCTGTTCCTGAGAACCTTCCATGGACACGGTCCCAAGGAGCATAAGCTTCTGTCTACTTAGGCAGGGCTAGGAAGGCTGCTGCCTACAAGCTAGAAACAGTCCAGTTTGTACCCACTGAAGGTCCTGTAACCAGCAGCACACAGACAGGGCACCCTGGCAACATGCCCCCACAGTCCCTGCCTTTCCTACAGACACTGTACACAATGCGAGGGCACAGAGCATGGTCCAACCTGATGATTGTTTCTGCCCCTGTTGTAGGTGATTTCTGAAGCCATGGACTTCCTGAGAGAAACCATACCCTCTGCTGACTTGGGTCAGGCAGTCAAAAGGCTTTGTGGAATGTCTGTCAAAGAGGTAACTGTGGAATAACTTGATGTGCAGGGAGAGAGGGAAGCAAGGAACAGACTATTGTTGCTCAGACTGACAGAGCCATAAGTTACTGTCTCCCTCAGGGGAAAAATTGGATTTGCCTGGGGTTTTGGGTTGGTTTTTTTGTTTGGTTGGTTTTTGTTTGGTTTTTTTTTTTAATTTTTTATTTTTTTTTACTTTGAGGAACAGGCTTCACTTATTTTCCTTCCTCCCAAATCCCAACTGTGGCTGGTAACACCTGGACTTAATTAAATGAAAAGCCCTAAGTGCTGTTTGCTGCTTATTAAGGAGTAAACAGGAAGGCTGTTTGCTCCCTCCTGTGCATCACCTTGGTCTTCCTCTGCTCCTTCAGCACAAGGAATACATCTGCTTAGACTCTAGGGGCTTTCCCATGTCACCTGGGCCCATGGAAACCAAATCTGGGGAAATTTAAGTTCTTTTCCTCAGGTGATGGCTTATGAGGTCACCTTCATTTGCACCTACACCGGCCAAGCATCCAAGATAATATTCAAATTGGAGAGTTTCTACAGGGTTTGCTGATGGGGCAGCAGAGCCCATAAGCTGTTCCCTAATGCCTTCTCTTCCAGATAGAAGACAAAGATCTCATTAGTGTTCCTACTGAGAGAAAGGCTGCAGCATTAGCTCAATCTAATTAGAGAGCAGAGAATCATACCAAGCAGTTCACCTGGAGGAGACTTGGCTGCCAGCCTGGAGCTGCCTGGTCTCTAATAAGATGGGGACAGAGGCACTAAGAGATGATACTGGTGCCCAGGTCACAGCCCAGTGGGTGCAGGAAATATGGTTTCAGCCTGCACAGGACCCAACCTCCTGTCCCACAGTCAGTCCCAGAGAAGGAAATGGGAGGTTATAGCAGGCCTGAAGTTCAGCTGAATGTTGACTTGTTTGATATTCCCCCTGCCCCATCTTCTTTTGGAAATGACACCAGCTGGCCAAGGAGTCCCAGAGAAGCCTGGATACACTTGCTGATTACTGCCTTGTGTCTGCCTTCATCTTTCATCTCAGTGCAAAGGGATACACTGTTGACTTTGACGGGTCTGTTTGGACTGCATTCCAGAAGGTCAGTAGTATTTCCAGTTAGGAGGAAGAGCTGGTTTCAGTAATGCCAGCCCCTCTCCACTCCTACAAGCCCTCCCCAGCCTGGTTTCTTCAGCAACACATAGTTGCAAAATAAATTCACAGTTGTGATAAGCAAGAAGACTAGTGTCAGAGAGCTAGAGATCACACTGTCCCCTCTGAAAACAGACGGGTCAAAACCTTATCTGAAGAGATACCATCTTTAAGAGTCTGTGCCCAGTAGAGAAGGAAGTGTAGCTTGATCACCACTTAACATTAATGACACACTGCTGATAATAGTTTCCAAGCCAAGAAAATACTGCTCTACCTCCCTGCAATCACCTATACTGGTGAGGGTTTATAACAGGCTAATAATGCCTGAAATTGCTTCAGGATCTGGAGCCCCTGAGGAAAGTAGGATCTGATTCAAGTCCCCCCCTTCACAAAAGAACCTCTTCTCCACTCACCAGTAAGGTGTCCCACTGAGCAGGGTCACATCAGTGGCATCTGATCAGTCAGCCATGATCAGATCAAGGCGAGGTAATGGGGCAGGTCCAGGGTCCATCCAGAGAGCCCACTCTAGAAAGCCAGAAAGAAGCCACCTATATCATAGGTCTGACGTTCAACCAGGGAACAGGGCCAGAGACAGCAGTATCTGCAACACAGACCTGAGTTCCATCTAGAGGCACCAGCCAGTTCTCAGGAGAAGAAACAGCACACACCTACAGCACAGATCAGGAAAGAGGTAACTGCCCAAGCCAGGGCTTAAATGGAGCTCTCAGGACCATGGGAAGAGGGGCTGGGTAGAAGTGTCAGCTGAGACTCATCTGGGCAATTAAGGCCTATTAGTGCACTCAGGGCACTGAGAGTGGGAGAGGTCCTAATTTCAAACTTAATCCTTGGATCAGTCTCAAATAAAGCATACAAGGCCTTAGACCTGTGCACAGAAACACAGCTGAACTCCAGGCTGTCTCCTTCTCTTCTGACCTCTCCTTTGTATTTCAATAGGTGGGTGATACATCATCTGGCTGGACTCTCGGGTACATGCTCAGCCTCACCAACACCACCCAGGACAGCCCAAGATTCCTCAAGGGGATTGAACCAGGGGTCTGGTGTTTGCTCCTCATCCTCTTTGTCACACTGCTCACTGGCTCTTTCATGCGCATCTCCTACCGAGTGATGGTCAAGGAGAACAGCCTGAGTAACAGGAACAGCAGTGTTTTTGATGACAACTGACAATGCTCTTGCCAGGGTAACAGGGTACAGACAGAAATCACACAGGTGTAAGTCAGTGGAGGATGGAAGTGATTTTCCTGCAGGACTTCCAGAGCCTCAGTACCTTCTTTCAACTCGCTAACATGTACTACTGTACTTTGAGGCAACAGATCCTTGGCAGGAGGCCGGTGCTTCCCAGCGGATGGCAACCAGATGTTCAAATGTCCAAAAGAACAGCCTGCACACATCTTGCTTGGGCTGCAGCTGAGGTTACTCACATCAGCCTAATGAAACGATGCCTCTGGGCAGGCATGTCCTGAGCTATTGTAAAGTTAATATTGAATAATCCTGTCTAATCAGGAGAGGAGGTGTTTGAAAAAGGTGCTCTGTCCTCTTCCGTGCCCACAAGAGAGACGCTATTTGCACTATCGCCTCTAGTGAAGATTGGAACAGTGTTAAAACACAATCAGAATGTAACAGCCAACAACTTTCCATCTTCTAGGGAAGAAAGGAGGTATTTTCTGCCCGGAACTACTGATCTGTCTGTTCTTCCACCTCTGTGGCAGTATCCACGCGCCCCTTCCAGCAAATGCTCCAGCTGACCAAGAATCCTTCAAAAGCAGTAGGTTTTGGTCTTGTAACTCTAGAACACGTAGGATCACCATGGTCTTGGACCCTACAACAGAGCACCAAAGGAGAAACAAAGACAGACAAGGATCCGAGTTCATCTCAGCTGACTCATGGCAACGCAGGGCTAAAACAGCCAATTTCAACTCCTTAACCAGGACTTAAATTAACACATTTCATTTCACATCTACTAAAATCAGGTGTGTGCTGGGCTGAAGTTCTCCAGTTCGTTCATTTGCACTGAATTGCTAGTCTCACTGACTCTGAAAGTGAAGTATCTCAGCTAATACTGTCCTTCAGACAAGAGCAGGTCCAGGAACAGAAGCTCCCCTAATTGTCAGTCTAATGACTTTCATATTAGACTGCGACCAGAGTTACTTTATAATCCAATAGTCAGGCTGCCCCTGGCACTTGGCCATCATTCCAGCTGCTCTGCTCTGCTGGCCTAAAAGATGAGGTGCTGTACAAATTCCTCATGCTATTGTGGCAAGGGGAAAAGGGATGGGTTCAAACTAACACTGTCCTTTGACTGAAGCACCGTGAGTTCACTTCTCCAGTTACTTCAGAGACTTAAGCACACAGGCTGTTAAAAAGCCCAAGGGGTGAGTGTCTCCGACTCATTTCAGACCATTTTAAACAGAAATTTAAATACTCACAGATGCAGTGACGTGCCTTGCAGGATTTTTATAGTTACCACGGGACCCAACTCCTTTCAAATCTGGTTATTAATTACTTATGCTCCCATCTAATATATAGGACATCCCCTTACCCCCCATAATACTGGAGCATTCACAGATTTTCAGGCCAATTAATGAAGGTTTGGAACCTGTCAGTCAAGTCTGGAGAGGTGTGGAGACAGATTTAAACAAGCTTCATATTCACTTCTTTGAGTTGTACATCAGATATTTTTAATTATATCTTGTTATTAAAGATATTTTAATAGACTGTCTGTGTTATTCTTGGCAAGGGATCAAAGCAGGGGTTCTGTTGTGAATACAGAGGGTTTCAGAGAGGAGGACGGGGGATGCTGATTTTACCTCTGTTTACTCAAGAGCTGTGTACTTTCGGGGTACACAATGAGATACTCCTGAAGGCACTTTCTTCCCAGTGGCAGGCAGAAAGAAAATGCCTTCAGATAACCTGGCTCCGGGCAGTTGATGAGAGACACGTCTACATCTTTGATGTGTTCTTTGCTGAAACCATCTGAAGAAGGTAGGAGGGATTCAGGTAAGCATGCAAATAAAAAAAAAAATTTAAAAAATTAAAAAAACAAAAGAGAGGTTATCAGGGAGTCAGCGATATTGGGGAAATTTCTGAGACTTTGTTCCTCCCACAGCTGGAAATGCAATCATTAAACATGTCCTGGCTCTGTGACCTGACAGCATGCATGAGATCTGTGAAATCTGTGACCTGCCCAAGAAGAATCCTACCACTGTCACAAATGGAAAAAAGCCAGAGATGACAGGAACCCCAGGAGTCCAGGTGTTCTGGCCAACTCAGTGATTACATCCTCTTGATTTGAATACTAGATCACAGGCTCCAAGAGAAAAGGACATTGGCTGGAACTTTCCCAAGCTCCTGTTTGGAAGCTTTGGGGCTTCCATACAGATAATAGGTGAGCAATTAGACCAGAACCTCAGCATGTCCTCCTGACTCTGTCTTTGTATCTCATTTGCCACTGAGCTGTATTGAGTGATGGCATGTACAAGTGGCCTAACTTGCCCCATTAAATTCATGACACTTGAGCCACCATTGACATAAAGCCACCACTCCGTGATGCAAAGACAACCCACAACCGCTTGATTTAGAGCAGATCATACTCTTAAGCTAAAAGCTGCTGTGGCTATGTGTTCTCATATAACTACTGTGCTGTCCATCCTAGGCTACAGCCCCCTGCAGCTCCTGGAAAGATTCAGCTTCCTCAGCACAAGAGAGACATTGACCTGTTGGAGTGGGGCCAGAGGAAGCCACAGAGGTATCGCAAGGGCTGGAGCCCCTCTGCTGGGAGGACAGGATGAGAGAGTTGGGAGGATTCAGCTGGAGAAGAGAAGATCCGGGGAGACCTCAGAGCCCCTTCCAGTCCCTAAAGGGGCTCCAGGAGAGATGGGGAGGGACTTTTTGCACGGCCACATACTGATAGGATGAGAAGTAATAGCTTCAAACTGAAAGAGGGGAGATTGAGGTAAGATCTGGGGAAGAACTTCTTTGGTGTGAGGGTGGTGAGAGCCTGGCCCAGGTTGCCCAGAGAAGCTGTGGCTGCCCCATCCCTGGAGGGGTTCAAGGTTGGAGGGGGCTTGGAGCAACCTGGTCTGGTGGGAGGTGTCCCTGCTCAGGGCAGGGGGGTGGCACTGGATCTTTAAGGTCCCTTCCAACCCAAACCATTCTGTGATTCTCTTTCTACTTGCCAGAAAAAGAAACACTTATAGACGTATTCACAAGACAAAGAACTTGACTCTATTTTACAAGCCCTGAAGTGTGTTTCTAGCCATAAAAAAGGCAAAAACCAATAAACTGGGAACCTATGAGAAGAATGGAAACTAATAAAACTAATTCCTTTCTCCCAGCTCTCTATAGAATTAGCTCCTTCATGTCAGCACTATGTAAATTTGCAGCATTAATCCCCAGATTACCTGGACACTAGAAATCTACCTAAAAGGAGGTTCTAGATTAACTCACCCACTTTGAAATGAAATGCTTGCAGCCCTTTGGTTACAATGCAATTGTGGAAATGATTAATAATGAGGAGTTTCTAACTGCCCGTAAATTCTTTCTGTTCATGCACAGCTCCCTGACATCTCACTGGGGCTGGACCATGGGAGAGCACTTTCGGCAGATAACGTCTGCTGACACGTAACTGCAATTCTGCTGCCATCAGCAAGTATCAACAAGAAGGAAATCAAAAGTATTAGATGCAAAAGTTGACACTAGAAACACTGTCTCTGTTTTAGCTCCAGAAACACAGATCAGTTAGCTGACCTGCTGCTGGCTAGAGCAGCCTAAATTTCATTTCAGCACGTTTGTAGGAGATCATTAGTTCTTGTCTTTCTTCTAGTTTATAGCATTTCCAAAGCCCCATGGATTCCCAACCATGATTGTAACTCCTCCCCTCTTTGAGATACTGTCCTGCCTGTGGAGATAACCAGTTCAGTGGTTAAGAGAATGCCTCTGGAACAGTAAATTCGTTGTAGGAACAACATACAACACCAGGCACTCACACTAATTTCAGTTTTTTGTTACAATAATAACTTGAAATCCACAACCACTGGTGGAGCAGATCCAGCAGAACATGCAGGGAACGCCTTTAGGATGGCTGGATTTAGAGACCCATCAGTACGGTTTTATTTTGTTCTTATACCATGCCTATGATCATGTATCCAAATATCTTCCAGAGATGTAGGAAGCCATATGACGTTTACATCCTACCTCGTGGACTGTCACTCCTACTTCAAGAGCTAATTCAGAACACACTGAAGTAGCGGGAAATGCAATCAGATGAACAAGCACAAATGAACATTGGGATCAGGAAAACCCCAATTTTGGCCACAGCTCTCTTAATATAAAAGTCCTTTCAGCATGCCATCAAACCCAGGCAAGTCAAAGTGTTTTGATGCTTTGCCAACGCCACCATGTACTTGTACACAGAGGAGACCAAGCAAAGGGGTGTCCTTCTCCTGGTTTCCACCTGAGAAATTCGGAGCATTCCTGCAGTACGATGCTTTTACGTCCCCTGTTCAAGACAGATAAACACGAAGCGTAAACTGTGGCTCCCCTGAGGGTGTAATGACAAGGATTAGTCACAAGAGGGAGGCTGGCATGACCAGCGCCTTAAGCCTCAGGAAATCTCCAGCACGGCTAGTAGCTGGTCCTACCACAAATCAAATAAATTAGCAAGCAGGCTTGTCTGGAAACTTGTCAAGGAGACTCCAAATGAAAGACACCCTGCAGTATGGAAGCTCTCTCTGTGTGGGATGTGAAAGCAGCCCTTAATCAGCGATTTAAGAAGCCATGGCATTAGTAGAAGATGACCTCTGTGCAGGGAGGTGGGCACTAGCATGGAGTATGGAGGAAGGCTTTTTTGGAAACAAGAGGCAGAAAAAATAATCACTAATAGGAAGAGGACTGCACTGGGAGTGAAGAAAAGGAGGTTTGAGAGAGACAGAGGGATGATAAAAATCAACTTTTCTGTGAAGGAATGCTTATTTTTGTTCACAGCAGGGGGTGTCACCATATGTGCCACCTCATGATCGAATTAGTCACCACACTTCTGGTGGAAATTCTCTGGAGAAACAAATCTCCTGAGTGAAAGACAGCAATAGCTTATCACTGGACAATGTACAGCAGTGGACCAGAATGGGAACAGCGTTCAAAGTTCACTGATTTTTAACCACGAAGGAGATGTAAACTGCAAATTAATGCTGAATCTTACATCCAGTAAACACTGGTTTAGTATTATCTTCTGTTTCATGGTAATCACTGACAACGTTTAGGACTCTCTCGAGTGCAGCCCTTGAAGTAACAGGCTGACAGCCTTCTTCTGAATCGAGGAGCTCTGTGGGAATCATCAAACCAAATGGAAGTTCTTCTTCCACACAGCTTGTGGTTAAACCCTGGGACTCACCATGGCAGGAGGTTGTTTACATCAAAAGTTTACATGCTTGAAAAAGGTGATTAGATAAATTCATAGTAACCCATGGGAGCTATTAAACAAAAAATTGCTTGTGGCTAAAGAATTGCCTGAACAATCAGCCACATCCGTTTATGTTTGCCCTGGTCTTTGGCAACTGCTGCTGATCATTAAAGACAAGATACTGGCCTGGATGGACCCATGGCTTGATCCCCTTCAGCTGGTCCTGTTTCTCTCCAGCAGGAATCCCACAGCTGCACTTCTCCTCCACCAGGCTCTGGAAGCAGCCCTTCACCTTCAGCAACTTCAGTCTCTCAGGAGCAATAATTTCTAGAAAACAAAATATTGTTTATCCTTAGAAATTACAATCAGAAAGATGAGAATGACAAGAGGTCTGCACATACCTATGCCACATTTCAGTGTTACCATAAACCTGGAACAACCCCAACACTGAAAGCTCTTCAGTTCTGGAGGGAGGCTTTCACCCACGTGCGTTTTGCAGTGTCCTTCTCTTGAACTTGGGGCTTCAGATTTTTACATATAAAACCAGAATGAGTTTTGTGATCTCTGTTTGGACTCCTGCCAGACCCAACACCATCCCAGGCCCAGGTACTCAGCTCAGTTTAGATTAAAATGCTGTTTCAGAGACACAGACCGCTCTCTTGCTGGTTAAGCATCAAGAGAAGAATTATTGCCTTTGCCTGTCTGTCTGCTGAGGGGAGGGATTGTCTCTATACGTCTCATAGCGCATAAAAAACACCAGTTCAATAAAAGGGGAATGAAATGCTCAAAAGTTTAAGAAAGTATCTCCCCACTCTGCTCAAACCAATTGTATTCACAGTAAAATCCGTTTGCACACCGAAAGCAGTACAGCTAGTTTAAAAACCCCAAAACATAAACAATTGCAATTAAAAGTTAAACAATAACTAATATATAGTTCGACAAATCAGAAATTTAATTTCCAACTTCACCATGTACTTCTTTGGATTATACCCGGGGACTTTGGCGTGGTAACAGCAGCCCCCAATGTTTTCCAGAATCCCTGATAAGAGCCATTAATTGACCCAGCAGACTTACAGATGGCAAATTTAGAAGCACCTAAATGAGGTGAAACCTCATCACTCGGCACTGACAGCAGGCTTTGAGGAGAGCTTTCAAAGAAATCAAATAGCAGATAAAACAGATGTCTTCAATGTAAACATGATGTGGGAGTCACATCCCTCCCCACCTTGGTCAAGCTGCTCCCTTCTCTGCTCTCCCCATAGATTTCCAACTGCTCCCCACTTCCCTGTCCCGGGAATCCACAGCAGCATCCCCGTGCTGCCTGCCCACTAAACCAACAATAAAAACACATTTAAGCATTTTGCTCGTGCAGGACTGTGGAATGTGCAATTTTTTTTTTTTTTCTCCCAGAATTTGCTCAGTTGTCAGTGTTTCATACAGATGGTTTGCCTTTGAAGGAATGCTTCATGTGAGACAAGGTTCTGGCAGAAACCTGCCTCGGTACTTGCCAGCTCACCTTCTGGTACACGTTAATTAGGTTGCTGGGCAGCATTAGAAGTCACGGGGCTAAGATGGTCATCAGCTCTCCATGGAGATTCCTGGCAGCCTGGCTGTGCTCCTCCTCACACAGAGCTTAGAAGTACTGGCATTTTACTTTAAAAAATGCAAAAATATTTAACAAAGAATTGTCATTTCCTGTGGATCTGCATGTAGCTAAGAAGTACTAACTGACTGGGAAAGAATTAGCAAAAATAAATGTTGCACAAATAATTTGAAGTGCCTCCTAACCCGTAGATATTTAGGTAGCTTCTCCCAAGGATACCTCTGGAAGCTCAATCAGAGGTGCAAAGCTTTAGCTACCCCATGGGGTACCATCCCCTGCTCTCAGGGTGTGACGCTGTTAGCATTTTGGAGACAGGTATCAAACAGATATAACCAGAGTATTTCCACCTCTTGGTGCCACTGGGAACTCTGGGGATGTTGGCCATTTAGAATCACAGAATCATTCAGGTTGGAAAAGACCCTCGGGATCGTGGAGTCCAACCATCAGCCCCACTCTACAACGTTCTCCCCTACACCAGATCCCCCAACACCACATCTCAACCACTCTGAAGCACATCCAGGGATGGAGACTCAACCCCCTCCCTGGGCAGCCCATTCCAGGGTCTGACCACTCTTTCTGGGAAAAATTCTTTCCTAAAGTCCAGTCTAAACCTACCCTGGTGCAGCTTGAAGCCATTCCCTCTCCTTCTATTGCAAATTCCCTGTGAGAATAGACCAGCACCAGCCTCTCTACAGTGTCCTTTCAAGTAGTTGTAGAGAGTGATGAGGTCTCCCCTCAGCCTCCTCTTCCTCAAACTAAACAGTCCCAGCTCCTTACATTGCTCTTCTTTAGATTTATTCTCCAGGCCCTTCCCCAGCTCCGTTGCCCTCCTCTGCACTCGCTCCAGCCCCTCAACATCTCTCTTGTGTTGAGGTGCCCAGAACTGGACACAACACTCAAGGTGTGGCCTCCCCAGTGCTGAGTCCAGGGGGACAATTCCCTGCCTACTTCTGCTGGTCACATTACTTCTAATACAAGCCAGGATGCCATTGGCTTTCCCCCTCTACACATTACCAAACAGCTTCCCACACACAGAGATGGCTGAAGCACGAGCCGTGAGAAGCACCGGCTATAAAGGCTCATGATTTCTAACAAAGTAAGGAAATAGATCTTTGTCACTGATGTGCCACCCTTCACTTTCCAGGCCCTGACTGAAAAAACACCCTGTACCTGCATGAAATGCAGCAGCACTCGTACCAGCAAAGCGCCGACTAGCTCTGCAGCGGCTCCATTTTAGGGATGGTTTTCTAAGGCTTCATGAGCACAGACGCTCGTTAATGCTGTTCTGAGCACACCTCGATGAGAATTTAGGCTGAATGGATTTTCCTAGAGAGCAAAACACAGGCGATTCCATCTTTTGAAGCAGAGAGAAGACAGTATCCATTTTTTATGTTAGTCTGAAGAGATCGCATCACATCCTGGAGGAAAAGCTGTCTTTACTGATTGCCTGGTATGAAATCTTTAGCGAGTCTGATCTGGATTCATCCCAGCTGCCTTGGATATTTAAAGGATACCGAGATTTTGGATTGGGTCACCTCAAACACCGTTGGAGAGAATGGAAAGACGCCATCAGAGGGCTGTTCAGAGCTGGAGTGGGGCGAGCCATCCCTTTCCACCGCCTCTGCTGTGACCACAGCCCAGACTCAGCTATTCAAATCAATGTCTATAATTAGGTGGGATAAATGTGGACCCTGATGCCTTTGCATTACTCAGCTATCTCAAAGTAAACTGCATAAACCTGTCGTGTTCTGACTTCACATGCAGAAGATAAACCGTATGTGTGCCCTAGTCGTGCCCGGGCACCTCTGGGGCTGATGAAGGTCTCCCCTGGTGTCTATTAGAGCTGTCCAGGGTTCTCCACAATCACTCCTGATGCTCTGGGGCTGCTCCTGGGCTCCTTCCAGCACCTCTGGGGGAATATGTTGTTTGCGTGCCAGAAATATCAACCACCATAACCTTTGATTTAAGCTGACGACCAGGGGCCATTTGATCTCCAGCAAGAGCCTTCACAGCACTATTCTTCTCCTGCCTATGCCTTCCCCCTGACCCAGCCCCAGAAGCAGTTGGGATTATTGTTATTCGTATTATCATGGTATGCATGTACATAAACCATAATGTTCCTCTGCCTTATAGGAATGCCTGAATGACGCAGCACCAGCCCAATGCGCTGTGTTTGTGTAGAAAGAATCAAGGTCACCTGTGGCTTCTGCCTCAGTCTACCCCCACATCAAGGCAGCAGCTTGAGATGGGGTTTGGGGAACTCAATTAGGAGCCTCTTTCAAGTTTTAGATACAGCATGAAACAAGATGAGATGCTAAGATTCATAGACCTTGCTGGCATCCTAAAGAACACATATAATCATAAAAAGGCTCTGCTAAAACAAGTATGCTTGGCCGAAGCTGTGACAAATAGATGAACTGTCAGTGCAAGAATGTGCTAACAAAGTTGGATGGTGGAAGACAAACAGTACAGCAGAGTAAGACACAGAGAAAAGGTACGTGAGAGAGACATTTATCCAGCCTGGGATGCTTGGCTGTCGCATGAACAGAGGTGTCGCCGACCATTGCGCTGAGCCAGACGCCGACCCCTAGGCCTGTGAGAGGACTCCACCTCACCCAGGCTCCCTCCCGGGCAGACACCACCTCACTCAGCACTCTCCTGGCAGCGTAGGCCTTTCTCACACAGGAGCTGCCGCTAAATGGCACCCCCAGAGCACCCTCGGGCTCACCGGGGCTGAGGCCGGGCCCCCCTCGAGCCCCCGAGGCAGCAGCCGGGCCCATCCCGATCCCCTCGAGCTCCTTCAGGCAGCGGCCTGTCCGCCCTTGAGTCCCCTCAGCACAGGGAAGCCCCCCCCGGCCCCCTTAAGGCTCGCCGGAGCATTACCCGGGTCTCACGGTGCCGCCGGAGGCCCTGACCCGGTCCGACCCGGTCTGGCCTGACCCCTTCCCGCCGCCGAGCACGGTTGCCACAGCAACAGCCGCCCAACCCCGCCGCCTCAGGCGGCTGCGCGCCAGAAAATGCTAGAAAGGCACCGCAGCCTGCGCATGCGCAGACGGGCCCTCTGCCCCCACGGCGCCGCTGCAGCGCCCCGGGGCCAAGTGAGGGAGGGTGGACAGGAGTGGCGGCGGGGTCGGGTGGCTCTCCCAGGAGAGCGGAGGGGAGAGGCGGGACCGGCGCGGGAGGGGGCTCGGGACCGGCGGGGGAAGCGGCCTGTCCAGGTTTCCCCGGAAACCGCCCTCCCCCTCTCCCGCAGTAAGGAGGAGCCGCCGCCTACGCTGCGCAAAGTGCGTACACAGCTTCGGGAATGGGCGGCTGCGCGGGCCACCGCCCAACGCCCGCTGCGGAGTCATTGCGACGGTTACCAGGGCACTTCGTTTTCACCCAATTAAATGACGTTAGCTCATCCCTGAGGTCCACAGCCAATCATGCCCGGCATCAATCATTCAATTCAGCCAATCGGGAGTGTTCTGGGAGAGTAGGGCGGGCATTCGCGGGTCGCCGTTGCCTAACAGTAAAATCAACAGACAGGTGGGCGGAGCAAATAGGAGTACAGTGATTTGAATGACAGCATCTCAACCAACTACATTTTCCTATTCCTAGAACCTCCTTACGAGTAGCCAATAGCTGCTGTGTCTGGCCGGCTCGGCGGGGCAGAGAAGGCTGCGCGCGCATTCCGCTGCTATATAAGGCTTGGCGGTTGCTTCACGCCGTCAGTCGGTTGGGGGAAGAGTGGCGTGGGCTGGAGCTGAACTTGTGTCGCCGCCATCATGAGGGAGATCGTGCACCTGCAGGCCGGGCAGTGCGGGAACCAAATCGGGGCCAAGGTCTGAGCAGCGGGGAGCGGGGCGGCGGGGCGGTGAGGGTGAGTGAGATGGGTGGCCGCCTCGGCCCGGCTGCCCCTGACGCGATTTCTCCCGGCAGTTCTGGGAGGTGATCAGCGACGAACATGGTATCGACCCAACCGGGACCTACCACGGTGACAGCGACCTGCAGCTGGAACGCATTAACGTCTACTACAATGAGGCGACAGGTAGGGCACGGTCCGCCGCCTGCAACCTCCCCGCGCCTCCCCCGCCGCCGCCCTCACGGCTCCTCCATGTCTTGCAGGTGGCAAGTACGTGCCCCGCGCCGTCCTGGTGGACCTGGAACCCGGCACCATGGACTCTGTGCGCTCCGGGCCCTTCGGCCAGATATTCAGGCCAGACAACTTCGTGTTCGGTGAGTGCGCCGGGAGCGGGGGAGGGACCTGTCTTGGAACCGGCTCGGGGTGGGGTGGGCAGGGCAGGGCAGGGCCGCTGCACTGCGGGCTGCACCGCCCCACATGCTCCGGGAGGGGGGTTAATCCTGCCGCTTCACAACGGACGTGAGATACCGGGGGATCTGCGGACCGGGGCATGATGTCAGCCGCTGGGAAGAGCGGGTTTGAGTAAGCGCAAGAGGTCGTTGCTCTTCCGATTCTCATTATCTCCTCCATAATACCAGGAGAAATTAAATTGCTGCTGTATCATTGATAATGAATGCTTTTCTTGTATCTCCCGAGCCATTTCAGAGATGCTTGTGTGAACCCATAGCTATCTGCTTCATCAAATGAAAGGTTTTGTGGGGGCTTCTCTGTAGCCTCATGCTCCTGAGCTTTGCTTGCAAGCAATAAGCAGGAAGCAGTGACCGTAATCTAATACGAAAATGGCTCTCTTCCAGGTCAGAGCGGAGCAGGAAACAACTGGGCAAAGGGCCATTATACGGAAGGTGCTGAATTAGTTGATTCCGTGTTAGATGTTGTAAGAAAGGAGGCAGAAAGCTGTGATTGTCTCCAGGGCTTTCAGCTGACTCACTCTCTCGGTGGTGGTACAGGCTCTGGCATGGGTACCCTCCTCATCAGCAAAATCCGTGAAGAGTACCCTGACCGAATTATGAATACTTTCAGTGTTGTACCCTCCCCTAAAGTGTCAGATACTGTAGTAGAGCCCTACAATGCCACACTCTCGGTGCATCAGCTTGTGGAGAACACAGATGAAACCTACTGTATTGATAACGAAGCCCTCTACGACATATGCTTCAGAACACTGAAGTTAACTACTCCAACCTACGGTGATCTGAACCATTTGGTGTCGGCAACCATGAGCGGTGTCACCACCTGCCTGCGGTTCCCAGGCCAGCTTAACGCCGACCTGCGGAAGCTGGCAGTGAACATGGTTCCCTTTCCCCGTTTGCACTTTTTCATGCCGGGTTTTGCCCCGCTGACAAGCCGTGGGAGCCAGCAGTACCGGGCTTTAACCGTGCCAGAGCTAACGCAGCAGATGTTCGATGCAAAGAACATGATGGCAGCCTGTGACCCGCGTCACGGCCGCTATCTGACCGTAGCTGCCGTTTTTAGGGGCCGTATGTCAATGAAGGAGGTCGATGAGCAAATGCTGAACGTTCAGAACAAAAATAGCAGCTATTTTGTTGAGTGGATTCCTAATAATGTTAAAACAGCCGTCTGTGACATTCCACCTCGTGGCCTGAAAATGTCTGCCACCTTCATTGGTAACAGCACGGCCATCCAGGAGCTGTTCAAACGCATTTCTGAGCAGTTCACGGCCATGTTCCGCCGAAAGGCGTTCCTGCACTGGTACACGGGCGAGGGCATGGATGAGATGGAGTTCACGGAGGCCGAGAGCAACATGAACGACCTGGTCTCTGAGTACCAGCAGTACCAGGATGCTACAGCTGAGGAGGAGGGGGAGTTTGAGGAGGAGGCGGAGGAGGAGGCAGAGTAAAAGCTACGCAGATGAACACCTGTAAATTTTGTTTAAAGCTGTATGAACTCTTTCATTCAAATCTTCTCTGTCTGTGTTGTGTTCCTCTTCCTGTCTCAAAAGTCACTTCCGATGCTGTACAGGCACCATTAAAGCATTTTTCACAGTGCACAAGCTCGTCTCTTCTGTTGCTTTTGGTAAGCTTTGCGGGTGCTGTTCCCGTAGGTGAGTGCGTAGGTGTGGCGGAGGTCTGCAAAAGGAAAAGGGGGGATTTGGTGCAAGCCCTGTCACCTTCCCTGAGGCAGCCACCAGGCTTCCCCCCAACCCAGGGGACAACTCGGTGGCCAGGAAGGGAAGCAGCGGGTTGGTTTTCTAGTGACAGGTACTGGTGGAGGGGTGGGGGGAGATGGAATCCGGCTCTGAGCTGCCTCTAAATTTAGCTCCCCCACCTGTGGCCTCCTGTCACAGGGCTGTCCCCCACCCTAAGGGACACGGAGGTGTCTTAAGCCATGGCGTACCCCAGCACCCAGGGAAGGTGCTTCCCACGGAGGGGGGTGGTGTTTCTGGCAGATGAGCCCAACTGAGCGCTGCAGCGTAGCTGTAGCCTGTCACAGGAGCCCTGAGCACAGCTGTGACGAGCTGCTGTTGGGGACAAGGGACACAGAGGAGCTCCTGTGTGCGCAGCTGGGCTGGAGCCACTTCTTAAAGGGTACCTAAAGGTTTTAAAATGAAAATGAAGTGTCACTGCAGCTTCTCGGCCTTGGGGGTGAACACCTGATACCAAGTCACACACTTGGTTTCACGAAAACTCCCAGTTAAAGCACATTTTTACTGTGGGAACAGTTAATACCTTCAGTGTTACCCACGTGACAAACCTGTCACCAAGTGACAGGAGACAGCAGGGGCATTCCTGCCGAATAATCTTTGCTTTTCTCCATTATAACCGATTTAGGGTTCATTTTCTCTGTCTTAAAAATTTAAGTTTCTCCTTCCAGTGTGGAACTGGTTGGAGCGGTTGAGATTGCACTGGCTGGTGGCTCCCGGGTGGGGAGGAACCCTGTCTGTGGAGGGAGGTGGTGGCTGTCAGAGCTCTGCAGGGGATACTGCAGCTGGGGGGGAGCATGGCCACAGAGGAGGTGGGTCCCTGGGGCAGTCAGGGCTTTGCCATGGGCCACCCCGAGCTGCTGGGCCAAGTACAGGGACAGCAGCCCTGTGATGACAGCAGTGTGGTGACAGAGGGCAAAATAATCATTTTTTTGTTTGTTTGTTTTTTGGTTTTTTTGATCAGAAGTCCTGCCCAGCCTCACTTTGTGCCATCAGTGCGAGCTGCTCCCACCCTTTATCCTGAGAACCAAGCTCCTCCTCACGGGTTGTGTGTTAAAAATGGCTTTTCCTGCAGGGCTTCCCCTGTGCCCCAGAACAAGTCTTGCTCACGGGCTCCACAGACAGACCCTCGCTCTGCTGCCACCCAGCCCTGCCAGGATTAATGTTTACATTAATGCTCACAAGGATCTGAAGGGTGGGTTGAAGGAGGATGGCGCCAGACTCTTCTCAGTGGTTCCCAGTGACAGGAGGAGGGGCAATGGGCACAAGGTGGAAGAGGGGAAGTTCCCTTCCAATGTGAGGAGAAACTTGTTTGGGGTGAGGGTGTCAGAGCCCTGTCAGAGGCTGCCCAGGGAGGGTGTGGAGTCCCCTTCTCTGGAGACCTTCAAGCCCCTCCTGGATGCAGTCCTGAGGGATGTGCTCTGGGCAACCCTGCTTTAGCAGGGGACTTGGACTGGGTGGTCTCTAGAGGTCCCTTCCAGCTCTGACAGTTCCCTGATTCCATGATGGTCACCTTCCCACCCTCACCTTTCAGTTCCACCACATTTTGTCTCTTTCCCTCCTCTCTATCACACTAACTGCAAGCAGAGTTTGGTTCTTTCCAGCGTACCTCCTCGCTTTCCCAGCCCCCGTTACACAGCTCTGGGATTCACTGTGGCCGAAGACACCAATATTAATCTCTGATTTGTTGACATTTTAACCCAACTACCTTAATGCTCTGCACAGGCAGAGCTTCCCCTTCTACAGACACAAAATGACTTTCTTCAGGCCTCTCTGTTTCGGTGCCACAGATGCCTGACAGAGACCAGGCAGACATTACAGGGTTGCCACCACCTCTCTTGATGGCTGATACCATCACACTGCATTTCTGGGGCTTTCCCAACCCCTTTGTGTCATTTACCTTTTGCTTTTTATCAGCTTTTTTAGACCAGGATCTTGCTGGAAAGGTTGGGGTGAGGGGCTCTCCTGGGGCAGAGCAGGGGGTGGCCCAGCTCCAGCCCCCCTGGGGAAAAAATAGCAATCTACTACCCACACAGATCATCTCTGTAACTGCTCACTACTATAACAGCGCTGCTTAATGACAGTAATTAGTATTAGTGCCTCTCGTTTTCACTCAGCTGATGGACTCACCTGGTACGAAGCCCGTGTAGGAAGGGATCAGCCCAGCGCTGGTGTAAATCCGGTAGTTGGGCCAGTACGTTTGGGGCAGTCTCTTGCCGAAGCTGCAAACTGGGTTTCTCTGCAAAAACTGGAAAATAAACAAAAAGACACACACACCCCCAATAGGGTTCATTTTAAACTCAAATCACATGCTCTGACTCTACAGTAGAAGAAATGTTTAAGCCAATGTCAAGCAATTCTTGTTTCAGTTCTGTTTTTTTCTAATTAGGAACTATACCGCATCTTCCCATTTTCCACTTGGAAGGCTTTTCTCCTGAGGGTGCTGGCAGCAGCCTCTCTGAGCTCTGACCCCAGGGGCACAGAGCAGCTCCTGGCCTGGTATAACCACTGGGATCTTCACAGCCTGGACTGAATTATCATGAACCTCTAAATTGTCTCCAATGTCTCTGGACTGGGGCATTAAGGACAAGCACCTTGAGCATCATGATTGATGCACCTTGAGCCACCAGCCTCTGCCAGAGCTGGGGCCGTGCCTTGGACCCACCAAGGGTTTGGTTTACTCGGACCCCTCCAACTGGTTCTACTTCTCCATAAGTCCCCCTGAGGGTGGTGAGCCAGTAATTCCCCTGGGGAAAGAAGGGAGGAAGAGGAAGGCTCAGGGAGCATTAAGTGAAGGGAGAGTGTAAATCTTCTCCCAGGTCTGTCCCTGCCCTCCTGGGTCAGCCCCAGCCATGGGCCTCTGCTGGAGGATGGAGGTTCCACCTCCCCAGCTCTCTGCAATGACAAAATCCATCCTCCACCTCTTGCTAATTGTCCTGCTGGGAAAGGGAGAGGGGTCCATGGAGCCCAACAGAAGTGGGGACCATTGAACCCTTCAGCGGCCGACAATGGTGCGGTCGCTGCAGTTCCCCACGCGCGGCGCTGAAGCGAGAGGATGGCGTTATTTTGCCTGATGCAGACAGTAAGCAATGAGCCGTGGCACATCCCGGTAGGTAACCTAGGGCAACAGAGATTTAGGGCAGAAGATTAGTGGCTTGAAGTCAGAAGCCATCTTAGGCAGAAATGCCGTGTGATTTTTATCTTATTCTCCTCCTTCGGTGCCTGATGCCGCAGCCTCCCTCTGCCAGTCCTGCTTCTGCTGAATCCTGCCATGGAGAAACACCTCCCTCCCTGATTTACTGCAGGGCAGACAGCTCTTTAGATATCAGGGGCAGAAAGGCTTGGAAAACAGCACAGTTATGTTTGATAATGCCTGGGTGGGGTTTTTTTTTGTTGTTGTTGTTCTATTTTCCTTTTAACAGCAGAAGGAAGGGATAAGAAGCCAACACAGGGAAATGCATTTCAGCCCAAGCGTCAGGCTGCCATCAGCACTGTCAGCTCAGCTGCTCTCCCTGCTGAGTCAGCCCTCCCCAGCTGGGCATCCTCAGTCTTGGACTTTTTCCTTTACATCAGACCCATTCGCCCTCTGGGATGAAGGCACCACAGTGAATGCCGGTGACCAGAAAGGGCTGGGAATGTCATCCCCTCATTTCATGGAGCTGATCAGCCGGTGCTGGAGCAGCAAGACAGCTGCATCCCAGGGAGCCCACCCCATCCCGGCAGCAGGAGAGATGTGTAGCTTTGAATGCAAAACATTCACTGCTGTGGGAAGGACCTCATTTTCCCCACGTAGGAGGATTATATGATGTTATATGGGGGGTGGATCTTATAAGCGAGGGGATGAAATATTTTTTCAGTAGGGATATTTCTTCATCCTCACCAAAAGGAGGAAAAAGATCTAGATCCCTTTAGGACAAATTACATTAGTAAAGGGAAATGCCTTACAACCAGTTAAAAGGGAGAAATAGCCATCCAAGCAGCCCAGGAAGCCACCCAGCGCTGCCATCCAGGTAGAGAAGGTGCTTCGCGGAAGGGAAGCGCAGATTGTTCCATCCTGGGTTTCTGCACTCCGAGCAACATTTTTAATAGTCACCCTTGAACCAGCCCTCAATAGATTTGCTTAATCCTTTCATGAACTCATTTATCCTCCCTTAATGTCCCAAGGAAACAAGTTACCGAATTTAATTGCTCATGATTTTTTTTCGACGTGTTACCTAAGAGCATTTTATGTTGCACTTGTAACCCCAGCCCTAGTGCTGCTGCACTAAATGAAGCCGCTCTTGGTGTTGTGGAAGAATCAACACCAACGTTATATTCTTGAAATAAGACTCGTGGTTATAATCTACCTGATCGTGTTCAAATTCGCTCATGGCGTCCTTCACCCCCTGGATGTACCTCACGCCGTAGACCCAGGTGAAGCGGGGGATGAATCCAGTATATCCTTCAGATGAAGACAAGAGAGAACAGACATATCATATAAGGATCAACCAGTCTGGAAGTGCGAGAGGCTGGGATAAATATAAAACCTTGGCAGAGAATACGAAGGAAAAAAAATCACCCATTTAAATTGTAAAATTAACTCTTACATGTAGAGTATCTTTTCTGAAAGAGGGTTTTTTTCTTTATGATTCCCTCAGGAAACTGAATGAGGCTGAACTGATCTGTGTTGGTCTCCATGAGGTACTGGAGAAACAATTTTCTTATAGCCTTTTCTTTACACCAACAGCTCTGTTGTTCTCTCCCAGTTTAATACACCTTCAGGGGCAAACAACTGGGGGTGTCCAACCTTTCCTCCTCATCTGCCCTGCCCAGCCAATAAGATTTCACCCATTATAAGGCAGAAACTATATAAAGTCTAAAACTAGATAAAGCAAGGAGAGGTACAACCCAAAAGCAGCCAGAACTCACTCTTTTCTAAAGCAATGCTATGGCTATGGAGATGCTCAGAGGACTGGAGCACATCTCCTATGAAGACAGGCTGAGGGAGCTGGGGTTGTTCAGTCTGGAGAAGAGAAGGCTCTGGAGAGACCTTAGAGCAGCCTCCCAGTGTCTGAAGGGAGCTCCAGGAGAGCTGGGGAGGGACTCTTTGTCAGGGAGTGGAGTGACAGGACAAGGAGAAGGGCTTTAAAATGGAAGAGGGGAGATTGAGATGAGATACCAGGAAGAACTTCTTTGGTGTGAGGGTGGTGAGAGCCTGGCCCAGGTTGCCCAGAGAAGCTGTGGCTGCCCCATCCCTGGAGTGGTTCAAGGCCAGGTTGGAGGGGGCTTGGAGCACCCTGGTGTGGTGGGAGGTGTCCCTGCCCAGGGCAGGGGGTGGAACAAGGTGATCTTTAAGGTCCCTTGCAACCCAAAGCATTCTAAGATTCTGTGGATGGTTTGGCCACGACCTGGTGTGCAGAGAAGGGGTAAATCTATGAAACCTGGGCACAGCCCTGCCAGCCCCGTCCTGGCTTGGTGGAGATGGGAAGGGCATGGAGCCGAGCGAGGTTGGGCCCAGGGCCAAGGCTTTTGCTGGCCATCAGGAAGGGAGAGCCAGGTTTTGGTGACACAGTGTGAGGAGTGGTGACAGAAAAGAGAGATACGGCTGAGTAAGAGAAAAGTGAAATGGGGCTCAGTCCTGGGAAAGCGGGTTACTCACCGCTCGCCAACGAGGCCTGAGAGCAGCAGGAGGGAGGTGGGAGGTGTCCCTGCCCAGGGCAGGTGGGGTTGGAACTTGATTATCTTTTAGGTCCCTTCCAACTCTAACTCCCTTCCATTCTATGATTGTATGATTCTAACTTACAGAACGTAATTCCTTGTGAGACAAAGTTTTGTACATTTATGAGGGTGTGATACACCAGTGTGTGTTGATTGGATGATTCACAAAACCATCTTATTTCTAGGAGAGAAATAGCCACCTCAATGGTAACAGGTACTCATCAAGCTGTGGAGGTGGTGCAGGGCCCGTGACCCAGCTCTCCTGGATTTCTGCAGCATTTTCTGGCCTGGCCCCACAGCTGTGGGGAGCTGAGGTGGCTCCTGCATCTCTTCCACCATGGGCACGTGTCCCTCAGGGGGAGATCCAGGGGGAATGACAGCATCTCAAAGAAACACCCCTGGCACGGAGAGGAGCAGGGGCATTTTTCCATCCCAAAGTGTTCAAACAAGCTGGAGCAACTGGCCCATGTCCCTGAGACTTCCCCAGGGGATGAGGGAAGATATGATTTCTTCCCAAGTGGACTCCCACACGTGACCTCCCTCTCTTTTACCTGGAATGACTTTCTCTTGGATCACTCTTGGTATGTCCAGTCTTGGTAAACGATTGTCCTGCTCTGCAGCATCAGCCACTCCTGGCAGAGTCACACCTTCAATTTTTACGGGCTCAAAATAAAAGCAGAAATTAAATGAACAAGTAAAACCCGCTTCCTTCCTTGGCTCCATTACTTAAATCACTGCCAGAGCCTGCAAATGGCAATGGCTGTCTCTGTTTCTTCCTTACTTTACACTAAGAGCTATTCCAAGAATTTCTGGTAAAGTCAAATTACCAGATGAGCTCTCCCTACGCAGAGGTTTTGCAAACACCCCAGGGAGAACAAGGGGCTCTGAGCTCCTTCACAAATCCGTTTCTCGGAGCAAGGAGCAGGAATGCCCCCTCCTTGGGATTTATATCCAAGCGAGCTTTTGACTCGATACGTCAAATCTCTAATCTCTGCCTTCAGGGGATTTGCAGAGCCCCAGCCAGCTCTGATGTGACAAAAGCAGCCTCTGGCTCCAGAAGAAAGAAGGGACCCAAACACGATGGTCCCGGGTGACACCGGCTGCGCCGTGCAAAGCAGCACCCAGTTCCGCTGGCAAATCCCAGTGCCCGTGTTCAAGCAAGGGGTAACGAAGGTGGGAAACGGGAGGAGGAATCAAGGGTTCAGAACCCCAGCACAGAACCAAAGGTGTCAGGACCCTGCTCTTTTCAGGAGGCAGCAGAGGAGGAGGTGGAAAAGGAGAAGGAGGGTTCCAGGTTCACCTGAAGGAAACACAAGCCTGGCCGTGTAGCACAGCAAAATGGGAGATCTAATGACTGGGATTTGAAGTTGAACTTAATCAAATGAGAAGTTAAATGCATGATTATAATGATTATTTCCTGAAGATGTGGTGGATTTGCTACTGCTAGTGACATTTGTGTATTTGATATTTCTCTACACAACACTCTAAACTTTCCATCCTTGCCACCCACACCCATATGAACTTCCCTCTTTCCCTCTCCTGGGACCAAGGAGATCCTTTCCATTCCCACTAGTCCCCAAGCCCCCATCCCTCCGCCGCAGCATCCCTTACCACGCGTCTTTTCCACCCAAAACCACTTACCAGTTTGCTCCCTGCCAGGGCTCCACACCTTTGTCCTGGGGTTATCTCAGGCAGTCGCCACTCTTGCCCCTCAGATATGGGATGGCATGAAACCCTCCGTGGGTACCCCCGAGACAGTCGTGTCCACGGGACGTACTCGCTGGGGTGATCCTGGGGCTCGGGGTCCATGTGCATCCTTACCATCTCTGCCTCTTTGAGCCCTGGCACCGGTGGGAGAGGTTTGGGCTCAATGACTGGGTCAGAAAAGCTTGTTGCAGCCTCGGCTTTCTCATAGGGAAAGTATTCTGTGGGACAGAGACCGAGTTATGGGAAAGGAGTGGCCGAAGGAAGATGAAAGATTTGTATCACACTGGGCCTTGGCCCCTTCACGCTCCTCTGGAGGGAAGGGAAGGAGCCTGGAGGTCATCAGCATGCCTGGGGCTGTGAGTCCATCCTGCCAGTGCCACCAGCCCCATCCCATAAGCCATCCTGCACAGATCTGCACAAACATAAGTTCAGTAACTTACAGTTTTTCCAAGCAATGCCTGAACTGTAAAATACCATCAACCAAATGATAAAGATTAAGGGGAAAACTTAAACCTTCTCTCCACATGTCTGCATCAGGGCACCCCAAACACAGACACCATGTCCTCCCAACACCCACTGCACTGCTGCTCCTTGAGGAAAGTGCTGTGATGCTGGTTGGAAAAACAATTACCTTGGATCCAGTGGATGCTAAATCATAGAATCCTAGAATCATTCAGGTTGGAAAAGACCCTCGAGATCGTGGAGTCCAACCATCAGCCCCACTCTACAAAGTTCTCCCCTACACCAGATCCCCCAACACCACATCTCAACCACTCTGAAACACATCCAAGGATGGGGACTCAACCCCCTCCCTGGGCAGCCCATTCCAGGGTCTGACCACTCTTTCTGAGAAGAATTCTTTCCTAAAGTCCAGTCTAAACCTACCCTGGTGCAGCCTGAAGCCATTCCCTCTTCTTCTATTGCTAATTCCCTGTGAGAAAAGACCAGCACCAACCTCTCTACAGTGTCCTTTCAAGCAGCTGTAGAGAGCAATGAGGTCTCCCCTCAGCCTCCCCTTGTTCAGACTAAACAGTCCCAGCTCCTTCCATCGCTCTTCATAAGATTTATTGTCCAGGCCCCTCACCAGCTCCATTGCCCTCCCCTGCACTCGCTCCAGCAAATATCCCCACTGTGACCTAGGGACAGAGTCCTATGTTTTGGGACTCCACAGGGATGGCTGAGTTTGGCAACTTTTGCCTGACTTTCACCACCCCTTGATGTGGCTCTCCAGCCCCGTGGCTGTCCCAAGCCAGGAGTGGAGCCAACACCTCCCTCCTCAACAACTACAGAGAGTGACCAGTCTCACACCTCACAAAAACCTTCTTGTCAGAAAACTGGTTTTAGGTCATTCTTGTCTTTTTTCAACAAACCGAATTCCTTCCATTTTTGCCCTCATAGGTCTTATTTTTTTTCAGCTCTCTGGTGACTGCTGCCTTCCCCTGACCTCCTCCTGTTCCACAGGCATCCAGATCCCACAAAGCTCCAGGGACAAGACATCGTCTTCTGGCAAAGGCTTCATCTACAGAGAGTCCCAGAAAACTACAACCTGTCCCACCTCAAAGAGTGTGGAGCAAAATCTGCCACTTTCTGCAGGAGTGTAACACTTCTGATGGGCACTGAGGTTTGCAGCCTGCTTATAATTGGATTACAAAGTACATATTTACTGTTTATAACTTCGTAAAGTATATATATTCTATACAACAGAGCTCTGAACTGACAATGAAATGAAGACAAATCCTCGATGAAACTGATTTTTCAATACAGTGTGCAAATTTTAAAGCAGGTTTGTCTGAAGGTTTTCTTCATTATTAATGAAAATATCGAATCTACTCTTTTGTTTTCATCTCACAAACCAAACAAGAAGAAAAAAAATGACATTTTACACTTGAGAAATCCATATGAGCTCTTATTTATGACCCCAAGTTTTGCAAACTTATTGATTCAGAAAGGTTGCAGATTAAGGCACTAGATTAAAAGCCAGGAGGGCACTATGCATTTGATTTGAGTAAATACCCGTATGTTTTCAGCCCAGGTTCCTGGGGAGCAGGCACCTTGGCGTGTGCCCTAATCCCTGGAGATCCAGCATAACCCTGGTTGACATCCCCAACCAACTAAGCCTGACCTCAAATCCAGGAGAAACACAGCATGGGATTCAACTGATGGAAACCAGTGATGTACTTGGTGCCTATCAACAAGCCTCTATCAAAAATGGACCTGCAGAAAAGTCTTCAGACTGAGTTTGCTGAAGGCAACCACCCAGATCCAATGCTGTCCTGAGCTCCTTGGTCTCCATCATGTAGAATACCCAGAAGAATGCCAGGCAGTAACTTATGGAGTTCACAGTGAAGGGTTTAAGGGATCACTCACTGACAGCAGGAGCTGTTAGTAAGGGGTTACCAGCACAGCAAGGTGCTGCTCCCTGTGGCCAGATTCTTCAGCATTTCACCAACGAGCAGCAAACGTGAGCTCAGCTCCCAGCTCCAAACTTTGGGAGATGATGTAAACATTGTCGAGAAGAAAGCAAGAATGAGGACAGAATAATGAGAGCGAGCACAACTAGGTCAACTGGTTGGTTGGGTCCATCCAAACTACGTTTTCATCTGAGGAAATGCAAATTTACATGTCCAGGAACGAAGCCTGTAAACACCTGCGCGGTGGAGACCTGGATGCTGGAGCCAAGGGCTGGGAGGAACAGAAAGGCCAAAAGTTTGCAAGAAGCTACACAGCATGAATTCCCAGCATTAAATGGGAAAACACTGCTTTAGTATGGCTGTCCCCAGGGAAATGAAGACCCAGATCCCACCTGGGCAGGTAATCCCTGTGTTCAGCTGGGAGAAGACTCACTCCAGCTGAACAGGGGGTCCACAACAGCTTCGGCTCACATATGGTTTGTCTCCACACACTGAGTATCCAAAGGAGATGTCCCCAAGAGGGGCTGATGCAGGATCCTGGTGTGGCTGCTCTTGAGGCCTGATTTGGGTCTGCTCTACAAGGACCAGGCACTTTGCCCAGAAGGGCTAGGACTCAGTAGGAGACTCCTACAACTTCCTGATGCTGGGGATCTACAGGAGCATGTCAGTGCCTGATGGAGGAGATGGGACCCATCAGCAGGAGTGAGGAAGGTGAGAAGGGCACAGGAGAACTTCTGCCAATCTGAGGTAGGAGCATCAAGACCCAAAATGAACCACAAGCTACAAGTAAAATCTCTGATCACAAGGAGCCGTGGACCAGGCAGGTCAGCTGAGAAAAGAGTTGGTGGGGACAGAGCTGATCTTCCACAGAGAACCAGATTTTAGCCTGTGGAATTATGCTGGTTTTGGCTAGGATAGAGTTAATTTTCTCCATAGCAGCTTGTATAGAGACACGTTTCAGATTTGTGCTGAAAATAGGGTTGCTAACACAGGGCTGGTTGGGTTACAGCTGAGCAGGGCTTGCACAGCGTCAAGGCCTTTTCTGCCCCTCACGTCGCCCCAACAGCGAGTGCTGGGGGTGCACAAAGAGGTGGGAGAAGACACAGCTGGAACAGCTGTCCCCAGCTGCCCAAAGGGATATTCCTGACCACACAGTATCCTGCTTGGCAATAAAACCAGGGGTGAGGTTGGCTGGGGGGATGCTGGTGCTGCTGCTTGGGGACTGGCTGGGCATCGGTCGGTTGGTGGTGAGCGATGGCTTTCACTTGCATCAATTGTCTTCCCCAGGTTTTATTTCTCTCTTTGTGTTACTTTTCTTTTTTGTTACATTTTCTTATCATTGTAATATTTCACTTTTTCAACGGTCTTTATCTCAACCTACAAATTTTTCTGACTTTCACCTTTCTGATTCTGTCCCTCAGTCCTGCTGAGGGGGAAGGAGTGAGCAACTCTGTGTTGTGTTGTGAGTGCTCAGGTGCCAGCTGGTATTAAACCAGCTCAGGAATATGCTGGAATTTGGAGAGTGAGTCCATAATATGCCATAAAATCATTTCTCTTCACCTAAATGAAGATAACCTGGGAAATAAAACTCTCCAGGTTCAGTGTGAGAAGCTCCGTGCCCATCAGGGGAGGTGAGTGCTCCAGCTCCCCCCTCCACTGCCATTCTCTGGGTGTCCCTGCTCCTACTCCAGAGCTACGGTCACTGCATGGGGATCATCCCATTTCAACCCAGGAGTCCATCAAGGACGGGGACAGCCCCCACTGCCCTTGATTGACCCTGTGCTTCTTAGCAGAGCCCATCCTAGCCAAGGGACAAGACCCCAGGGTCTGCTCACCTGGACGCCCGGGGAGATAACCCTGGAAACCGTGCTTGGTCTCACTGAAGTCCTCGATGAACTTCTGCTTGTGCAGTGGTGCCAGTAAGGAACGAGGGCTCTTCCTGACCCCGGGGTCCGTCAGCAGCCGGTACGTGGTTTTGCCATAGGTCTCCCCGAACTGATAGTTGAACTGGGGGACATAGCCCTCATAGCTGAGGAGGAAACCAGAGCAGAGCAGTCACTGAGGGGGTGTTGGAAGGTGTCCACTGGGAGGATATAACCTGCTTCAGAGCTCTTGTACCCTGGAAAGGTCATGACCAGGAGCACACGTGGCTGGGAACAGCTGACCCCAGGGATGTGCCTGGGAGTGTGACCGTGTTCCTGCTGCCAGAGCACCCAGAATACACGTGTGGTTACACATGAAAGCCAGGCGTGTGTTTGCACGTGTATGTTTTTACACACGAGCGTAAAAAACTAGCTCACAGATTTATAGGTGTGTATATATACACAAGCTGCTGCTCCAGCTGACATACCAAGGTGGGACAGGGTGTGGGAGTGTAACAGAAGCAGCACCTGCGGATGGGAAAGCGTATGGTGGGAGTAGAGCGTGGGCTGCAGTCACTGTGTCAGTGCTGACGTCCCACAGCTCCCCAGTTAAAATACTGTTTCCAGTTAAACGCGCCTCCATTTTAAGATTTGCAATCCCTCTTCTCTGTTCTAAAACTCAGTGAGCTACCAGAAATTTCCCAGCATCCTTTAGTCGGTAAGGAAACTCAAAAATCAGAAAAATTGCTTGCTGGTATCCTGTGTACCCGTGTAGGGTGGAGCAGGACCAGGCTCACAAACCCACCCAGGCCCCATGTCACACAGGAGGGGCAGGGTGGAGGCAGATGCTCAGCCCCAGTAAAACACATCACTCCAACTTTTTAGGGGGCCCTTCACACAGGGCTCCCGCCATCCCAGGGCAGCCACTTTGGCTTTTTGGTGGCTCAGGGCAGGTGCTGGAGCTCTGGCTCTGCTGCCGAGCTCACCAGTACAGACCAGAAATCTCAGCTATTCCCAGCATAAAGTTTCCTGATGGTGATGTTATCCCAGCACCGAAGAAGAAAGGCAGAGCTGCCAGCTACAATGTACAGACAGAAATACTCAATCAATGATCCCACTGCGTATCTGGGGATAAAGCCGGACGATGCACGAGGATCACAAGATGATGAGTAAGTACTTTCCCTTCCAAATACTTTAAACAACAGCAAGTGGAGCCACGTCGTGTTGGCTCTTGGCAGGTTTTCCCACTTTGCCTGCAGGATCCCTCACCAGCAGCCGCCGGAGCAGCTGGGTGGCTCAGCCCCATTGATTTTTCCAATGGGTCTTGCAACATCAGGACGATAAAGCTGAGCAAGAGCACAAATGACAGAGCCGGAATGATTACAGGATGGCCAGAGGGATTTTGATCGCAAACAAAATAATGGCAGGGCTGAGAAAGGATTCCATTCATAAGTAATTAAAAGTGAGGTAATCTGAGGACCTGGGGCAAGTCAGGCCGGGTTTATAGAGAAGGGATCTGCCACAGAGCGAATTGCAAGTGCTGCTGGTGAAAGCCGTGGTGCCTGGGGAAAAGACCAGCCTCAGTAGGGCTGTTTGACCTTCTCCTGCTCGGTGTTCCGATTCAGAAGCCAGCGAGATCCCCCGTTTCTGTAGTTCATGCTGAAGCTGCTGCTCTCAGGCCTCGTTGGCGAGCAGTGAGTAACCCGCTTTCCCATTTCACTTTTCTCTTACTCAGCCTTATCTCTCTTTTCTGTCACCACTCCTCACACTGTGTCACCAAAACCTGGCTCTCCCTTCCTGATGGCCAGCAAAAGCCTTGGCCCTGGGCCCAACCTCGCTCGGCTCCATGCCCTTCCCATCTCCACCAAGCCAGGATGGGGCTGGCAGGGCTGTGCCCAGGTTTCATAGATTTACCCTTTCTCTGCACACCAAGTCGTGGTCAAACCATCCACAGAATCTTAGAATGCTTTGGGTTGCAAGGGACCTTAAAGATCACCTTGTTCCACCCCCTGCCCTGGGCAGGGACACCTCCCACCACACCAGGTTGCTCCAAGCCCCCTCCAACCTGGCCTTGAACCCCTCCAGGGATGGGGCAGCCACAGCTTCTCTGGGCAACCTGGGCCAGGCTCTCAGCACCCACACACCAAAGAAGTTCTTCCCCAGATCTCAGCTCAATCTCCCCTCTTTCAGTGTCAAACCCTTCTCCCCTTGTCCTATTGCTCCCCTCCCTGATCCAGAGTCCCTCCCCAGCTCTCTTTTGGAGCCCCTTTAGGGACGGAGAGGGGCTCTAAGGTCTCTCCGGAGCCTTCTCTTCTCCAGGCTGAACCCCCCCAACTCTCTCAGCCTGTCCTCACAGCAGAGGGGCTCCAACCCTCCCAGCATCTGTGGTCCCCTCTGGCCCCACTCCAACAGGTCCACGTCCTTCTGATGTTGGTGGCCCCAGAGCTGGAGGTAGCACTGCAGGGGCGTCTCCCCAGAGCAGAGCAGAGGTGCAGATCCCTTCCCTCGACCCCAAACATTGGGTTTTGGCTTCCCAGTGCTCTTGATCTCCGAGGTGGTGTTTCCAAAGCCCTGGCCCTGACCATTGCCCAAGTGACAGCAACCAGTTTTGACGTTCTTGTTGTGTCTTTGGGTTTTCCAGCAACAGCAGGTGATGCAGCATCTTCCTCCTCCTCCTGCTGGCACCGCAACTGAGGGTGCAGCGTCTGCCGGCAGCTCCTGGGCTGCGGCGATGCCCTTCAGGCAGCTCCTCCTTGTGCTCAGCCACTCAAACCAGATGCAAAGCAACACCTTTTCCACCCACAGGGGGGTCCCTCTGGGCCTTGGGGTGACACTATGAGCCTGCACCGCCCTGCAAAATGCAGTAGCAGAACCTGGTTGTTCCTTCTCCTGCCTTCAGCAGCTGAAGCACCAGCACAGAGAGGAGCAGCCCTGGCTGCTGTGTCGGTATCAGGGCTCCAAGCTGGTTCTGGGGGGGGCTGTCTGCAGGCAGGAGCGAGCCAGGGAAGGTTTTGGAGGCTTTTAGAGGTGCAAGCCCAGTCTCCTGGCTGTTACTTGTCTTTCTGAAGACGCTGCCAGCGCACAGCTTTGACAGGGTGATAGGAGGCACAGAGCAACACATCACATCACTCCGACAACCGCAGCAGCCTAAAAAAGCGTCAAAATCCCCAACACCCCAGAGCTCATCTATGTTTGGAAGGTACGGAGATCAGCAATGGGAAAATCCTGCAGGCTGCTGTACTGGGAAGGACTAGTGTGATCATTGCAGCGGGAGCATCATTATGGCAGGAGCATCATTAGGGAAGGCCGCTCCACCCCTCACCTGCAGCTGGGATCTGCCCCAACCTGCACCCACAGTCACCCTGGCTTTTTCTGCCCTGAGGTTTGTGGCCTGGTCCGTCACCATCCCCTTTGCCTGGTAAGGTCCCCACACTCTCTGAAGCTGGGCTCAGGGTGGATTTTGTACCAAGAGAAGTTTGGTTTCCCTCGGTGGCCATCCAGCCCTCCCAGCCCCTCTACATGTGTCACAGACCAGGTTTCTCAGCACAGGTCACCAGGGGACCCCACACAACTTCCCCAAGAAGCCTCTCCACTTATATCCTGCCTTTTGTGTCTTATCTTTACACCAATAACTCGTTCCCTCATTCCAAGCCTTTAGAGGAGGATGTTGCAAAAAGCTTTGAAAAACACCCAACAGCTACACATCACCTACATCTCCAGCATCCGCAGCATCACCGACTTCTTCAAAGAAGATGTCTGGAGAGCACAACAGGGCTCCAACCAATGTGAGGAGAGCATATCAAGTGCAGGCAACTATTTAGTCAGAGGAGATCAAACCTCCAACATCCTTGTTGCAGAAGTTAAGGCAATTTGGGAGCCAAAGCCTGCCCAACCACCCCAGTAACATTTGGTGGCTTAAAACAACTTAAAAAAAGGGAAAAATTTGACTTTACCCTCAATGTGGTCTTTAATTATACCCTGTTACAAGATGGTGCTGCTTCTCCTGGAGCTCTGTCTCCTTTGGAGAACTGTTATGGGGAATACTTAGTGTCTTAAAAACACCCCAGAACACCCCAAATCATAAACACTAAGTGATCCCAACAGGGAAGAACTATTTGCTTTGGAAAGGAACAGACATTTTGGATGAATTTCCCAACTTACCCGGGGATATAGTAGGGATGGGGTGGGAAGATGCTGCTTTCCCCGGGGGCTTCCATGGCAGTGGGGCCGCTCCTGCTGGGGGCGTGGGAAGAGGGAGCCCCAGTCGCCCGGGAAACCTCTGTGATGCTGCTGTCGGTCTCCAATGGCGTTTCCAGCTCCAGAACACGGCCTGTCAGGTTTTTCTGGATGCATCCTTTTTCCCATCTGGAAATTTTGGAATTTTGGATGAGCACAGAGATCTTGTCAGGTTTCCTGAAGGTTTGCAGCCCTCAGGATGGTGGTGCCAGATGTTCCTGTAAGCAGCCCCTGCACAAGTACACACTCGTGGCACAGCTCTTGTCCAGCACACACCACTGGGGAGGGCCAGCCCAGAGTTACCCACACACACCAGCCTCTGGGGACATCTTTCTGGCCCAGGCTGGAAGGGACCTTTCAGATTGTCAGGTCCAACCATCAGCCCAACGTTGACAAAAACCACTGACCCACCTCCCTCAGCACCATGTCTGCCCAGCTTTTAAATACCTCCAGGGATGGGGACTCCAGCACTGCCCTGGGCAGCCTCTTTCAATCGCTTCTGTGTGAAAATTTTCTTAATATTCATCCTAAACCTCCTCTGATGCAACCTGAGGCCGTTTCCTCTTGTCCCATGGCCTGTTCCTTGGGAAAGGAGATCAACCCCCCCGGCTACACCCTCCTTTCAGGGAGTTGCAGAGAGTGAGAAGGTCTCCCCTCAGCCTCCTCTTCTCCAGGCTGAACACCCCCAGCTCCCTCAGCCCCTCTCCGCACCAGACTTACTCTCCAGACCCCTCACCAGCTCCATTGCCCTTCTCTGGACATGCTCTAGCAACTCAAGGTCTTTCCTGTCATGAGGGGCCAAAAACTGGACCCAGCACTCGAGTTGGGACCTCCCTCACCAGTGCCCAGTACAGAGGGACAGTCACTGCCCCAGTCCTGCTGGCTGCACTCTTCCTAGTACAGGCCAGGATGCTGGTGGCCTTCTTGGCCACCTGGGCACTCTGCTGGCTCACATTCAGCCAACAGTCAACTAACACCCCCAGGTCCTTTTCCCCCAGGCAGCTCCAGCCACTCTCCCCCCACCTGGAGCATCCATGGGGTTGGCGTGACCCAAAGGCAGGACCCAGAAACTTGGCTTTGTTGAACCTCACACCATTATGGTCACGCTGGTTTGCACGGTGGGTTTCACCCTCCTCCAGCTGAAGGTAGGCCCAGAAGTCTCCTGTTCTCAGAACAGCCACAGTGGCCAGTATGTTCTCAAGTCAAAGACCACTACTCCCCTTACCACCAGCATCATTTCCACCAACAACACCACCAACAGCCAGCCTTGGTCACTGCCAAAGTCCCCCTGTGGCCACAGAGAACTCAGCCATGTGGCCAGCAGAATCATTTTAAGGTTTCAGAGCTACTAAACAGAAATCAGAGTATTTGAGGGTTGTCCTCCTCTGTTTAGGTACCTGTACTCCACCCAAAATTGTATCCAAGGAGATAAAAATGCTGCTTTGATTCTCACCCTTGGTGCCTAAACACTTCGAGAGACTTGTAATTTCCAGCCTTTAAAAAAGTATTTGAATTTGCCCAAATACCCAAGTTCTGAGGAGGGGCAGACCTCTCCAGCAACCCCAGGTCTGCAGTAGATGGGTCTGTGAGGGACATGATGGCTCTTCTCAGAGGAATGCAGTAGGAGACAGATTTCAAGAGGTAACAGGCACAAGATGCACCAAGGGGAAGGCCCACTGGACACAAGGAAAAAGTTCTCCATGGGAGCACAGCACAGCCCTGGGACAGAGTCAGGGAGATGGTGGCACATCCATCCTTGGAGATCTTCAAAGCCCAGATGGACAAGCACCTCAATGGAGCTTGGAAGCTCAGCTTCTAGTAGACAATTCAGTAAGGGACCTATCAGCCTAGATCTGAGCTTAACACAAAGATGAAAGGAATTGCTTACTGAAATGCAGTACCGGATTCATGGCACCATGCAATGATCTCAGGCTGGTCCAGGTCCCAGCAGCCCAAGGGGTCTCAGGCCAGCACCTCCCCAGCATTTCCAGAAAGTCCCTTTAAATGGCCAGTGGCTGCTCCTTCCAAACCTGGGGGTCACACGCTTACCAAAGAGCTACCACAAGAGTAGTCCTCAGTGCAGACACCTGGGTAGAAACAAAAAAAAAAAAAAACAAAAAACCCCCAAAAAACAAAGTAGAAGAAACTCACTTTTGTCGAGGTTATCATTAGAATTTATTGATATGAGAGAAACTTTGTATGTCAACATGTCAACAGAGGAACAGCACGTCCTGACAGAACACAAGTACAAAGCCCACCCAGGTGATGTTACAGCGCTCTGACATCCCAAAGCACAGGAGATCACACACGTGGCTGTGTGTTACTCGGGGACATTTTCTGGGAGAGGACAGAAATACTCCAGAAGTGCAGTCGGTGCGGGGTTTGCCACCAACCGGTGCCCCCCAGGATGCAGCAGGGACCGCACTGGCTTTGCCTCCCATCACCCAGCTCCAGCTGGTGCGCACGTGTCACAGCAGTATCACCCTGGGCCCCTCTAGTCAAAGGAGAAAAATAATAATAATCTATTTAGGGGTGAAATTCACCTAAGGCCACATTGCCCTCGCTGGGAGATGACTTGGACCCTCTGGCTCCTCAGCACATAAAGGGAGCGCAAAGGACCAGCTCAGGCAGAGACACCTATCAGGCACCTGGTAAATCCACAATGGATTTATTGAGGAAAAGAGCTGAATTCTCTGACTTGCTCCAAATGGATTTCAGAGCCCTCTAACACCCTCCAGAGACACCTACGTGCAAGGCAGGGAAAGCCCAGGCTGGGTCTGCAGCCGGACAAACCTGGGCATGGTCCTACCATCTGAGCTGCAACTGGGAATCTTCACAGAGGGGTTTACTCTGCCCTGGGGAGCAGAGGCAGCCCCCACCATCCTCCATCCTGCCATCAGCCAACTCAGAAGCAGGTTTTTTTTTCTTTCAATGTAAGAATTATCCTCATTTTATAACCCTTTTGATATTCCCTCTCTCAGCAGTGCCCTCACAGAGCTCGTAGCACAGACAGCCGTTCATACGATGCTTGTGACTAAGACAAAAATCATCTTTATAATCTTTACTGGAAATACATGCCACGCTGGATGCTGTTTGAAAAAAAACCAAAAACAAAGCTTTCATCTTCTCCCAGCTTATGAAATATTTGGTTTGGTCCTAAGTATCTTGCTAAACAATTCGAGAGGGAATAGCAGAGTATTCCCCAGGCACCTGGTAAATCCACAATGGATTTATTGTAGAAACAAGCTGAATTCTCTAACTCACTCCAAATGGATTTCAGAGCTTCTAAAACCCACAAGAGAATGAGCCATTTGTGATATGGCACACACACACACACACAACACACACACCAAAAAAACCCCAACCCCAAGTTCAATGAGTAAATTGTCTCGTCTCGTGCAGGGAGCATCCAACATAAAACCCAAACCCAAGCTCCGGGGATGTGTCAAGTCCCATCTCCCGGTGCCAGGTTGGACCCCAGCAATAAAGGAGCCAGGGCTGAAATGCTCTGCCTGGGTGACAGCACCGTCCCCACTGCAGACCCGAGGAGGAACCACCGCTGCCAGAGAAGTGTCAATCTGTGTGCACGGGCCCGTTCTCCCCTCGTCTTCCTCTCGGTACAACAAGTGACACCGCGGGTTCTGCCCCCAGCCACTCGCTTTCACCAACCCCAAGTGCCCTCTGCACAGGTAACAGCATTGACTTCCAGATCTCATATTAATGGGTAATTATACAGGATTAATTGCACATCAGTCCATCGTGGCTACAAGTTCATTAGGCTAATAAATCTACATAGTGAAGTGACAGTAGTACAGTATCAGCTACTTTTCAATACAGACTCCCTACCCTAGCCTTAATTTGTAGGCCAAAAGAAGATCTTCTACCATGGTGACCTTCCTATGACCTTGAACATTCATTTTCAAAACTTTTTTTTTTTCTAGAAAAAAAAATCCAGTGTGGGGAAAACGCACATATATATATATATATATAACAAAAGCAGTGCTTAACAACCACAGGAGAAAAGAACATGATCTTGGACTCTTCTATCAGCGTCCTCCATGACCCTGGTAGCGTCAACTTCCAAAGGGTTGCTAAATCCAGCTCCGCCAGTTCTCAAGTCCGTGAAACCCTCCCCTAGTTCTTGGCGCTTCTCATCTCTCGCGACAACACCCCGTCTGTAGCGGGAGCACCCAGAAACACTCACTCATGTGCACAAGACTTCCATTTGCTTTCATGGAACCGTTTCAGAAGACTGAAGTCTCTACTTGTAGAAATCCGTTGCTGAGTGGAAGCGCTCTCACGCACCGACAGCTTTTTATCCCACCCAGGAGAGAGCTCCGAGTCCCTCCGTTTTCCTCATTCGTTTTGCCCGAAGGTGTACGGGTATCTAAATAAAACCCCTCTCACAGTATTCCCAGGAAATGATTCAGAAGAGGAGGAGATGATTAATTTTTTTTCCCAACCAAATGAGATCCTCTGGTCCTGCGTGTCAGACCACGGCCAATAGAATGAGCAGCTGCCATGGCCATCTCAACTTAAATACGGAACAGTCAAGGGAGGAGAGCAAGGTGGCCCCACTGCCTTCTGTGAGGTACAGGCAGAGACACCCAAAGTCACTCTGGTCTCAACAGTTTGTCTCTTTTCCCCCTGCCCCGGAGTCAAATGTTGGATTCCATTTGTTCCAGCAGGAAGTGGTGAATCATGTCAAAAGTGGGACGATCTTTTATATCCCTGCTCCAACATTTCAGCATCAGGTCAAACACAGGGTTAGGACACAAAGGAGTCTGGGAGAGATAGATCTGAAAGGAAGGAAAATACAGCTATTTCAGTGGGCTTCTCATAAAAGAACAGAAACTCTACAAAATAAAAACCAGAAGGACAGTTTCACTCTAGGTTTACAAGACACAGCCATCATGCAATGTTTGAAATCCACGAAACGTGAATCTGGCAGGGAAGTCAGGGTGGAGCGTTGCTGCCATCTCAAATGGCACCACGGACACTTTGCCAACTTGTCTGATGAGCTGGTCACAAAACAGTCCTTTGTCCCCCAGGAAACACAAACGCTTCAGAGAGACTCGCCTTCCAAGTGACAGCAAAACACAAACCAAACCCAAATTTACCACAGTAAAATCCAAATACTTTCACTCACCGTAGACAACCCATGAGGCTTTCTAAGCATCGTGACAGCTTGTTAGCAGAGACAGAAAAAACACCTTTTAGAGCTTATCTAAAGCACAGCTCGGCAGAATTCTTTCCCCTCCCCTCTCGTTTCAATCCACATTTTTCAGGCTCTTCACAAAATCATTAGTATTCCACAGACAGTAAATAAAACTTTCCATTATTTTATTCCCCCTAATTCTTTAACTTGCTTGGTGCTAAAGGTGAATTTTGGGGGAACGGCAAACAACTGACACTCCACCTCCTGGGGCAGGGTGATTCTCAGCAGTGAGGGCCTGGGTTGTCCTGGATCATCACTGGTATCTACTGGAGGTACCCATAGTGGAGTCACTAAGAGAGGACAATGACACAGAAAAGCCCCTCAGCAACTAGGGATGGCCAAAGGCTTCTTGGCCAACAGTATCCAACCCCTAGGCACTAACAACCTCTCCTTCCCCACCTCTCTATGGGCTTCCTCTTCTTTCAGGGGAAACACTAGCAGGAGCAGGAAAGAGCTCTGACAAAAGGAAAAGAGCAAAAGGCTCGTGTAGGAGAACCCAGGAAAGCTGAGGAGGACAGTGCAACCAGGGCAGACTGGAACAGAAGCAGCTTTTAAGGCAGAAGCACTGGACAGGGCCAAGAGGTTCTTCCAGTGGGACTCCAAGAGAGGAAAACCAGTGCAATGAGGCTGGAGGGGAGGGTAAGAGAGGCAAGAGACACTTGGAAAGATGAGTAATAGAAGCAGAGACTTCTGTAGGTGACAAAGCCAGCAGAAAGGCTCCATGGAGATCCACTTGGGTGTGACGGGGTCAAGTGGAGGAAGAAGAGGTCCCATTTGCTTTCTTACCTGCCTGCCCTGGCTCCGGAAGAACTCTCCTGTGTTCTCGATGACCTGCTCATCTGAGAGGAGGCTGTACGGCTGCTCCTTACACAGTATGAACATCTCCCAGAGGGTGACCCCAAACGCCCAGACATCACTGGCTGTGGTGAACTTGCCCTGTGACCAGAGAGGATGCTGTAAGCCCAGGCTGCTCACATTCAGCAAAAAACATTTCAGTCTACACTCCCTGCAGCTGAACACAAGGATGAAAGATTGGTACCCGGGAAAATGCTCTCAAAAAGGGGTCAGCAGAGCAGGGGACCTGTTCTCAGCAATGCTTAAAGTGACACTTCTGCTTCGTGGGGCAGGAGCAGTATGTTCATGGGATCCCCAGGGCAGCTCTAAGAGGGGGAAACTGTCACAAGTTTTCACTCTTGAAATGGGCAGCAAGTCTCAGAGAAAGCCAGAGACTCCCATCCCTCCTGAGAAAGTACTTCCAGCAACAGGAAAATGGATGGAAGGTGGATGGTTGCTGCCTACCTCCACCCCACACCCAGCACTGCAGTGCAGAATGGCTTTTGAACAGGAGGCAAAGCCCTTGGGGTGAAAGCAGAGGCAAAGCAGGCTCCAGACTCATAGAGAAAGGCCAAGATAATTTTGCTCTTTGCACATGTAAGAAGTCAGTGACAGTCTGCTCACTGTCCCTGTTTTCTGTGTTTGAAAAAAAATGTGCCCAAACTGGCCACATTTGGAACAACGTGTTTCTGAAGAAGTAAAAAGGAGCTATGCAGCGCTCAGAAAATAACAGAAAACAACTGGGGGCTGGAGGGCCTGTTTGGCTGAAAACACCCAAGATCCGGATTGCCCAGACCTATCTGGCAACCCCAGCAGCCTATAAATGTCTGGAAGATGTTCAAACAGGAAGATGGGAGTCATTAACAGTTTAGATGGAGCTGCAACCAGGAAAATAGGGTGAATTTAGAAAAGCTTAGGCCTATCAGTCTTTATAGCAAAGGTAATTTCTGGCTATTTGGAGAGGGTGTTGTGAGAAAGTACAACCAGGTGATCCCATCGACTGCTCTGAGAAAGAAATATGGGGTTGAATATTAAGGAACTGCCTCCAACTGGATGTGTTTGGGCTGCTGAACAATCTCCTGAGGGGAGACAGCAGGAACACAAAACAAAGCCCCAATCTTAAGATCAGACTTGGCTCTTGGAACTCAGGAAGTTCTGTCCCTATCCCTCTCAGGGCTTCACAGCTGGGGAAACAAGCACAGAAAGGCAAGTTCCCTACGATTCCAGCAGGGATCCCAAATGCCAGGCACCGAACAGAATTTACACCTCCAGATGACCAGAAATTACACCCTGTATTTGCAAGGACATGTTCCCTTTTCAGGATCTGAGTTATGTCCAATGTGACCTAACAGCCATCTCATGTCTTGGTGCTGTAAGGACCATGACACATGCACGTGTTGCTATTTCAGGGGCACAGTAGAAAACTCACAGGAAGGGAGAGAGAGAGAGAGGGAGAGAGAGAAGGGCTTTGTGAAGTTCCTACCAGGAGGATGCTCTCCCAGGCCATCCAACGTATGGGCAGTACAGCTCTTCCCTGGATACGGTAGTAATCCCCGCTGTAAAGGTTCCTGCTCATACCAAAGTCTGCAATCTTGATGGTGTAGTTGTTCCCCACCAGGCAGTTACGAGTTGCCAGATCTCTGTGCACGAAGTTGAGCGATGCTAAATACTTCATTCCAGAGGCGATCTGGGTGGCCATGTACAGCAGGTTCGAGTAGCTGTGTTGACAAGAGAACAAAACAGAAAGGAAATCAATCAAAATCAGCAAGAGTTCCCCAAACTCCACTCTTCCTTGACATTTCCTGTGTTTGATGTTCTACAGCAACCCAGCTTTTTTTTTTATGCCATGACAGTGAAACTGAACTGTCTCGTTTCAGGACATTAACGCCCCCAACCTGCCAGACTAAGCCAAGTGGCTGCGCTGACTCAGCAAGAACAGACAGGCTGGCCCTGAAATTCAGGGCCCTTAGAATTTGACATCCCTTAGAGATATATATATATATATATTTACTATCAAGCATTAATCTCAAGATTTTCAAAGAGTTCATGCATCAAAGCACTAACTTTTTGTAGAGAGACATGAAAAACTAAGGGCTGCAATCTCAGAGCCTCCTATGTAAAAAAAACTGCTTAGGCTTGGTGTGTCACACACTGCCACCACTGCGTGCTCACATTTGTAAGTGTGTCACTTAACATTAGAGAGCTTTGGGTTTTTAAATAAGTTTAATGTTACTGAGAATATAAACAGATGCATTTTCCACCTAATATAATTTTAGCTCACAGAATCACAGAATATCAGGGATTGAAAGGGACCCTGAGAGATCATCTTAGTCCCATCTAAAGTTAATAAAAGACCTTCTGACTTCCACCATTATTCACACACTCTGTGATGCTCGGCTCGTTTCCCACAGCCTGTGCTCAAACACTTCCCACCACCAAGCATTTGTCCCAGCAAACCTAATAAAGATAATAATAATACTACAGTAAGTATTTCTCTGCTAGAGCTCAGAAAAAGTCTCAGTCTCCTCCTCTTTGTCTTCTGGTGGCAATGAGAAAGGCACCACCATGTTATCTAAATCATCTAAATCATAATGTAATGCATCTGAGGATGCTGTATCCCATCTATCTGATGTGATCAATGGTTAAACCATTGCTCCACAGATTCAGAGGCAGCCCCTGACTGCAGGAGGGTCTGGGCACCACTTTGCTCCCATCCTTTCATCATGGTGACCCCCACAGGTCACCCAGCCGACGCTGGGCCTAGTCCAACAGTGGGCTCGATGCTCAAACCTGGGCAGACCCGTTGTACCCACAGATCCAGAACTCTGCCAAACCCTCATTGCCCTGTTCACCTGGTTGTGGGTTCTTCCTGAAGCAGTGGGTGCAGCCTCTAGACCCCACCTCCTCCTTGCCCCTGCTCAGCTGGAGTTGATCCCCAGCCTGGGACTGTTCTCTCCCCATACAAGAAGTGCAGCGTCCCCTGTCCCACCTGCACACTGGCAGGGTCCCACCAGCAGCTATTTTCTGCCCCCCTGGAAGGCTGGATGCGTGGGACTCTGCACGCAGAGGGGCAGGACAGGAGACACCCCTCAACACACTCACCTTCATCTGCTGAACAGCCAGAGAGACTGCAGGGAGACAATTCAAACACTAAAATTCAAACACATCCTCTTTACTAAGGATGTAAAACTGCGTGACCTCCCTGCAGGAAAGGACTGGCCACCACCTTTGGTGCACAGAACATTTGAGTTTGACAGACGGGTGGGATGGTTTGACCTTGCCTTGTCAATCAGGCACCCACAGAGACAAGCTGCAGCCTTTAGCAGGGTATTCATTTCCCTGTCAGCAAACAACTCCCGTCCATGCAGATATCTGAGCAAGTCATTCCAGCCACCTGTAATGTGAAACTCTACCTGGCTGACAGGGACAAAAGGAGAGGCTGAAGGACCAGTCAGAGGAAGAAAAACTAGAGGTAGAGCCAAGTAATGGAAACCCAGGAAGAATAATGTGAGTGACAGTTCTGAAGTCAGACAAGAGATTAAAAAAAAATAAAATAAAAAGGACAGTCTGGGGCTGTGGTCAGGAAAAAAGCTACAAGTCTAAAGGTGAAAGGTATTCCAGAGAGCTGGAACATGTTTCTACTGAGGTGCCAAACTTCTCCCATCTTCCAGTTCCTGCCATGTCATGACTGCAGGACACCAATTTAACACTCCCTTACTGGACCCCCTGACCACTGCCAGCCACCAGCAGAACCACTGGTGTTGCCTCCACATGGTAAGACCCAATGATCCCCCATCCAGTCCACCAACAAAACTTTCCCTGCCAACAGAAGGGGAATATTTGGCAAAGAAAACAGTTTTCTGTCAGTAGTGGCACTTAGCTCCCTCCTCTATGGAAGGATTAAATCTAATGTAAAAGCATCTCTGCTATTGCAGAAATCCTTTCCTCAGAGGAGAGCTGTGTAGAACTAATGTGTATTCTGCTCCATAAACCTGCACTGATCAGAAATCTGCATGGCTTGGCCTCTGGCACGTACTTCCCAAAGGATTAAGTGCCACTACTGACAGAAACCTGTTTTCTTTGCCAAATATTCCCCTTCTGTTGGCTGATGAAATCTTTTCTGCAATCAGCTCCACTCATGTATTTTTCAGACATCCAGAGAACATACAAACCTTCTTAAAAGCCTCAGAGACATTCTTGACTGTCATCCCAAAATTCTTGCTCTAACACATCTGGTTTCCCATATTTGGTGCAAACCCAATAACATAAGCAGATGGTCACTTCAAGTAAACAATACATCTCAGATGGTCACTGTGACCAGAACACCCTGCAGTTGGGGATGCTTCACAGAATCACAGAGTGATTGGTTGGAAGGGACCTCTGGAGATCATCTCCTCCAATCCCCTGCTAAAGCAGGGTCAACTCAGAGCAGGTTGCAGAGAAAACGTGTCCAGGTGGGGTTGGAATGTCTCCAGAGAAGGAGACTCCACCACCTCTCTGGGCAGCCTCTGCCAGGGCTCTGCCACCCTCACAGNCAGGACTCCCAGGACTTTTTCCTCAGAGCTGCTCTCCAGCAGGTCACCCCCACCCTGTCCTGGTACAGGGGGTTATTCCTCCCCAGGTGCAGGACCCTACACTTGTCCTTGTTAAATTTCATCATGTTCTTCTCTGCTCAACTCTCCAACCTGTCCAGGTCTTGCTGGATGGCAGCACAGCCCTCTGGGGTGTCAGCCACCAGTCCACATCCCCAGAGGCCTCAAGAACAACCTCTCCCACAAAGCAGGACTTAACGTCCACAGTGCATGCCGTGGCCATGGCCAGAGGAAGGTCACCATCTGGAGGGCACAGATGATATTGGCAGCTCTGTATTGCTGATTTGTCCCAGACACGGGCAGCTCCTCTCACCTGACGCAGGGAATGTTGTTGGAAATGGCAAATTTGCTGTAGATCTCCCTCTGCGACAGGAACTGGTTGAGGTCTCCGTTTTCCATGTATTCTGTTATCATGCACAGCGGGTCATCACGCACACACACACCCAGAAGCCGGATGATATTTGGGTTCTTCAGCCGCGACATGATCTTGATCTCCTTCAGGAAATCATTTCTGGTAAAACAGAAATCACAGGTTCGAATCCTAAACTATCCCTTTTGTCAAAGGAAAGCAGAAGTAGCGTGTAAGAAAAAAAAATATCTGTTCAGAGACATTTACACACCTGCACACCGTGGTTTGGAAGCTGGTTCTGTGCTTGTGTTCCCACTGACCCCTTCCCCAGGATTAACGCAGCACTTCAGCTTGACCTTATGTCTGTTCCTGTCCTCCCCTCCCTGCGTGTTCTGCCCCTTACACAGACACACAGAACACACTGAACACACACAACACTCTCACAGAAGTCACCAGGGTTAACCTGTGTGGAGCTGTTGCTGGGAGAGTATTTGCTTTCCTTCCCAGACAGGTAGCTCCACAGATGTGCTCACCTAGCTGTTTTGTTGACGTCCGATCTCAGCATTTTCACCGCTACAAGGACTGGCTGGTGAGTGAATTCCGTGGAGGAGACTCCCAGGAATTCCAGCAGGCCATCAGCTTCACAAAGGTGCACCTGCAGGGCAGGAGGCAGAGGCAGCTATGAGAGTATGCAGAGGCCATAAACCAGAGGAAACCACTGTCACACTAAGGTCATCAGTCAGGTCACCCCTGGAAGAAGGGCCAAGTGAATGATCTAATGGAAGTGACTCTGTTCCAATTGGAAATAGCCCCCAGGCTGGCCCTAGATCTTGGACAAACTGTGTACATATGTTATATAGCCTGTGGGGTTAGATGTAGATCACAGCCGCATAGGTCCCCAAGGCACCAAATTTACCCCATACAGACTGGTGTGATAGATTACTGGGGCAATCCCAGTTTGCCAGCAAGTACTGGGGATGTTCAGGAAGGCCACTGCGCCTGGAGTTGTCTGCGCAGGCCAAGAGCGGGGCTGCAGAGGTTTGGCATGTACAGCACATCACCCCAGCCAAGCACATACACAACTGTCCTGCAGCCTGGCTTCAGTCATCAAATGTCACCAAGGGAGCATCTAGCAGTTACAGACATCTACCCAAACTCCCTAATTTCAGGAAAAAGAAAGAAAAACCAAGAAAAGTGTGTGTGTGTCCATGTGGATGTGATGTGAACACCTCACCTGTGAATATACCCCGAGATGAATACTCTAATGAGTACACAAAATTCCAAGTTTCTTCAGGTAAGTAAATGAAGACATAAAGTTACTATCATAAAATTGCTATCGTGTAACCAAGAGGGTGACAAGACATTTGGCTTCAGAATTTAACAGAATGCATATTCTACTGGAGAACTGGGTGGGGAAAGCAGACAGCCCTGAGCATGTAGGACAAGAAAAAGGACTGGAGGAGGGGAGCAGACTGGATGTGTCAGTCAAAGCCTCGGAGCAGTGAGGGGAATGTAATGGGAGCTTAATGAATTTTATATGAGGATAGCACAAGAACTTATGTGAGGTGAAAAAGGGAGACAGCACAGAGAAATGGGACAAACCCATCTGAAAATCCACAGAACAGAAGTACAAAGATGCTGCTGCAGTTACGTGGAAGATGAAATCTGCTGTGGTGAAAGCAGAGTCTCAAGACCAGGAACAGGAAGGCAAGAAAAGAGCCGTAGTACTCGGTGCATGTATGACAAGCACAGGTAATGCGTCACTGGGAGTGGGTGGTTAGGAATAAGGAAGAAAAAACCTTGAAAGGGAAGAAAGCTCTGAGGGGAAAGGGGTTAAAAAAAAAAAGAAAAAAGTGAAGGCAACGAGCCATGTTGCTAGAAAGGAGACTGCACACTGAGCTGGAGAAGTGGAGCAGAGCGTGTGACGACAACCAGTTTGGTAAAGACTAAGGAGTGAGGAGGAGAGGAAGGAGAATATGATGCAGCACGTTTGCAAAAGTGATGAAAGGGCCTGTGGTGTGAGGAAAGGAAGAGGCTCTGAATCCATCTCTCAGGAAAATGGAGATGGAAAGCCTGGCTGTTGCTGTTTGACAACACAATGGAGGAGGAGGAGAAAGCTTTGACAGTTATTAGGACAGGAACAAGAGGGAAGGAAAAACCAGAAGCAGAACAATGAGGGGGAAAAAAACCTTTCTGTTTCACTTTTGTAACACAGCCCAAGACAGGATCCAAGCACCAGCAGCCAGGTGAAGAGGTAGAGGATGCCAGTGCTTTTCCAATACACTGAGCCATCCAGGAAGAAGTGAGGGGGGACAAGGAAGGGGGCAGGGCAGGGAAGGTGTGCTGTCAGAAGGCAGGAACTATACTGATGGGTCCATCACAGATGAGGGAACAGTTGTTAATGGCTGTGCTTTGCCAAAATGTAGCAGACAGGTAGAATTTAAGGATGTCTATGAGCAAAAGCTGGGCAGGAAAGAGACAGTAGAGGAGTGGGAGCCAGTGAGGGGAAGACTAGAACTAGGGATGGTGTGGAAACAAAGCAGGGAGAGAAGAGAAGGCGAGGTGAAAATCTTCATAGCTCAAAAGCAGCTCAAGGAGTACAGAGAAAGCTTGGCAGATGTGTGTATCATGCTGCCTGAGGCTTCTGACACAAACTGGAGCTTGGGAGAGCAGCAGTGCTAGAGAATATGTGAGGGTGCCACAGTGCCTGAGAAATGTCTGTCTCTGCTTGGGCCAGTGTGCAGAGTCTCACCAGAACCTCCACTTGATAACATGAGAGCTGTTTTTACAGCTAGGATCAATCTGTCTTGGTTGGAGTCGCTGCTAGTTTTCAAACTCGTGCCTAAAGGTGGGTGACAGCCCCTGTATGTTCAAGGCATCCACAGACAACCATGAAACAACCTGAATTCCCAACCCCTAGACCTTTTTTTGTAGGATCATAAATGGGGATACAGACAACAAACAGAAGTTCAAAGCTCAACTGTTAAGAAAGACTCAGGTGGTACCAGCGGCAGCCTCACAGGTACAGAATGGGGCTCTCTGAAGCCTATGCTAAGGGACATCAGCTTTCCCCAGCAGCAAAGACATGTAATAAATAAAATGCTGATGTGAAGGTCCCTCAGCCCCAGATGTGAAGCAGAGCCAGAGACAAAGCTCAGAAGCTTGACTGTGCCAAGCATCTCCTTTCTGTTGGAGGAAGTGTGGAAGAGAATGGCTGTACCTCTCCAAACTGTCCTTCTCCCAGCTTCTCCTTGAGTCGTAGCTGCTGCCGAGGGAATTCCCCCACTGAGATGTCCTTCTTGGTAAGTGAGTCCACAGTGAGGGCTGGGACTGCGTACATGTTGTTACCGGTCACACCTTGCAGGTGGACAATATCTGTCTCGGCGTAATGAGGAACGTTGTTCTGAAAGCCTTGGTGAGGAGTGGACTTGGTCAGGTCAGGCTCAGCATAGTCCCCACTGCACACTACAGGGAAACCAGAGACACGTGGAGTCAAGACACAATCCCAGTAAAACCAGTATGGCCTGGCTTCCACCCCTCTCCATCCTGCAGACCTCCAGGGATTTAGTCTGCCTGCATCCTTATGTCCTTGTACCAAGCACACAAAAATGGAAGACTCAGCTTTGCTTTCTGGGGGCTCAAACCACACTTACTCTGTGATTCCATGATTCTACAGCCACCAGAAAACCTGTGAGGTGCCAGTGAATTCCTGTTTAACAGCTGCCTGCTCTACCCAATTATGAGAGTGACAGTTCTTGCCCAGACATGGAGACATGAGTCTGAAGTGATTTCCTGTTTCTGATTCATCCTAAATATGATCCATTTCCCTCACCTGACACAGGGATATTGTCTGCAACGTCAGACTTGCTCTGGATTCCCTTCTGCAGCAAGAACTGGTCAAGGTTTCCATTTTCCATGTACATTTTGACATGCCACATGACCTCTTACAGCTTATTCACATAAATATAATGGGAAAGCTCTTTATAATTAACTCCCTCTAAGGTCAGAATTACACAGAGCATTTGTCCTGCTTCAAATTCCCATCCTGACTCAACCCAAACCAATCTTCCTGTGTAGCATAATGCTGGCTCTTAGCAGCTTGTCAGTGCTTGAGGAATGTGGCACTGCCCTTCCATTCACTCGTCAGCACTGCCACCGCCAAGTACAAAATGCTGCTGGAAACGTTCCCTTCTGTGAGCGTCCAAAAGCTCTCCAGGGGCTGGAAGCCAGTGCACCACTGACAACTCTCTGCTGTGTTTCCCTCTGCTTTTTCCAGGGGAATTTCACATTAGCCCTTGTTGCAGGAAGAGATACTAAAGGTCTTCTTCACCAGCCAGCCTGAATAGCCCAGGAGTGCTGCAGGTGCTGATGAAACAAAGAGAGATTGCTGAAACCAGCTCTTAAGAGATGACCTGTCTAACATGTAAATGCAGTCTTCAAAGAGAACAGTTAGAGGCCACCACCCCTCTAGTGGGGCTGGTGGCCCATCTGCCAAAGCTAAATGCTAAAACTTTCGGAGCTCCAGAACATTGTCTCAGGTCCCTGGGTTAGTGTTGTGCTGCACAGGAGTCAGGGAAGATTACTTGGACACTAAGAAGCAGCACATCTTGAAACTTGAGGGAAATAATAAAAGAACAAATGCAGAACTTCTGGAGACCAATGATTACGTTACCTGAATCCTCCGCACTTTGGGAGAGCTCTGGAAGCTTTTGGAGCAGCGTAGCTGGCTGGTGATATTCCAAATCCAGTGGGAAAGCACGTTCATAGGTGGGATTGGACTGGTGGATCTGGGTCTGGTTGTTGGCAATGGTGTAGCTGTAGAAGGAGAGGCGAACTGTGGCATCCTCCTCCAGGATTCGACGTGGGGCCTGCAACAGAGAGAAAAAAAACCCCGCTGAGGCAATGCTCAGTTGTTAAGTAATGTATTGGCTGCAACTGCAGGAATTTCCAGTAACATCTTGGACAGGGCTGGCATCCTCCCCTGCTGCAGAAACAGAGTTTTAGCTGCTCTGCAGAGCTGGGGAAACCTTGTGCCTTCCACTCTGAAATCATTTAGGTTAATACTTAATACTGAACTTGCGTCTGCAGAACAGCCCCATTTTATTACCTTTTCCAACCTTTTTTGAACATACTGCTTCCAAAGAATAATGATTATAATCATCAGGAGCAGGAGAATAATAGCCACAAGGCAGCCCACGAGGATGGAGGTATTTGAGTCATCTGCTTTCTCTCCTATCCAGGTGCTGGTTACAGAAGAAGTGGTTTCTGCAGTCACAGAGGTATGAGAAGAAGAATCCGGAGTTAACAAAGCCCAGGTTGTTATCTGTGTTGGACTAACTGCCACCATGTCCCTTCTTACACATCCCTGGCACAAAAAAGGTCTCATGCAGTTTCTTGAGCATTAACATTAGCTGGGTTCACATTTTGTTCTCATCAGAAATTCCCATTGTGGAGGCTCATAGCTAAGGATTGTGCAGAGAACTTCTGCAGTTAAAGACTGTTTCTTAGCATTGAACAGAATCCTGCAATGGATCCATGACAGATCAGGGAGTTTTCAGAGTTTCACTGGCTGCACATAAGCCTTCAGCCCACTCACTGTGAGGCAGCCTCAGCCAGCTCAGAGAAGAAGAAATAGCTGAGGCTCAGAGGGCTGTAAAACACAGCCCTGTGCTTGAGGGCACACAACCAGGCTGTACCCCAGACTTCCAGAAATGGAGAGGCCACATCAACTAGGATGTTACTGAGAAATCCGCTGACACTTGAGCCCTTGGCACGGCTAAGTGACAAAACTCCTTACCCCATGTCCCCTCAGTAACGTTGCACTCTGTTTCCAGGAGATCCGTTGTGCTGGTGGCTGCTGTAACAAAATTAGGATTCACGCTCTCCATGTCTGTGGAAGGGAAGGGAAGGTGTCAGTTCAACAGCCTCGGGGCTCCTGGCTGGGGTCAGCACAACCCCAGCCACCATTCCTGCCTTCCTGAGCAGTACTGGGCTGAGACCCTGCAGTGAGTCACAAACAGCGGGAGCAGAGATACCTGCTCACTTCCCAGCACCCACAGGAACGAGCCTCTTCACTGTGCACCATGTGCTTCCTGACCCCAGCAAACTGCCAGTGCGTGTAGGAGCCTTCCCTGAGATCAGCCAGAGAGAAAGAGCTGCAGCACGAGCTCTCCTTTTTCCCATTTTAGCATAATTATGACAATAGTCAGCCCAGCCCAGCAGCCTGCCTAGTCCCATGCACAACAGGGAGGGGAGCCAGGAGGAGTTGCTATCAGCAAGGTAAGCAGCAACCTGCAATCAGAGCACTCTTTCCCCTGAAAGCTCCTCTCGCTGTAGCTGATCAGGGACCTTTGACTAGGAAGCTAGAGACAGTTGGGTTCACTGTCAGAGCTGGCTGTTTTCTCCAAGACTCTGACCATTCCCTTCTAGAGCCTTTTAAAGCACCTCACGGCACTGACTTCTGCATCACAGTTAAGACTCCAGAAAAAAAGTCAGCCTCTTGTTTTTCATAGTCTGCTAACTTGATCGACATCTATACATACAATTAAATTATTTGTAACAGATTACTCGGTACAGAGGAGTAAAAATTCCACCCCATAAGCAGCAGGTAGCTGTCTCAATAAGAAACACTCTGTAGTCCAATTTTTGGTTGCATTGGCACATCAACCTGAAAAGCAGTGGACCCTTCCGCCCCCGCACTGCCCTTCCACCCCTCTCAGTGCTTCTACCTCCTCCTTACTATCCTGTAGCCCCACAGTGCCCTCCACCCCTGTTAACCCCACGTTCCGCACTTCCACACCATCTCTTTTGCTCCCTGTGCTTCCCCAGATCTGCTTGATATGGAGAAATCCTCACCTGACTGGAAGGAAATCTCGCTCATCATCATCCAGGTGTCAGCAAAGTAGAAGCGGCAAAGTATGGCTTTACCTACGCGCTGGTTGAGGGGGACAGTCACAAACCTGGCACTGGGGTTTTTGTCATCCAAGACAGTTGTCACCCCGACAGGTTCAGGCTCCCAGTCTGCAATCAGGCGTGGTTTGAACAGACACTCCACCTTCTGGAAGATCTTCACCCCCTTGGAAAACATGTTGTTACAATGCACCTGGGAAGAAGAGAACAGATCAGTCAGGAGGAAGGCTCACAGACACCTAAATCAAGCTGCAGGGATTTTCTGTTCGTGAAGACTTTCTATTTCTAATATCTCCCAGTATGAATACTCCTAACCCAGGACGAGTGACTCATTCTGGCAGAGCTTCATCCACTTGCAGTGCAATGAGAACCTTTGTGCAAAAACAGATTCTGAAATAGCTCTTACCCGCAAAAACTACACTAATTGTCAAATTTGGGCAGGCTCCTCCAAAGGCCCATATCAAAAAATATATATAAAAAAATAATCAATCAACTAAACCCTGTACTAATCTAAAGCTTCACAAAGCAATTCTCCTTGAACAGATACCCTAAAGGGGGAAAGAAAACCACACCTGGGCTTTAGATTCTCATAGAAAGCCTTCAGCATCCACAGTCTGAGCTAATTTCTTTCCCCCTACAAAAAATGACCAAGCACTATGTGCAAGCTGAATAAGGTATTCCCCTCAACATACAGCAGCTCTTCTGCTGTGGTTGCTCCTCAAAGACAACTGAGGATCTAAGTTTTCTTTACACCATCATGTAGGACTGCACCCACCAACCCTTCCTGATGGCTCAGGACATCATCAGGTTGTCCCTGCTCCCACAGCACCACTGGGGTAGCTAATGATACTGGAACTTGAAGCGCAATCACTAATCACCGTACTGCCAAGCTGACATCTCACTGGAACAAAGGTGTCCTCTCTCATCTCTGAGTTACAGCTCTTCATAGTCCACTTCAGACTAAGCAGTTTGCAAACTGCTCTCCAGCTGACTTCACACCTCCGCATTTGGGAGGTTTGTTTTACCCTCCCAAGAGCTGGCAACAACTTTGTCCCTTCCTGCTTTTGGGTTACGCCCAAACGAAGAAGCTCCAGCATAGAAATGACATCTCCATGTCCCTGGGTCGTGACCCTGCAGACCCATCAAAAGCAAACACCTGGCACTGCCCCAGGCCTCCAGCACTTCCAAGGAGCGGACTTCACAGAGATGGACAAGCCTTGAAAGGATCCCTTACGCTGTTCCACCGATTCTTCAACGCAAATCTTGCCTTGTGCCTTTTTAACCAAATAATATGACAGTTTAAATCCTGCCACCCAGTCCTGAAGACCCAGAGCACACTGTTTTGGCACTGGGGCCAGTGACTGGGAATAAGGTGACCCTTAAAGTCTTTAGTATCCCTCGGTCCACTCTGTTGCCACAGCTGTGGTGGTCTGACCCTCCTTAGCGACTCCAAGGACTTACTTCCTAATGACAGTGGAGTATTAGCAACTGTGACAACAACAGTTTCCAAACGAAGGGCAGCTTTGAACCCTATTAATTGCTTGGCCTCTGTGAGGTCTTGCAGAGAATAGCAGCGGAGCAGTAATGAAGACGACAGGCCTGATGAACAGTAAAAAGACAAAAGGGGTTTTTTGCATATAATTAGGAACAGACGAAGCTCAGACAACGTTATTCAATATGGAGAAAGAGTCACCCATAACAAGGCAGAGAAGCCTGAAGCCTGCACTATACAATTTGTGCCCTATTTGGAGAGGAGTTGGATACTGTTCACATCTTGGGACTGCTACAGAGACACTGGCTATTCCAGACACCGCCTACCGACATCCAATTTTATAACATGCAGGCTGAAGCCACTCGCAGTGCCGCTGCAGTATTTGCTAACCTTTATTTTTAATGCTTCCTTGGATACTGGGCAAGCTCAGCAAACGGGAATGAAGCTAACAGGTATAAAGATACAAGAAAAAAAACCCAACCAAAAAGCATTTACAAACCACCTGGCCTGTACAAAACACATGCAAAGCTGAAACAGGCAGCATTCAATAAAGAATAGAGAATAATTTATGCTAAGCAATGCAGCTTTAAAATGAAATACTAAATGAAGCAGCTATTTCTATGAGCTTATGTGTTTGATCAGGATGGCTGTGTTTATATGGTTTACAATATTTTTATAAAGCATTTGATTTACTCATTCTAACACATGACTCCAATCAGCACAGTGTGAACTCCCAAATTACATTAATTTGATTAAAAATTCATCAACTAGTAAATCTCACAAATTTTAGGGCACAAATCACTCATCTGTAAGTGTTTTTCTAGCAGGAACATATCTCTATTTGCTACCTTTATCAATGATCTGAAAGAGACAGCAGAATTGCTAGCAGCAAGATAAATTAAACGAGGAAATAAATAAATCAAAGTTTCCTAAAATAATCTGAACTTTTTGGGACTGACTCATTTCAGGTGAACTCAGGAACAAAATATAAGTGATGCTTTCTGCACAGGGCTTTTATCCTGGACACCAGTAACTTTGAACTGAATTTTAGCTGATACCAAAGCTTTAATGGACACCAGCTCCATGTCTGTTGGCGAGGAGAAGCGATACAAAATTCTTAAAGAAAAATCATCCAAAAGGAGGAAAGGGGTTCCATTTTTATGAGGCAGTTCGATGGAAAACGTGCATTCAGTTCCAACTTCTATACCTCCAAAAGAATACTGGCAAAGAAAGAAAGGATTGGAAGATAGCTACAGGAGTGACCTTGGATCTCACAGGGAAGGCACCGAGTTCAGCCCACTCTAGTTTACTGAAGCAAAAAAAATTAGGAGAGTCGTTTAATCACAGTGTAGAAGACAGAACTCTTATTTCCGCCAGCAAAAGCAGGCTGAGAGCCAATGGTTGCAAGTTAAAAATAGACAAAATAAAACTAGGGTAAGTAACCACCAAAACAATTTACTTAAGGATGTGGTGGGTTCCCCTTCATTTGAAATCTCTACAAGAGAAGCCACCAGTCCTTTTTAAAAGATTCTGCTGTTTACTACAGACTCAAAGTTCAGTTCATCCTCTTCCTGAGTGTTTAAGAAATTTCCCACAGCACAAGCAAAGACTGAGGCACCCAGAGAAATTTTTGGTCAAAATGGAAGCACTTTCCTTTACCTCCAGGGTCAAGCAGCCCCTAGACAGTAAGCAGCCTACATCCTAAATCCTTTTCAGCTGCCCAACCACCACTTCAGGTGGCTGCCTGTTATCCCTTTAGGCCAAATACTGAAAGGAGAGCAACACGCTGGAGGGAGGGGACACCACCCAGAGGGTCCTGGACAGGCTGGAGACCTGGACCTATGCAAACCTCAAAGTTCAGCAAGGCCAAGTGCAAGGTCCTACACCTGGGTCAGGGCACTCCCAGGCACAAATCCAGGCTGGGAAGAGAATTGACTGAGAACAGCCCTGAGAAGGACTTGGGGGTGTTGGTGGATGGGAAGCTCAACATGAGCCAGCAACGCATGCTGGCAGCCCAAAAAGCCCCCTCACATACCAGCCTGTATCCCCAGCAGCGTGGCCAGCAGAGTGAGGTGGGGGATTCTGCCCCTCCGCTTTGCTCCGGGGAGACCCCCCATGCAGTGCTACTTCCAGCTCTGGGGCCACCAACANCAGAGAGACCTTAGAGCCCCTTCCAGTCTCTAACAGGGCTCCAGGAGAGACTTGATCAGGGAGGGGAGCCATAGGACGAGGGGGAATGTTTTTAAATTGAAAGAGGGGAGATTTAGCATTTGCTGTGAGGGTGGTGAGAGCCTGGCCCAGGTTGCCCAGAGAAGCTGTGGCTGCCCCATCCCTGGAGGAGTTCAAGGTCATGTTGGAGGGGTCTTGGAGCACCCTGGTGTGGTGGGAGGTGTCCCTGCCCAGGGCAGGGGGTGCAACTGAATTTTTTTCTAGAAGTCCCTTCCAACCAAAAACATTCTGTGATTCCATGAGCTCTGGAAAAGCAGGCGCTCCTCTGCTTCACCTTTCTACATTGGCAAACTCAGGACATCTCAAATTCTGCCTGTGGTGGACTCTGCTGTCAGGCTCCTCATATCCTCCTGCTTTGTGAAGAGGATACAGAAGAGTATTTGGAAGCACTCAGACCCAAAGCTGGCTCCAGGCTGCTGGAGAGGGACAACGCTGACTACCTTCATGGAGGTGAAGTTCCGTGGTCGGTCAAACTGGAACTCCATTTCAACAGAGCCTGTGCTGAAGCTCTCATTCTTCCAGCCGACATAGTCGTAGCCAGGCCACACACGGTACTGGTGGCTCTGCGTGAAGTCATCCAGTCCCAGCACACCGTCTGTCAGCTGGCCCAGACCACCATACAAGTGCCTAGCGAGAAAGAACCAAGAGTTAGGCAGAACCCACCCAGGAGAGCTCAAATGAGAGAGCATACAGGTCCTTCAACTGATATCAGGAAAACATTAGTTTATTTATCTTAACTCATTCCCTGTTATTACACAACATCACTCTTATTTTGCTCAGGTTGGGCTTTTTAAATCTTTCCCTGCTTGGGAAAAGGCAGTTTTTTGCATTGATATCAAGCACTGAGAGCAAAGCCAAGCTGCAAGCAGAACCTCTTGAGAGCAAAACCAGACTACAGAAAGTGACACTGTGCTCCCCAACAGACAGCTTTAACCACAGCATTTCAGCACAGAGCTGCACGGGAGGAATTGCTCCAATCCTGCCCTGGGAGAACCAGTGGGAAAAGTTTTGCAGACAGGCACAGAAAAGCAGGAAAAAGCAGTGAGACCACAGGCAGCTCAGCCAGCTGCCAGCTCTATCCAGGAGCATTTCTGGCATTGCTCCTTGTGCCAGAGGGAAGCTTTATCAGCTCCTTTTCCAAGGCTGATCAGGCTCTTCTCCCCCAGGACCCTGCCTCATTCCACTTCCTATCTGAGGGTGCGGAACCCACTATGTGTTTTCCTAGCACTGTCCCAGAGTAGAAGGTGTCAGATGTGGGATGCTCCTGACTCACCTGCCCTTCTGGGCACCACCCCTGTCCTACAGCAGGGAAAACATGAACAGTTCAGCTCTATCAGTGCCTGAACTCACTGCCTGACCCTGTTCCACCCAGCTGCCTCTGGCAATGTTTGCAACCCGGGCCCAGCTGCTGCATGCACTGAAGCTCTGCAAGTCCATCCCAGGAGAGCTCTCCTGACACTAGAATTTGCACAGGTATGGATGCTTTTGAACTCCAGAACAGGATTAACAGCTGGAAAAGGCCAACTCCTGTTCCCAGGCCAGTCAGAGACTGGGAACTCAAGGTTAAAGAGTTTGACAGAGTCCTTGCTTAGCACATTGGCATTTGTGTCTACATCAGTAGCTCCCTGACACTCCCCAGAAGACCCAGCTCCCTCAGTTACTGCTGGGCAGGTAAGTTTAACAGCTACATCTTTCTGCACATAAAAGCTTTTTTTCTTTAAACATCCAATCCCTACTATACCAATGCAGCTTGAAAGCATCAGCTATCAGCATGCAAAGACACTGTTACCCAGTATGCAACATCCTGCAAGCGTGAAGAATGTACTTTCCACTCCATTATTTTAACCTCCAGCTCCACAGAATACAAATCAGTTCACAAAAAATCACATCTAAGCATGAAAAAAAATTATAGGCAACATTAAACGTTTTCAGGAAGTGAATACCAACTGAAACAGGACATAAAAGCAGCAATGGATGGCACTGGGTCACTGAGAAGACACCGTCGGGTCCCATATTAGGCACACTCCTGCACAGGCAGGGATATGCTGTCTCAAGAGGACACCCAAGTCTGTCTGACATTTCAAGACACTGAAAGTATCAGACCCAAGAAATCTTTACAGTGAGTAATCAGCCACCTTCCTCTCATACCACACTGGCAGCAGTGCCTCTGCTGACCTGGAGCTTCTCACAGGGAGTGATGGCAGTTTTCCAAGTTGTTTCAAGTCCATCAGAGCTTTGTTTTCAAGAACAGTATCTCAAAATCTGTCCAGAAGCCCACAGGTACCAAGTGCAGGCCTAGAGTTCAGGTGTTGCACTTTCTTGGATGCCCAGTTTACCCTGGAGACCTCCTGCAACAGTTTAAGATGCAATCTGCTAGAGAATGCATTTCCCATATCAAACTGAGGAAGCAGAAAGGCAACGAAGAGGGGAAGGACCTTCATCTGCTCCAGGGACACTGGGATTGGAGGTAAAGGCCCAGCAAGGTCTCTCCCACTCGAGTCTGGGGCAACAGAAGAGTAGCAGCACCTTATAATCTGCAGTATCAATGACAGTTTAAGGCTGTACCGGAACCAACAAAGAAATCAGTGCAATGAACACGGTCACTTAGAGACCAAGAGCAACGAGGGCTTTAAGTCAGTCAGACACATCAGAACTGTGTCCTCACATCACGTAAAGCTGGAAGCTGAAGCTATGAAGACAGACAGCACTCAGCTGTATAAGGACACACTCTTCTCTTTAAAGAGAAGGAACAACAACTTCCAATAAGAAAAGAAAATAGTTTCTTCCCAGCCAGCCTTTGGCACCTGGGGGAAACGGGTCTGATGCATCCTGAGCCCATGGCCTCCTTTAAAAGGAGGAACTAATGAAGTGTCAAGGGCCTGGAGTAACAAAACCATGACACCCTGGAGAACTAAGAGGCTGGCCTGCAGCTCTGGAGACCTCAAAGATGCATTTGGGATACAAGATACTAGTGACAAGGTAAGTAGGAAAGAAGAGATTATTTGCACAGTGACCGAGAGAGAACAGGACGACTTCTCCCACCTGCGCTCCTGGTATCCATCATAGGTCGAGTCATTCAGATAAACGATGGGGAAGCCAGGAGCCGCTATTGTCCCTCCTTCAGGGATGCTATAGGATGCCAAACCATCTAAAAGAGAAGGCCATATACCTCAGAAATACAACAGCAGCAGCCACCTTCCATCATCTCTGTCCATATGATCCTTTTATTTATGATGTGGACCAACAGAAGCAGTTCCGTGGGCCTGGGATTCCCTCCGCATACGTGGGGACATAGGTGAGTCCCAGTCAGCGTTGTTTAAGGATTACTTTCCAGTCACAGGCATGGGAATGGCTACTTACCATACCAGACACAGCCATAGAGCTCCACTCTCATACAGACAGTCATGGGCATCTCCGTCACAGGAATCACCCGCACAAAACGTGCAATGATGGGAGGCCGAAGATCTTTCAAGACCACATCATAAGTATCGATGTTGCCTGGGATCACCTGGAGAAGAGAGACCCTTACCAACAACTTCTCCCTGTCGTGCTGTTCGTTTGTACAGTGGTGTACTTGTACCCCATCAATTGAGACTGGGGAGCTTTCCCATGCAGCACCTGCAGAGGATTAGCTGCTGCTGCTCCCCTCCTACCTGGCACATGGCTTTTGGGGTGAAGGGTGCTGCCATGTCACCTCCTGTCCACTGCAGGCCCATACCAGGCACTATTCTGAGGGAGAGGAGAAAGGCAGGTGGGAGATGAATGTACGCATGGACTATACGTTGTAGAAAGCTCCAGTAACTACTATATCACATGATGACACCAAACTGGGAGGAGTGGTGACAC
>VXBJ01000790.1:462057-532087 GCA_013400055.1 Nycticryphes semicollaris
CTGGACACGTTCCTGTGTGACCTGCTCTGGGTGTTCCTGCTCTGGCAGGGGGATTGGACTGGATGATCTTTCAAGGTCCCTTCCAATCCCTGATATTCTGTGATTCATTAAGTGAGTTTCCATGTACACTCTACAGCAGGTAACTGAGCACTTGCCCTCATCACTCGTTACCTGGCAGAGGGCACTGATGCCTTTTTTCTATGAGCCAACAAAATTCCAGGTGCTGCAGTGTTTGGGGGGGATGAAGGTGCAAGCAGCTACGAGGCAGAGATCTAGAACTGAAGTGTTTGGCATTGCCTCAGTCACCCGAGCCTGCTGAAATGCAGTCTGATTCAGCAGGGGCTTTCACCCTCCCTGGCCCCCGTTCCACCACTGCTCTGGGAACAGTCCACTACTTATTTTGACAGTTGGTGCGTGGAAACAGCCAAAGCTGTCAATTCCCCAGCACTGACCAAAAACATCCAAGAGATTTTTTTTTTTTAAAGGCTATGGACATATGGGACCAGAATAAGAACACTTTTGATATCACAAGTCTGAATTTTAAGTGTGAGGGCTCCTGTTCAAAGATGTTATTGGTGAGAAGGATGAGTCAGAGACCGAGGTTACTCAAAAGACCACATGGGTTGTAATTGCTGATGCACAGACAATTTAAAAGATGAGGGAGGCCGATGAAGAAGCAGAAAGGTGGCTTCCTCTTCATGGTAGCTGGGAAGTTCTCCAGAGAGTGAACGGGGCTGGAGAGTCTCTTGACAGTGGAAGATACATTGGAATCCACTCAGAAGACTGCATCTCCCTGAAGAAGAGCCAGTCACATCTGGTGGTTTTCTGGACTGCACCAGGATAGCTGTGAAACAGTGTCCTGCCCCTGGTTGCACAGCTCTACATAGTCCCAGGAGGTGACCAAAGAAAACAGAGAGCCAAAGAGTAAGCTCACCTCCTCATCCTCTTCAGCTTCTCAGCAGGCTTTTAATTTGCAGCATCTTAAGATCCCACTTCCCAGGAGAAACACTCCTAACTTCTTCCAATGAAGCAAGGACATACAAATAATCCTTGACTTCAGGATTCAAGTGAGAGTAATTAACCATTTCAGCTGTCAGATGGCCTAAGATAGGACACCTGGAAGCCATCTAAACTGGCTCCACAGGACCTTGCTGATAGGAAATAAAACCCAAGAGGAGACAACATAAGGCAGAATATCCCACATCTTCATACAGGACTTGAACAGATCCTTCTGGAGTTGCCCATTTGTTGGCAAACCTTGGGGGTGGCAGGTGTGACAAGCCGAAAAGTCCTACGTGGACAGAGTTAGAGGAAAAACTTACTCAGCCATCGCCCTCAGCAAAAGGCACATTTGTACTAGCTCCGTATTGGAACAGCTGCAATTTTTGTCTCTCCTGGATGGACATCCGAGAGATGAAGATGCACTTTGCAACAGCACCACCACAAGGTGGGGTTGCTGCTATTGACCACAACTCGATTTCTCAGGGCCAAAACACCCAGTGACAGCTGTGTGGGGAACAAACCCAGCATCAGTTTCCAGTCCCAGCAACTACTGATGCCAGTCAAGAGTCCCAACAACACCAGGAATGCAGTGGTGCTGCTGGTGAGTAACTGTAGATGGCTGATGCCACAAAGCAATAAGAGACCAGGATGGACAGTGCTGCACCATGGAACATCAGTGCCCAGTGGAGAGCACTGTCCTTAACTGGTGTCACAGACGAGGGGATGGGGACAGCAACCTGAGCCTTTGCCTTTACTGAGCAAATCAGAGCTGGAGGTGACTTTCTTGGTGAGGAGCAGCATGGGCTACATGTCTGATGATGTAATACCCTGTGATCTAAAATTTAACAGCACAAAAAGGGGTTGTTTTTTGGTTTGGCATTTTGGGGGTTTTTGTTAGTTGGACTTTGTTTACGTGATCTCCTTGGCCAGAGACATGCCAAGATGGGCTCACAGAGTCACACTCTGAAGTCTCAGTGATTTGGAATCTATCAGCTGCAGGACTGGAAGAGTTCCCCCCCACCAATGCATACAAATAAGCAGCTCAGGATTTTGCACCTCCACCTGCATCTCAGTCCAAGGCTTGAATGATTTTACAGGATGTTCTTACCAAATTATTTGGGCAGACAGCAGCACTTCTAAAATATGGATTTGCTAATAGATACTAGTGACACATTTTGAAAAACATGTTTTATGGAAGGTAATTTTACAGAGGAGCTGAAAGGGCAGGAGTCACACCCCATTACGTGTCACGTCCACAACAGCAGGAGCAGAGGAGCAGAAGCACCTTCTCTAAGGATATCAGGAAGGAAACCTTTTTGGTCTCATGTGGTGGGGAACAGGTACACACACTGACAGAATATGCATGGACTTCCACATATACAGAACAGAGGATGGCTCAAATGAAGCATGTGTTCAGCTGTGTATGATGCTGCATTACCTTGTTATGGCCTAAGAGGGAGATCTTTCAAATATTTACCCACACTAAATCATAACACCTGACACTAACACAGTCCTGAGTGCCTGAGAACATTGCTCTGCACAGGACTGGGGTGGGAGACAAAAATCCATTTAGCTGCTTGGGGACATGTAACCACTTGGATTATGAATTGAATTCTGATATAACTCAAGACACAGATATCACTTAAGGAAGTACTGATGAAGAACAGTTAGCCCCATGGACTTTAAGCTTCCCCTCCCATCCTGCAAACACAGTGTTTGTAGCACACACCAAAACGTGAGGGATGGGCAAAATAATGGTAACAGCCCAATCGCCAGGTCTCAGTGAGCAAGTAATTATTGAACAAGCCAGAAGCTATTAATTAACCCTACAATACAGACCCCACTGTGACTTCCAAAACACCCCCAGTGCTAGAAAGCGCCACCACACCAGTACCTTTTCTAGCCTGGCTTATGTCTTCAGATTCCACAAGCCAACCTGAGGCAGGGTGAGGAGGTCAGAGGAGCTGCAGGTGACAGAAGGGGAATCCTGCCCAGGGAAAGTTTAATCAAGGTTTTTGAACACAACCAGAGCCCAAGCAAGGACTGAGCTGTGTGCTCAGATCTGGGGACATCAGGAGACAACTGTGGTGAGTGGGGAAGCTTCTTCTGAGTATGCATGCTCATTTCCTACCCTCTAAACTCCTTCCTCCCTACTCTAACCACCACTATTGGACATCCAGAAACCCATCTCCATTCCATCTCACGCCTTTCCTCTTTTTTAACCCCAAAGCAGGCATCTGCTTTGCAGCTTCCAATTTAGAAGCAAGTTTGTAGAGGGACGTTCCCATGATACTCCAAATATGGACAAAAAGGTGGTGAAGAGCCACAGTTTTCAGTCATGGCAGTGGCTGGGATTTTGGGGATCAGTTAAAGGGAAAAAACAGTCCAACATCACAGTAAACATGTGACTAAGGCAGGGGATGCTGAATGCTTCACAGAGTAATCCAATGCACTAGGCAGTACATAGAGGATGTGCTTTCTACAGTCTAGTTCTCAATGACTCAACTTCTTTGCACCCCAAGACTCGGTTCCTACTGCACTCACCTTCTTGCCCTGACGATCTTTCCAGGAGATCCAGCGCTCCCCGTTGCGGCTGTAGTCAATCCGGTAAGAACGGGCAAATTCCTTGCCTGTGGCACGGGCATGTCGTCCCTGAGTCCCGATCAAGGTGATGAAAAAGAGCTTGTGAAGGTCAATTTGAAGGAACTGTACATCTTCTGGCTGCAACAAGCCAGCCGGGCACCAGGCTCCATCCCCCTCTTCCCTTTGTAACCTGAGGGGAAAACCACACACATTAAAAACGCCACTTCTAAGGATCCAGCCTTCCCTGTAGCTGAGGGAACACCTTGAAACTCTGAAAATTGGGAGAAAGAAACCAAATCGGGTAGTAAGACCTGACAGCTGGCTACCAAATAGCTCTCCCCCTTAGGGTGATGGTCAATTGAGACTTATCAGAGTCCTGTAGTCAGTTTTGCCCTGTTCAGAACAGCTCCCTCTGTTTCAGATACCTTTCATTAATTGGAGTAATTTCTTTCCCAAACAGACTTTCACGTTGACTGGAAGCAATAATGCTCCTCAGCAGGTAATTGCATGATGAATGCTTTTTAGTACCTTGCTGGTGAAGTGTATACTCACTTCTCCTAAACCCCATACTGTAAGGCCTGACCATCTCCTACAGCTCTAAAGAGCACAAAGAGGAGACACCTTAAAAATACATTTCAGCAAGAAAAGCTCTGCCCATCTACAAATTCTTCTGGGTCATCTCAACACAACTTTCACCTCTCCTTTGTTCAGCAGAGCTGCTTGTGCAAGACACTCTAGGTATATGATGTGTAGGTCTCTGCTTCAAAACTGACCATTATGGCACCAGCTGCAAAGATTAATGCTTTGAACCTCGGAGACTGGATGCCAAACTGAGTGCTGCAGCCATCAGCAGGTGGAACCACTACAGGAAGCCTTACCTTGGCTTCTGTGGGCTCAGCAGTGCTAAGCCACAAGGTGGTGAGAGTTTAAAGGATGAAAAATTTACCCTGACACAAAAAGACCACATGGGCTTTTTAGTGACAAGGATCTCTTAGAAAGAGCAAGCCCTTGAGGTGCCCTTATCTCAGGGACAGCTATCCCATCTCTAACCGATGGGATCAGCGAGTGCCTACCCCACACATCAAGACAGGCAGTACTCAGGAGGTGACACTAAAGGTCAAGGCACAGCCTAGGGAAGGTTTTTGTCTCAGGATGGTCAGCTGTTTGTGCAAGATTTTCTTATGGTGAAGCTGCACATAAGAGAAGGTAATAAAGGCAGGAAGGGTGACAGTGAGATGACAGGGACAGACATCTGCATAGGACAACTATGACCTCTAACAAAACAAAGTCAGCTGGAGGGTGCCTTCATATCTTCGCCCTGTGGATATCCAGCTGCCCTGGCACTGAGAAGATGGGAACAGATGGCAAGTGATGCCCAAAAAGCTGGAGATAAGCCATAGCCCAGAGACTAAAAATAAGTCTTCCAGCTTTCAGACCCACAGGCTTGTTCAAGCTCCACTAAAACACATGACACTTAGTATCGTTGGTCTACCACAGGCTAAGAAAAAAAAGTATAAAATAACCACTAGGCAAATTCTATGATTTCGGATTGTCCAAATTAATCATAAAAACTTAAGTGTCATAGTTAACCTGAAATTCATATGACTTGCATCAAAACTGTTTGATATCATCAGTAGAAACAATTCTAAGGAAACTTACCATTTTAACTATGAAATGATGAAAAAATGAAAAGCCAAGCTTCCAAGAAAGAGTGTAGTACTGCTGGACATCAAATGAAAATCCTTTAGCTGCTTTTTAACAATTCCTTAACTCTGCAGTTTCCAGGTTTTTGAGTCAAAACGGACACAGCCCATTTCCTCAATAGGATGCTGTTGAAAAGTTCATCCTTGTAAATGATTTCCTATGATTTAGTTTAAGGCACTCTCCAAGAATCCCAGGGGCACTGTCCCTACCTGACCTCTAAGTCACAAATACGTCATAGATTTATTCACGGAAGACAGGGGTTGGAAGCAATCTCTGGTCCAATCTCCTGCTCACAGCAGGGCCAGCTCCACAGCAACAGCGAGTTGCTCAAGGCCCTGTACAGCCAAGTCCTGAAAACCTCCAAACTCTGAGACATCTGCACCTCTCTGGGTACCTGTCCCATCACTTCATTATCATACAGAAGGATTACTTTCTTTTCCTTAATATTGAATCAGAATTTCCTGTATTACAGCTGGTGACCATGACCATTGCCTCATGGTCCTTTTTCACTGTGCACTAATAGATTTAATATGGAACCAGCAAACAAGCTAAGTAAGTAGGTTTCTGTAAGTGTGAGCAAACTTCTTTCTTAATAATATATTGGATATCTAGATGAGAAAAAGGATTATATTTCTTTGCCAGAGAGACTAACCTACCGTGCATACTGGGGTCCTGTGGAATCATACCACTGGCTGGAAGCAGTGATGTCTTCATCTCGTATCGTCCCTTCGTGCATACCCAAGGGGTAACGGCAGATAGCTGGAAACGGGAACACAAGCAAGAAAGAAAAAAATAATCAGTGCCAACTCTTTCTAAATTGCCAGACAAGTTTGATTAAAATGCTGTTGGGCCTAGGGAATAAACATGGTAACGATAAAATAGAGAATGCAAATAAGGATCACATATTTCATAATTACCATAAGCTCCAATTATAAGCAATGAAATACACTCAGAGTTAGTATCATTCAGCAGAGTCCTGGCAAAGCAAAAGCTTTACAAAGAAACAGTTTTAAGAACATGAAACCCAAACCCATCCTGTTACTGGCTCCAAGGACCAATTTTACAAAGAAAAATTATTTATCAATAATGATGAGATATAAAAAGGAAACATTTGTTAAAGCTTTTTCTTCTCCTGGAATAAACTGGATGCTTGACTTGCATTCAAATAGGAACTATTATTATTTTCAATGGTCCAGTATCAAGTGAGAAGTTAAACAGCTTCTGTTACAGAAGACAAGACTAAGTTTATGGCAATATCTGCTCTGTGGTGCCTGTGCAGGTTAGAACTTCCACTTGAGCTCAGGCCCCATCCTGGTCTGGTCCCAGCCTCCAGCCCCAAGCAGAGCAAGCTTTTCTTTCCAGTTCTTCTCCAGACTCTCCAACGTAGTGTCTCCAGGGAGCACAGACACAACTGGCTCAAGCCACGGAGCTTGACAAGTTCAATACAGCTCAATACACCAAAGACAGTGCAGATGTGGCTCATAAATCCAGGCTGGCCAAGCCTTCTTCCCAACACAAGCTTTTAAACACATCTTGGAATATGAGAGATGTTTCAGAAAACTCAAAATGTTAATGTATTCATTAAGGCTCAGTATTCAAAACAGGCAAGCAAGATATTTTTGTCAGACTGACATCAAAAACAGATTAAAAAGAAAGTTATACAGGATTAAATAATGAAACAATTAAAAGACAAAAACACAGTCAATGGCAAGTCCCAGGAAAAAAAAAAAGAGTAAAGGAAATGGACTTTCCTATAGATATTTTGGCCTTTGCCTCTGAGCTCACAGCAGCCCCAGCTCCTCCCCTGTCTGCAATGACACAGCCAAGTGCCAGCACATGCTCCAGTCACTCCAGGGTGGCATATGTGGTGGCCAGCATCCTCACTGCCACACTGCCGTGCCAGCAGCTCTGCCTGCCCTTCCCTCAGCCAGGGCACAGCCTGGGGATCCCCCCTTTCTCTCTCTTGGGACTGCTACCCCTGCGCCAAACCTGGATAAAGCTCTTCACCAGGTTCTGAGGCTACAAGAGAAGCCAGAGGCATGAAATCCACCTCCTTGTTACCACCACACAGAATAAACCAGCACAGGTCAAACAGCTCCCTGCCAGATTTCAGTGATGTTCTATATATTCCTAAATAATGTTGTACAGCAGACAGGTGGTGAGGTAACAGTGTGTGATGATGATACCAGATTATTTAATATTAAAAAAAAAAAAAGGCAAGTGATGGGAATACAAAACAAACCTAGAAAAAAAAACATTACACCATTGTCTGTACTCAGGGCGAGATGCCAGTCTGATATGGAATAGAGCTCTTACTCCTTCCTTCTCCCATCAACATGCAGAGAAGGCAACAGAGATGATGCAAAAGGAAAAGATCAGCAGCCTCATCATTACAAAAAGAGGTGACTGGAGTATGACAAAATAATTTACATCCTGAGCAATTACTGCCTCTCAAAAAACCCAAACCAGGAGGCACCAAAAGATTAGAATCACAGAATCATAGAATGGTTAAAGTTGGAAGGGACCTTAGGTAGCAGAGTTCAAAAAAAAAACACATGCATCCGAAATCTTATTAAATGCTCTGAATGGCAAAAGTTCACATGAGAAACTGAGAGCTGCTCCAAATACACCAGTGTCAGCTCAGAAAGCTCCCGAGCAACAAGCTGAGAGCACACCTGGGGTAAAGCTCACTGTGTGGTTGCCCACCTGTGCCCTCTTCCAGAACCAGGATGCCAAGCTAGCTGGACCTCTGGTCTCACCCAAAACTTTCATGCATATGTCTGAGGTTTCTTAAGAGGCTTCTTTCCAGGAGAATTCACTGGGAGGCAACTGGTGTCTGGCTGGGATCAAGCATGATGACTGTGGATTTTAAAAGCCAACCAAGTGCTCTAACCTTGCTCTGATACTGACCAGTAAGTTTAGTAAACCAAACAAGCCCCCACTGTCTTCACCCTTACCTGTCCCACCACAGACCAGTACAATCTGATCTGTTTCTGGAAAGCTCATATGTTGCTGAACTATGGGTAAATATCTGAGGGTATTTGGGCTGAGCTGTCATCTGAAAGCATAAAATTACTTTGTCTTTCCACAGTGGGACTCCTGCCTGGTCGCACCTTATTTAAAGGTAAAGCAATGCCAGACAGAGAGCTGGGAAGGACTCTGGGGGCCAGGACTTATTGCAATCCTGAACAGAAGTCATTAGTTCACACACCCAGGGCTGGCAGAGGGAAGCCAGAGTGGTCCTGGCATCGATGGACATACTCTGTGGGCAGCTGTGGCTCTCATCAAAACAAGCAGCATGAGGCTCTCACCAAAATGCACATCCTCTCAAACAAAAGCATCCTTGGGTTCTGTTTAGGTGCCACCAGGATGCCTGCTCAGACATCCCTGACCCTTTACTACGCACTCAGGGACACACTCACCTGCTGCACTGAGGCTCAAGAGAACATCACAGCTCACCTCTCAGTGAGATGAAACAACTGATGCTGGGCAAAAGGACTCCTCAGGATCCTTCCTACACAGGTCTGAAATCATCCATAAAGCAGCCCCTTTGTTTTAGAAGCCAACGCAGAAGGTGCTTCAGGCCCTCCTGGAGCAGATCAGGTCAAGGTAATCAATGAAGCCTGTGGGCATCAGAGCCAAGGAGCATCAGCGGGGCTATGGGTGCGCTGGGAGGGGAACACCAGGGCATGGCCCCTTGGGACAGAGAGGGACCTGAGAACACAAGGCTGCTTGAGAAAGTCACAGCCAGAACTGAGCAGTGTGAGAAAAGCTTTGTGCTTATTTCTTGGTGAAAAAGATAACTACAGGGGGGTGGGATCACAGCCCTGTGCTTAGAGTTCACCCACCTCCCACCATCTGACAGGGGGGAGCTACTCCCAGCACCTTTGGGTGTGCCACCTCCTGTGCTGATCACCACCAAAAGGAACCTGCATGTGCCTGACCCTTGTGCTGCCATCTCCCCTCTTCTTGCACTAGGTTTTAACCATCAGAACCAGATGGCAACCCCAGTTCAAAGTCGGACATGGGAGGGGGGTTCAGTGCAGGGCAGGGCCACCTAACAGGAAACTCAGGGGTTCCTGCTGAGCTCCTCCCAGATCTCACTTCACTTCTGGCTGACTGCAGCCCAACCTCAAATCTCTGCAGGTATCTACAGGCCAGAGCAGGGTCAGAGACAGCCAAAGGGCTCCAAAGAGAGCCAGACCCAGCAGAGCAAAGGAAGGTCTCGCCACCCCTTCAGCCAAGCTGGAAAAGGATTAGATTGATATATTTCACACACTGTCTCCAGCTCAAACCATCTCAAACCATTTCACTGCAGAGATTTTCGCAATATATTACAGACCGTTATCTTACTTATCTCCATCATGATTATAACTTGCCAATTCCTGTAGGATAAGAGGTCATGCCCTCCACAGGGTCTCATAGGCTCATATCCCTGTCCCCCCTAGCTGTGTGCCACTTTTCCTTCCACTCTTCTCTCTCCAGAACCCCTCTTGCCAGCTCTGTGCCAGTCTAGAGCCAGGTGTGTTCTGCAGGACACATGAAGAGATGACCAGAGCTCAAGACAGCCCTGCTGAGAGCAGGGATCCTCTGGGTGGGCAGAGAAAAGAGAAGATCCACGTGCTTGAGCCCTCTTGGGATGCCCAGGGGAAGTGTTTCACTCCAGCACAGATCTCAAGGAAGACTGGCCAACTCACTCCAGAGGAAGACATTCTGGGACTATGTTAGTTAAGACTTGTACCTGCATTCATTACATTTACATGTATTCAACATGAGAGGGCAAAGGAAGGCTGAGAATGACTGTAAGAAAGGTGGGAAGTTAGAGTGCTCTCCCAGCCTGGCAGCTCCCTACCGGGGTTGACTTCGGCACCAGATGGCTCAGGCAGTGTGGCCAACAGTAGCATGCAGAAGATCATGGTAGCAATCGGAGGTGCTGCGTAGGGTCAGATGGATGTGAGTCCTTCAAAGCCAGCAGCTGCCATCTACATTTCTGAAAGACAAAGCAAAGAGAGAAGATGAGAGTCCTCCAAAGACAGGACTTCTCTGTGCTGCAAACTTGCTCTGCTGTCATCACCCTGGGACAGGTTGGGCAATCTTCCGTGCCCTCAAGAGCATCTTAATCTCAGCCCTACTCTGACCTGATCAGAGGCTTAGTGAGGAACTAATGGTTGCCTGACTACCTATACCATCTTGAAGGCAATTCATTCTGAGCTGAATGGAGCTTTTAAGAGCTCAGTTGCCATGACTACTGTGCAAACATACTCTCTTCACTGCTCTTAAACAAGTCCAGTGCAAAGTAATCTCTGCCCACATCGATTCATCACTTTCCTTATTATATTAACAAATACTGAAGCAGCATCTACACTGAACCTGGAGAGTCCAACCAGGCTCTCCAAGTGGGGAGCTCTGCACCAGCTGCCTACTCCAAACAGCCAAGCAGGTCCTCTGGAACTTGCCACATAACCTTAAGATAAATGTGTAAAACAGGGCAAAAATAATCTCTCCCAACACATCCCCTTTGCTGCCAGAGGAGCATGTGCAAGCACACTTAATTTCCTGTTTGGAAACAAGGAAAATAGCAAAGGGCTTAAATGCTGGCAATTTCAGTGGAAAGCCATGATAACACCTAAGGGAACACAAGGTCACATCAGCAAAGTTATGTGAATTCTCTGTGTCCACGTTCACTACAAAGAACCACGGGGGGTTCCCATCCTGGAGGACAGCTTTACAGAAGGCAGGTTAGAGGCTCCGTCTCATATTGAGGTGTCAGACGAAAAGAAAACAGAATCAAGAAATGAAAAGTTGCCAGAACCAGAGGATGTTTGCTTGAGAATCCTCAGAGTGGTAGTAAAAAGGCAAAATTGAACGTTAGGATTTCTTAATAAAGGAGAGAGCATAAAAAAAAAGGCACCATCACTATGCCAGCGTGTACATGCATACAGGAAGGGAAGGACAGAGCAGCAGATGCCATTAGCTCAAATATTTGTAACAAAAGGCTGTGCTTTTTCCACCCAACATAATTAAACTGTACAAGTCACAGCCGTGAGTTGCCGTGGATACCAAAACAATTGGATATATTCACAACTGAAAGACACACCACGGCTTCTGAAATCCAAAGGTAAAAACGCTTTGGCTCAGGAAATCCCCCAGCCACAGATTGCTAGACACCCAGAAGCTAAATCAGGGTTAGAATCACTGAGGCTTGCCCTGGTTTTATTCTCTTTCCTAAGGATTTGCTACTGGCCATTGTCCCTGCTGGATTCAGTCAGAAAAGATGGCTCTGAGCCTGAAAAACAACTATGGGCCTTCTTGGGAAAAGAGCCAAATGCTCATCCAGGAGGGGAATCTAATGATCGGTGGATGCTGTGCCCAGCCACGCAACAATGCAAAAAAGAATCCCAAATAAGACGACCTTACAATTGCCAGGACCCCTCCTGCTTCAGCCACCTCGTGTGCTCCACGTGAGCCCCCTGGCAAAGGCTGGGAGGAGGGTGACCACAAGGTTCTGCGATTTTGCGGCATCTTGGGTGGTGAGCGTGCAAAAGCAAAGCATGGGAGAGAAAAGGCAGCCCATATCTCAGCAGGAGGGTTTGGAAATCGTAGAAGAGGTTTTAACCAAGCATTCTCAAGCTGTGTGCACATCCAGGGGCATCTTTCCCCCTCCCCTGCAATGGAGAGGGGTGATCTCCGATGCAAACACACCAATTCCCACCATCCCACGACAGAGTGCAAGTACAACGGAGCAGAGACTTCTTGTAGCCACACAGAGAGAGATTTTGGAAAGAGCTTGAAGATAGACCTGGTGGATATCAATCTGTGCAGGCATTTTGCTGGGGTGCCCCAGAGGCCCCCAGAGCAGGACTCAAAGGGAACTGCAGAGAGTTCAGCACCAGAGGAGACTCCTCTCCCACAGCATGTGAGAAAGTAAAGCATCATGAACATTAAGGCTTTACCTATAACCACGTTCCTGGAGGAGGGGATGGGAGAAACTTAATGCAATATAACAAGGGCAAGTGGAGAGTCTGGCATCTGGGCAAGAACAATCCCAGGTACCAGTATAGGTTGGGAACTGACCTGTTGGAGAGCAGCGTAGGGGAAAGGGACCTGGGGGTCCTGGTGGGCAGCAGGATGCCCATGAGCCAGCTCTGTGCCCTTGTGGCCAAGAAGGCCAATGGCATCCTGGGGTGTATTAGAAGAGGGGTGATCAGTAGGTGGAGAGAGGTTCTCTTCCCTCTCTACTCTGCCCTGGTGAGACCCCATCTGGAATAGTGTGTCCAGTTCTGGGCCCCTCAGTTCCANATGCATTCCTGTGTGACCTGCTCTGGGTGTTCCTGCTCTGGCAGGGGGATTGGACTAGATGATCTTTCAAAGTCCCTTCCAAGCCCTCAGATGGCAGAGAATGAGTCCACGTATACTCCATGTCCTCTATCTCTCCTTCAGTGGCCAGAAGCAGAGCCTGGCAAACAGGGAGAGGATCAGGCATCTGTAAAGGCACAAGCTGGCTCCCACCAAAAAACACCCTCCGATTTCCCCAAATTGGCAAGGGTTAAAGGTGGCCAGAGAGCACTGGAACAGTAATCATACATCACTAGGAGATGACCAGAGTCCACTGTTGAGCTAAAGAAAATAAATATGAGAGCAACTCCAGACATGGAATGGTTTGGGCTGGAAGGGACCTTAAAACCCATCCAATGCCACCCCCTACCCTGGGCAGGGACACCTCCCACCACATCAGGTGGCTCCAAGACCCCTCCAACCTGGCCTTGAACCCCTCCAGGGATGGGGCAGCCACAGCTTCTCTGGGCAACCTGGGCCAGGCTCTCACCACCCTCACAGTCAAGAATTTATTTCTAGTATCTAATCTAATCTAAGTGGTTTAACACATCACTCTTATAATGCCTTGGTGTCGCATTGGGTCCAGAAACCCAACAAAGAAGGACCAAGAGCAGGGAGGCAGATGCTGCAGCAGAGACTGGGGATGAAGGAGACCCCATCCCCTGCCAACGGCACAGAGCTCACAGTCAGGATCGGCTGCTGCCCCGAGTGAAAAGGGCTGAGCTGAGTCTCAGCACAAGGATTTTGTCCTTTGACAAAAGAGTGGTTGTGCTAAGTTTGTCTTCCTCTCAAAATGACATAAAACAAGTCATGACAACAGCCACCAACAATATAATACTGTGATGTGTAGCACAAAGAGCAACATTATCTCGTTCCACCAGGTACAGCCCAAACACCACAATTTAAGCACCAGATTGCTTTAGGCAAAGCTCAGGCCATGTTTTAAATCCCACCTACTGTATTTGCACATCAATGAACCGCTTGAATACAGCGATCAGAACGTAAAAATCACACAAAGATGCCCAAGAACCAGATCAGCTACTGCCACCAAGGCAGCAACCAATGCTGGAGGACAGGTATGGACTGGGGCACCACAGACAGTTGTCACACAAAAATCACAGGTTTGAAGGGACCTCTGGAGATCACCCAGTCCAACCCCCTGCCACAGCAGGGTCACCCACAGCAGGTCCCACAGGAACATGTCCAGGAGGGATTTGAATGTCTCCAGAGAAGGAGACTCCACCACCTCTCTGGGCAGCCTCTGCCAGGGCTCTGCCACCCTCACAGCAAAGAAGTTCCTCCTCATGTTTAGATGGAACTTCCCATGTTCCAGTTTGTGCCTGTTCCCTCTTGTCCTGTCCCTGGGCACCACTGAAAAAAGCCTGGCCCCATCCTCCTGACACCCACCCTTGAAGTATTTCTAGGTGTTGACCGGATCTCCCTCAGTCTTCTCTCTTCAGACTAAACAGACCCAAGTCCCTTTCCTCAGCAGAGAGATGTTCTTAGTCTCCCCATTGTCTTCATAGCCCTTTGCTGCACCCTCTCCAGCAGTTCCCTGTCACCCTGCTGCAGGCAGCACCCTTTAAACCAGGGCTTGTCAGGGCACGTGGAGCTCAGCAGATCAAGCAAAAAAATGGTGTGGCTTGAGGGAACCACAAGCCAGAACTGGAAGGTGCAGCCACAGAGCCTGACCTCCAGCAAAGACAACAAACCCTTCCAAGCTGGCTCTAGAGCTCGCCTGTCTGCAGCTCTGTGCCTGCAAAAGCTGGCTTTGAATTTGGCCCTTGCCTAAAGAGTGTCCAAGGTGAGCAGGATGCATCCTCTTGGGATGTGTTTATATCCATGAAAGGCAAAGGGAACCTCAATGGCCAGCCTGGACTAGCTTCATCATTCCCAGGTGGCCACAGTTTGGTGAGACAAATTCTCACCTTTGTACATGGCAGTGACACACCATTTCCAGCAGTTCAGCCCTATGCAGGGATTCCAGCAGCTGGGCTCAGGCTGTGCTGGGTTTGCTCTTTCCACCACACTTGGCTCCCAGACCTGGACCACCAAAGCGCATGTTTGAGAGTCCCAGAAGAGGCACTGCACACATGGAGCAAACATTGTCATTTCTCATCCTCTAGAGCTCCACAGCAGCTGCTGTTCCCTTGAGCAAGGTCACCGAGAGTGTTTCTCACCCCTGCCTCATAATTTAGAGGAGCCTTAGCCCCACTCAGGAGCTCGTGCTGCCGGAAACCGCTATTTGAAGAACTACTGATGTTGATTTCTGCTGAATCTAAATCTCAGCTAGCAGTAGGCTGGATTCCCAAACTGCACACTCCCCCGGTGCTAGAACACACTGAAATACACTGCTATAGACAAGCCTCTGTACATACTACTCGGAAATCATCTTCCTAATGATTTTTTCTGGATAGACAACTCAATAGTTCTCTTTGTAGCTCTTTCAATGGCATCAGAGTCTCTCACCGTACTCACGTCTTTCTTTCTGACCTGCCCACACATACACAGAAAGTGCCAAAACTCCAGCACAAGCCCCAAACCAGCAAGAACAGGATTAGCAACATCCTCACAGAGGCAAGAAAGCGTTAAACGCTGTTCTCAGGACTGAATGGATCAAGTTGCTAATTGCTAACAGCTGGCTGCAGGAGAATAAAATCCTGTTACAATCATTGTGAGAGTGGAAAGAAATCTACTTGCTGAAAAAAAAACTAAGAAATGCAAAAGAGGGCAGTTTTTTCCCCAATATACCCAGCAGATGCCATATCTAAAAAGCCAATCCATCTCTCTGTGGAGAAACAGCTCATGGTGACCCAGCACTGTCCCCAGCCCAAGCATGGGGCCTATGAGAAAAGCACAGTGGGAGCAGGAGGGAGCTATTCTTTAATGATGTGCATGAAGAAGGTGGGACTTGGAGCTCCTCCAGGTACTGTTCTCCCTCCAGAGATCCATTATGGAAGCCTGGCATGTTTGTGAGCCTCTCTAGATCCCAACCGAAACAGGCATTTGTTTTAACTGGTTCCTTCACAGATCATTACCTGGGAGTGGGAGCTTTCGGGTCTGGTGCAGGAATCCCGCTGCAGATGCCCAGCACCACGCCAAGAAACCCCACAGCCATGACCAAGACTCATAGCTGTGTGTATGATGCACTCTATATGTACTGCAAGAGGATTTATCATAAAGCAAAGTATCCTCAGAAGAGGTTCAGGGACAGCCAGGAGTACTGAATGGCATTTCCTAGCATTCCTCAAGGAATTCAAGGAGGAAACAGCAAAGCTCCTAATTGGGACAATGTCTGAAGCCTGAAGAAACAGAGGCTGGAAAGCATGATTTCCATTTTTCTGGCTCCAGAACGATAGTGGAGAATTTCTCTTCACCTCAGAATTAATCTGAGACACCCCAAATGCAGCAGTCTTCCTCTGGAGCACGCACACACAACACACGGAGCTCCGGTTTGGACCAAGCAGAAGTCGCTGATGAAAATACTCAGCAGAAAGGATTCTGTTAGTTTCTTAAAAGGTTTTTGCTTAGTTTACGATTCAAATACTTCATGCTGCTATCATTTTTGGGGGTTTTAGGAGGGCTTTTAAGCCCCAGTCATCTCCTCCCTATATGTTCCCTTTTACCATTAACAGTGCCCCTGCCTTTGCAACTCCGTTAGCATTGCGGTAAGAGTGTGTGGGGACAACACTCATGGGAAAAGGCAATCTCTTCTCATGCAACCAACTGCCATAAGAATTGAAAAAGCAGAGGAGGGTTGCTGGCCTGAGAAGACAGCCACCCACTCCAGAAAGGCCACCACAGGGTGAAGGGATGGTACCAGTACCAGGACAGTCCCACGAGAAGGTATTCCTTAGGTGACCTTAGCCAGTGGTCTCTCTGGCCATCCCTAGATTGAGTCAACCAGGAAGCATGGGGACAGGTCTCTGCATGACACACGGGTGGCACATGGACATTTACACCAAAAATCCTTGCGCCAGACCATTAACAGGGGAGCTGAGTAGGCCCAGCAAGATCCCAGAGTGAGGTGTGAGGCTGCAACAGGAGATTTTGGATACAGGCACCAACAGAGACCATCAGAAAGAGCAAAAACCCACGGCGATGTTCGGAATATGGTTGGGAACACAAGGCAGGAGCAGTGACCCCTCAATGCAATATCCAGACCAGCAACAAGGCTGGACAAACAACCACCAGATTTTAGGTTAAAGGGTTGGATAATCAAGATGCACAGGAGAAGACAGACACAGCAATGGGAAAAGTGAGACTGGAATAGGCTCCAGTGTGCTCTTTGAGGTGGCATTTGGAGACTTGTCACCACAGCACCATAGACACACAAGAACACATGGGGCTAGAAAAGGGACCACAACACATGGGAATGGCACATGGGGTGGGGACAGGGACACCACAGAGCTGGGTTTGAGACAGCAGCAGCAGAATAGGAACATGGGGATCTGGGTGTACTTTGTGGTAACCCTATTGAGGGGTGGGTGACAGGACCGCCCCAAGGCTGAAGAGGAGGGTCTGAGCCTCATTTTCCATGTCATAGCCACCTCACTGTTGCTAAATTTTAGGAGAAAAACAGCATTTCAGTTACCCATGACAAGCATTTAACACTGGGAGAAGGCTCAGCCCGTGGACCCAAGCCTGAAGAAGTGCCTTACCTACAGCCCACAGAGCTGTGGGTGCTTCTGAAAAGGAGTTGGAAACCCACAAATCCTCTGGCATTTTCCCACTGCCTGTTGGCCAGTCCCACCGGAGTGGGGTGGCCTCGGCTTATGACACTGCACAGAGCGCTTTTGTCACAAAGCCAGATGTAGAGATAAATGCACAAAGGCAATTTAATCCATCAAAGGAACCAGGCCAAAATTAGAAACCATTAGAAAGACAAAGCCAAAGATAAGGAACTGCAATTAAATGTACTAATAATGGGTGGTTCTTAGCTCAGCTACTCCAAAAACACAGCCACCCTTCCCCAATGAACCCAGGACCAGGGTTCTCTGTCCTTATCTCAAATGAGGAACCTGGAGTTACTTCCCATGGCCCAAGCACCCTGGGACACAAACACATGCTGTACCCCAGGAACCCTAAACCCAAAGGCAGGGGGAGCCTCCTGCACCCCAGAACACACATGTCCTCAACTGAGGGGCTGCCTCCAGGCTCCATTCCCACTGTTTCTGTATGACAGAAGTGGCAGGAGGATAGAAGACATGCAGAAGAAGTTCCAATTACCTCCTTTCTCCTTGCCCCAAAGCAGCAGCAATCACTGTCCCTCACCAGAGCTTCCTTCCCATGCAGAAGAGGCACCAGAGACCACATGGCACACTGACATTTTCACTCTACCCCTGACACTGGCATCTCTCTCCAGCCTTTTGTGGGGGTGGCTTTTTGTTTGGGGTTTGGTTTTATGGGGTTATTAGTTTTTTGGGGGTTGGGGATTTTTTTTGGGGGGGAGGTTGCTTACTTTTTTTAGCTACCCTTGAAACATATCAACTACAAGCTAGCAATAGTCCTCTCCAGACCTACAATCTTCCACTGTGAGAGTCTCACATAGCAACCATATATATGACATGTTAACCACAGAGATGACAGATGGAGTATTAAGAACACTCCATCTAAACCACCTTCCTCCCTCCCCATTCTCAAGGGGCTCCACCATAACCTTTTACTTAACTGTACTCCAACTCGCATTCAGAAGGAGCTCAGGTTACCGAGTCACAAAACTATTCAGGCTGGAGGAGATCCTCAGGAGAGCATCTAATCCCACCTCCCGCTCAAAGCGGGGTTAGCGCCAATTTCAGAGCAGCCTTGGTCTACCTGGGTCTTAAAATCCTCAGAGGATGGAGGCTCCCCCACCTCTCTGGACAACCTCTTCCAACAGTCGCTTCTCCTAATGCCAAGGCAGAACCTCCTGATCTTTTCAGCTGATGAACCCTGCCAACCCTCCTGCACCTCAGCAAAGAGCCCGTTTCCGTCCTCTTGATAATCTGCTCTTAGGTATCCCAAAGCCTTCTCTTGTGCCAATTAAACTACCCTGGCTCTGTCAGCCTCCTCAGCTTTCCTTTTCCTTTTCTCCCAAGTCACCGCTCGCGAGACATAGGCTCCATCCAGGCAGCGGGACAGCTCTGGTCAGATTTTGCTGTGATTCCCACCAGCTTCTTCATGGGCAAACTGGGGAATAACTGAGTTCGTCCCACAGACACCAAAGCGCTACTCCATGACCCTGTGTTTAGGGACTGCGTGGATCACATTCCCACTGGTAACTATTTTTGAGAGGTATCAGGTGGCACGTTCTAAAGCAATTTATTCAGTGTAGTACAGATCAGTGACATGGAAATGGAGATCCTGCCACCTTCACCCAGCGAGAGGGCAGGGACTGGGTACACTGGCAGCAAATAAAGATCGGATACCACAAAGCCTGACCCACTGGAAAGCAGCTCTGTGGAGAGAGACCTTGGAGTCCTGGTGGACAAGTTGCCCGTGAGCCAGCAGTGTGTCCTTGTGGCCAGGAAGGCCAATACTCTCCTGGGGTACATTAAGAAGAGTGTGGCCAGCAGGTTGAGGGAGGTCATCCTCCCCCTCTGCCCTGCCCTGGGGAGGCCCCTTCTGGAGCACTGGGTCCAGTTCTGGACCCTCAGTTCCAGAACAGGCAACTGCTGGAGAGAGTCTGGTGGAGGCTATAAAAATGATCAAGGGGCTGGAGCATCTCTCTGCTGAGGAAAAGCTGGGAAACCTGGGGCTGTGCAGCCTGGAGAAGACTAAGAGGGGACCTCATCAATGCTGAGCAATACCTGAAGGGCAGGTGGCAAGAGGATGGGGCCAGACTTTTTTCAGTGGTGCCTGGTGACAGGACAAGGGGCAACAGACAGAAGCTGGAACACAGGAAGTTCCATCCAAACACGAGAAAAAACTTGTTTCCTGTGAGGGTGGCAGAGCCCTGGCAGAGGCTGTCCAGAGAGGTGGTGGAGTCTCCTTCTCTGGAGACATTGAAACCCACCTTGACACATTCCTGTGGGACCTGCTCTGGGTGGACCTGCTGTGGCAGGGGGTTGGAGGAGATGATCTCCAGAGGTCCCTTCCTACCCCTACAATTCCATCATTCTGTGAAAGCTGCTCAGGAGGCTGTTTCACAGCCCAGAGCCTACCAGCTCCCAGTGGTGAGACACTTAAGTACAGCATGAAGGATATGCCAGAGATGAGACCTTGCCCAGGGTGAGGGAGACCTGCCATCACCTCACTGCCCAGGAGTGGCCCCAGGGACCCGACACACTCCTGCTCCCAAAGCCAAGCCTCTTCTGCCTCCCGGGAGCAGCAGCATTTGGTCAACAGCAGGGAACCCAGTTGGGATCCAGGTATGTGATGTCAACACAGTTACTTTTGGCAACCGGTACAGGAATCCTATTAAAAACCACAATCTGAAGACTTTTTCGGATGTGATCTGCTTCCCATCAGAGCACACAGATCACTGAGCCTGTTCTTTAATTGGACATTGATTTCCAAACACACCGGCTTCCCCAGCTCTTGCTCTGGATGGAGGTTCATCCCAACTGCCTCTTGGTTACCTGCTCCCACGCTATTTTAAAACACTGCTACAACAAAATGTTTTCCCAAACTTCTGGAACTCCTACCGTTTTCCCAGATTTATTACACATGGGCAGCCAGGATTCAGAAAGCTGCTCTGCCAACTTGTTTTAAACAAACAGGTTCCAATCTTGCTCGAGTTTCAAAGACTTACAAACGTTATCTTGTGTTCAGCATCCTCCCTCGCTACCAGTGAGACAGAAATGTCCTGGTGAAGGGGAGTAAGCGATCCAGCTTCTCCCCAAACACAGGAAATGTTTCACTTCTCACCATTGTTATTAGCAATCAGTTGATTTCTTTAGTAGCAGTAAAACAAAATAAATTTAATCAACGGTGTTTATATTATTGGGAAAGGTTAAACTATTTCTCACTGCCCTGAGATATATTTGCTATGGGGTTTTTTTTTCAGTTATCTTGAGTTTTCCTTATTAATTGCCTACCTTCCCAAATACTTACTTTACAGTAACAGCTACTTATCTACAACTTTTTTTTTTTCTTTTGCAAATTGCTCCTAGTGGATTTTTTTTTCAAAAGATAAAATATCATTACTGGGGCAGACTCTGTGCAAAACCCGAAGTGAAGCAAACAAAGTCGCCTACAGCAGCCAGTAGTAGCAAGCTGAGAAGCTGCTGATTTTTGCAAGGGTGGAAGCCAAACTCTAAGAGATGGTTCAGTGAAAAATCAAACCAGAAACACTATTTTGGAACATCCATTAATTTAGCTGGCCATCGAGTTTCCATCAAACCACCACAGAAATGCTGATATTACCAAAAGCTACATTTTATGAGTTTTGTACACTGTCTCTTCATGTTGATAAAGCAAAAATTCAGTGCACCTGTTCCCAGCACACAGACCTTGCCCTTCATGGTTGGGTACCCTGGCTCTGCTGGCATCTTACCAAGAAAATATTTATAAAAGCCACATCACAATCTCCAAAAAAGCTACCAAACTTGAAGAAGCTTTTCCAATATCAGAAAGAAGCAAAAATTATCACCACTCACCGCATTCCACAGGTTAAAATAACTCCAACTACCAAGATGCAGCAAGGGGAAAGCGTTAGTGCCCTCCCACAGCGCACGGGCCTGAAGGCGAGGGGACAAGGCAGGTTGTGTCCTCGGTGAGAACCGCTTGTTCAGAGCCTGAGCAGAGCACACACCACAGCACCTGACCAAGAAAGCCACGGCTGGGTACACACAGCTGCCAGGCTGTGCTGGAGCAAACTTTGTTTACTACACAAAGTGGTTTTCAAGCTTAATTTGTGAAGTGCCTGGCGAAGAGGGGAGCAGTGAGTGGCAACACTTAGGGATCAGCTCTAAGCGCTGCATCAATCCTGGAGACTCCAGCAAAGACTTTCCAGGCAGGTCTAACCGTGTTCTGCTGCATTTATTATTTACTAGTACAACTCTACAAGGTAAAAATTTAACTTCTGACATAAAAGAGATGAAATTTCCATTAACTATGGTCCAGCATAATACCTTGCAGGACTAGAGGCAGGTCAGAGAAGATCTTTGCTTACCACAATGGATTTCAATCAAACCAAATGTTCTGCTTCTAAACAAAAGGAAAAGCTCCATCAGCATTTCACAGCCATGGAAAGCCAGAGTGGCCAATTCTGATACAATTTTCTCAAGGCAGACCAGAAAACAGGAGCCCACTGAGAAGTAATAAGATTTAGCAATTATACAGAAGGCAGGTAGCTGCAGAAAAACCTGGGTTTGTTTGAGGCAAAGATGAGGAACCGGCAAGATGAGGGGTGGGGGAAAAAAGAAATATGTAAAATAATAACGCCTAGACCCCAAAAAAGATCCCATTTACCACTTTTCCATACTGAAAATGAACAGAAATTAAAAAACAACAAATTAAAACTGAGGAAATGAAATTCCACAGCATACCATGAGCATTAAGCCTCTGGGAAATATTGCCACAGAGCAATGTGGGAGTAATTCAATAAAATATTGGACGTGGGTCTACATAATAAGAACATCTGCGATTCCATTAGCAGTGTAAAAGAACGAGTACACTGGACATAAATTTTCACTCAGCCAGGCATAAACAAGCCAGTAATTAACATAACCAGAAAGTTATCTCCTGCTCAGGCAGGTTATTTGATATTTGTCTGCATTCAGGCTCCTGCGCTTTCATGCGCAACGTGCCCAGCAGCCGCTGCCCGAGATAAGAGGGTGCTTGAGTAGGTGGGCTGTGATCTAATCCAGTTTGGCAAGCTTGGGTTTGGGGATAGAGATCATATTTCAGTTTTCAGCAGCTTATTGTGCAGTTTCTCCAAAAGAGAATCAATGCTACCCACCTTTATTTATTTCTTTTTCAGCGGGGATTATCCTCTGTGACACAAAAAGGGCAGCTGAAATTTCAGCCAAACCTATTAAATAAATACCTGTGGAGCAGTGAGCGACCCTGGAAGGCTCCAGTGGAAACACAGCTATTTTGGAAAGTTCTCAGCACCTGAAAAAATGGGTTTACTGGGGAAATAATCAGATTTTATCTAGAAGGGCTGCTACTGGAGAGCCCCATGGTTAACCGTAACAACAAAGATTCTCAGGAGCAGCTTCCTACATATTCACACTTCCTTGTTTGAGCTTAAAAATATGATTCTTGAGCAAGTTTGACAGTGACAAATAAAATCGCAGTAGGTGCACCAGGAGGGGACAGGGAGGTCTACATCTCCTTGGGAGAAGAGATGAGCGAACACAGACAAGACACAGCCACAAAACTCATGGGGCAGGAGCCATCAGGGCTCGGGGGCCGGCAGCATGTGCCCTGTCCCCCCTGTCCCAGGCCCTGCTATCCCACTGTCCACAAGCAACTCACTGCCAGCCCCAATTTCTGCATATCTGACTCAACCCCAGCCCTGAAACATTTCAGGCGAGCATGTCCGAGAGCTCAAACACCACGGGCTTTCCCAGAGAGCCCCAGAAACCACTTCTGTCTGTCTGGGAGAACGGCACCATCCAGCTTCCCATTCCTACCCAACAAAAGATCCCGCGGGTCCCAGAGGGCCCTGGGCATGTAACGCCGTGGGAACACCCCTGATCTGTGAACGCTGCGGGAAGAAAAACAGGGCACAAAGAGCCACCATCTCCCTACCAACCCAGGGAAGAAAACCTTCACCTCCCAGCCCTGCCACCTCTCCAAACCCCCCTCCATCGCCAGCAAGTCTCCAGAGGCATTTGTGCTTTAGCCAAGGACAGAAACACGCGGGGGGAGAGAGCTGATTGCAAGCCCAGAGCCGCGTCAAGCTGGAAGGACGGACCCTACCTGCCTTGCCTGGGGCCTACGGAGCACAGGGAACAACTGCCATGTCTCTTTTGAACTCCACAGGTTGAGCCAGGCTGTAGTTTCGACATTCCTTGCAACTTTCCACCAGCACACATGATATGTTCAAACTTGAGTAACTCCTCCCTCCTCCCTCCCTCCGCACACACAGACAGGCCCAGGAGATGGCCCTGCCTCTATCATCCCAGTTCCTATAGCAACTCCTGACCCAGCAGATGGAAACAGAGCTGTTTTCTAGGCAAATCTGCCTTCTTGGATTCCTCTGCTCTTCCCTGCTGTTGGCCCCTCCTTGCTCCAGTGCTCTCCCCAGGGGCTGCTCCGCTGGCACCTGGCCCAGACTTCGCCTGGAGGAAGGCCAAGCTTTGAATTCATTTAGTAAAACCACAACATAAAGCAGCTCTCCTGCTCAGGAAGCAGGGCCCGTGTAGTCCCAGGGGCAAGCCAGGCCCCAGCACGGCACTGCAGAGCCCGCTTCCACCTTCTTCTTCAACACGGCTCCCAGCGGTCACGGGAGAAATCCCAGGAAGGGCATTGCCATGTCATGCTCCTCATGTTCATCCCTCACCCTCTCATGTCATCCATGGGGGAAAGGTAAAAACCAAGGAAAGAACTAGTAATTTATTAAGCAAGTCCAGACAACAGGATTATTGCAAGCACCATAAGCAGAGCGGGGGCAATTCCCAGCCATTTGGGCTTCTACTTTTTCTGGAAGAGGGAGAGCCCAGCAGTGACACCGTCACAAGGGGTCACCCTTCTTGCTTTTCTCAGGTTGGGGTCCACCAGGAGCGAAGATCACCAATGCAGCTGGCAGACAGCTGCGCAACATCCCATGCATTTCCTTTTCACTTAAAAATACAGAAATAGAGGGGAAAATACAAAACTCAATAGCACTTGAGGGGGGGAATAGTTACCAAGGGTGACACTGCTAAGGCGCCTGGTGGCAGGATGAGCAGGACCACAGCAGATGGAGCCACAGGAGGCACCGACATGGCTGTGGGAGCCAGCAGGCCATGGGCACCCTGGGAAACCAGCAGGTCTCAATTAGGTGACCAGCAGCAAGGAACACAACAGCAGGAGATGACTGAGGAGCAGGAGAACTTTGCTGACTTGCCCATTGGAAGATGCAGGTGCTGTCCTGCCTCCTGCATGGAGGCTGCTGGGAGGAGACATGCTGCCATGTCCCATTCAGGCACCACATCCCAGGGGTGGGAAGTTGGCCTGGATGGTGGTGTGTGACACTCAGGGGTGACACTCACAGGGACTCTACAACCAGGGGCTGAGAAGCAGGGATGGAAGCCATTCAGCCCATTCTTCAAAGCCTCCCATATGCCACACCAGCCTCAAGCAGGAATTGCAGCAAAGCATCACCAGAAGCAGCAGGTACTTTTGGTATTCAAAAGGAAAAAAAAAACCAAAGGAAGCAGACATGAAGCACACCATGCCCAAGGAGAGCCCCAACTGGGAAACACAGGTGTGAGCTGTAAGACATGGTCATATATGCAGTCAGATGCCACCTTGCTCCCATCTTCCTCCCAATCTCTTTACTCCATCTCAGCCACACAGCTGAGAACAGAAAACTATTTACTTTTTTCTCTCTTTTTTAGTAATTTTTCCAAGTTTGAGTGTGTTCATCAGCTCAGAGGGATGTGACAATACCTAAGGCTCACACATGGTTACTGATTCAGACAACACACCTACTCTCCTGCCAAAATAAGGATCAACATAATGGTGCACAGGGCCCAAGCTGGATACAGGCCCCTGAGGGAATCTTGGACCAAACCAATTCCCTCCAGAGGACACAAGGCAGTCTGTGGCAGAAGGTACCTCTGGACATCCAAGAACCAGGAGGGACATCAATAAAAGCATCAAAGCAGATACACATCACAGAAGCAACATCAAGTGCCTAGAGAAAGCTCCGCATTCCTCCGCAGCACCGGAAAGAGCAAGGGCCCAACTTGCAAACAGATTTGAGGAGCTCCTTTCCCCGGGGAAGGACGGTGCCGAGGAAGCACAAAACACCGCTAGAAAACTGCTGATCTTGCAGTTAGACTCACTGTTGCCTGAAGCACTTCGACACAGAAACAGGGTCTCTGCTGGATGCCCTCTGAAATGTAACTTGAGCCCATGGTATACACTCACTAATCAATCTAAGGGTAAAGCAAAGCAGAAAACAGGCCTTTTTTTTTTTTTCCCTGGAATGAGCCCAAATATGCACAATAACAGATCCCACTCTGAGCCATTACAAACTCAAGTACTTCAGAGAGTTTTGCATCTCACATCGCAGAGGGAGCATACTTCTGCCATCGCATCATCGCTTCTCAAATTGTGTATTTGAGAGACTTCCTAATGACCTCATAGCAGCACATGTGACCAGTAAGTCATCTTCTCAAAGGACTAGAAATAACATCAACAGACCCTGTTTTGGTTTCGCACAGAACAGCTTTCTGTAGCACGAGCCGGTTTCCAAACAGCGAGGGAGCAGAACCTGCTCAGGCCAGGGCTGGCATTTTTTTCACTTCTCCAGCAGATCACATTTGGCTTCAGAAAAGATCAGTCCAATTAACAGATGAAGACCCATTAGCAGATACTAAATTCCATACACAGATTTAGACACAAAAGCTTGTTTATCTTGATGCAGGACTGTTTTTAAGGCATCTATATGGTATCATGAATCCTAGAGGTATTTCAAAAGCATTCTAAGAAGAGACAAGAGGTGGTCTCACAGAACAGAAAATAACACCTTGAAAGTGTTTCAACAGACTTAAAAGAAGGTTTTTCTTCTTCCAGTGCTTAAAAATAATCTGCTACGCTGAGCAGCAAAGCAGAAATTTGGAACTGGTGGGTGACGAGCTGGTGAGCTCTTCACACTGAGATGGGAAGTTGCCTTTTGCTGCCCCAGAGTCTCTGCGAGATCAGGTGCCACTGGGAAAAATTGAACACACACTGATGAGCACGTTGATGTTAAGGTGAAGACAAACAGACAAACCCATAAAGATAGACTGATGGCCTTGAACCTCCGAGCAGATGCCTCCTCTGCCCTGAGCACGAATTTCTTGCAGAAGAAAAGCTACATAATCACATAGTAGAAATGAACGTCAAGGGAGACGTGCACCAGACCTGGGACTTGTGGCCAGAGAGCTGCCACAGCCACCAACAGCGAGACAGGAGTATAGATCCGAGGAAGGAGGAGGAAAACACTAATGAGAATACCACCTAAAAGCTTCTTCTGACAGGCTCCTCTTGGAGCAAGCGGTGCAAGAGCACCTTCGCTTCCGCCCTACCCCAGCCAAAACCTCCCCTCAGCCTAGCTCTGTGGGGGTCCTCCTTCTGCTGCGAGGAAACCCATTTCTAGCCATAAACTTGGGACAAGGGGGAAGCAGGGCAGAAGCTGACACAGTGGGGAGGGCAACTCTGGGACACGTGTGTGACATCCTCCAAGGAACACTGACCTTTACATAAAAGGTGCTGGCTAGAGCTGCAGTGCAGAATACCAGAAGGCTCAGAGGTGACACGATAGAGCATATGATGACACATAGCCCAGATGATGTGGGACAGACCCTCCCCAAGCAGTGTAAGGCACAAGGGGAGCACTCACCCTCCATCACACACCTCCCAACCCATGTTGAGGAAGCCTTCCCTGCTCTGAAGAGAGATAACAAGCCCTCAAGAGGACAAACACCACAGCAGCACAGTGTCTCCTCTGCCCCTTGGTGACTTCCTAAATCACCAAAACAAGCACCTCTGCTCCAGCCATGGGACAGAAAGTTCTGCAGTTGAGCCAAGTTGCTTGTTTCTGGGCACCCAAGCAGGCACTCGGTGAAGCCCTGTCCTGCTGGGACACGGGAGCAGAGGAGGCCTCAGCACCGCTTTGTCACCACAGCTCCCTCACCCAGGGATGAGAAAGGCTGGGAAAGCTCCAACAGAAGAACAACAACTCCTCCCCAGTCCCTGAAATCTCTCAGAACTTTAATACTACCAGGAAAGAGCCTAACAGCAGTGGCTTCCCATTTGCCCCATCTTTTAAACAACATGGTCCCCAGGTGCCACATCATAGGCTGCCTCAATGATGGGGATGAGGGTAGAGAAAGTAGTACTTTTATCCTGGGGCCAGAACAAGCAGAACAAAATCAATTTAGCTTGAGTTGTTGTAACTACAAAGCCCCAATGAACACATCACCCAGAAGAAGAGTGAACTCCTGGCATTGAGCCTCAGCAAGGACACACTTGTAAACACTCTCCCTGGCCATCTTTGCTGATGCAACTCTGAGAAAGAGGCAGAGAAAAGTATTATCTGCAAACAGACATCCCTCCCTGTCCCTGGATACCAGGACCAGCCCAAGCAGGACATCTCCAGCCTCCCTGCCCTGCTCTCGTCTGCATCATGAGCCAAGTATCCTCTGGTGTCCTGCAACAGCAATCCCTGCAGATGACAATCCACCCCAAGGAAGGGCTCAAGCCCCACAAGCCCCTGCTCTGTGATTTTGGAATCTAATCTCTAGAAGCAGTTGACATTCAGCAGGCACAAGACCTCTCTCAAAGCTGACCTTTCTTGTTGAAGCACTAGACAGTATCTAATGTTCTGAGCGTTCTCCTCCACATGTTCCTCCCCCACCACAGCAACAGGCCAGCTCTTCCTGCCCCCCATCCCTGCAACGACGGAGTCTGGAGGCGATGTAAGGAGAGCTCTGACAAGCAGAGCTGCCCAAGTCCCAGGACTGCTGGGGATAAGCCCTGCTATCTCACCTGCAGTGATATGTCTCCAAGCCTGTTCCTCTCTCACAGGAGCTTCTCGGGTGAATCTGCACTGGGTATGCTTCACCTCGGGAACTACAAGCTGCAGGGACCCAAGAAGACCAGTATCTGAGTATTCATTCCAAATCCAACTCAGAGAGAAGCTAATCAGCTTCATCCACAAGAGATTTTACTCCAGAGATATGCAGGATATGAGCAGAAAGCCAAAGCAAACCACAAGCACTGGCTCTAAGCTTCAGCAAGGAGGAGCAGCACCAGGCTTTTGCTTCCCCAGCAAGGGACACGGAACAGACAGAGCTCAGGTTGTGGCAGTGACGCTGTGTTGCAATGCACAAAAGACAGACCCCTGCACAAAATAAACAGTGCATGGAAGAACTGGTGGGAAAACAGGAGCTGTGAGCCTAAGCCAGTCTCTCGCTGACAGCCCTGAAGCCCAGTACAGCTGCTGCTCCAGGACCCTCCGGCCACACAACCTCCAAAACCTGACCTCTGCACTTTTGGCCCAAGCCAGCAGGCAGGGAGCAGCTGACAACAGTAGTCACCACATTTCTACCATTCCTCACCAAGGACTATCACCTTCAAATAGCTCAAAGACTGCAGAAGCCCAGGCTCCCAGCCCTTTTCTTTGGCTGTGGTATGGAAACAAACAGCAGGAGGATGCTCTTGGGTGGGATACCAAAGGGCGCTTCTTACATCATGAGCAAGAACTCCCAACCCACCCAAGGACACTGCTACTTGCTGCAGGCCACTAAGCTCATCTGCTCCAAGGGCTGTTTTGCACTACACCAGGAACACAACACAGACCTCCACAGCAGAAGGCAACACCAGCACGATCACAACCAGCCCGCAGGAGCTCTCATCTTTAGTGCCAGTGAAGCGTGCACACCATTCCTGACTCTCCCCACCACACGAGGGGATGTCGAGTCCAGGGATGTGGCCAGATTTGAGCCTAGCAGCAACAAAGGCCTTGGCTAGGGAAGCTTCTACCTCCTCAGTAGCTCCTTGCATCTCAGCCATTTGCCTTCCAAGCAAGGCCTACCAGCCTAAGGAAGCTGAAGGATGTTGCAATCAGCAGCTTTGTCTGAAGTAATCCAGCCCAGACACAGCAGCAGCCCTCTGGTCTGGCCCGACTACGTGCCATTCACGGACACCCACCACGTCCAGAAGCTGGTGGCATTTCTGAAGAAGAGTTTACTTCTCAGATGTAGGGAGCTGTTCTGCTCCCATCAGCACTCAGGACCATGGCAGCCAGCTTAGACGTGCGCTCCAACAGGCAAACTCATCCGATGACCTGGTAGCTTTTTCTGAAGAAATTGCAGCAGACTCTGGGGAGAACCCTCTCCTCCCATCACGAGAGGCTGAGGAGGGTAGATAAAAGGCAACTGCATGCCTTGTGTCTGTGTGGGCTTAGCCTGGCACACAGCTGGCTGGCACCCATCCCACACACAGCCCCAGGGTAAGGGATGCTCATCCTGCACCTCCCAACAAGCCCAGCTGCTATCTGGGCAAACCCCACAGCTAACACCAAGGGGAAAAGACCCACATGCTCATTCTAACAACAGGACATGTCCTACAACCTCTGCTTCACCTGTAGCACCCCGTGCAAACATGAGAAAACCACTTCAACAGGATCCCTGCCCTTTCCTGCAGCAAGAGCACTAGGGGCTGGCTGCTCATATTTCCCATACTAGCACGGAAAAGACAGAAGGATTCAGCTACATTACACATTACATTATTAACCCTACTGGGACACTTCCTAACAGTTCACTTAAATGTTTTTAAACCTGCAGGATGAGGTAATTCAAACCTAAATGCATAACCCACGCTATAAGGTGGTTCTCTAGGTACAGCTCTCAAGCAAAAGCAAACAAAAGCTGATCCGGCGTGATACGCTGCTCCATCCCTGGGTGTTTCCAAGACTTGGCCAGACAAAGCCATGGCTGAGGCGATCACACGCTGGAGACAGTCCCACTTGAGGCAGGAGGTCAGGCTGAAGACCTCCAGATGTCCTTTCCAACCAGTATTTCCATCATTCTCTGATAGCAAATGAGAAGAGACAGAATAATTATTGCCAATAGTTTTATGAAAGACTCGCATCGAGTTTCTCCAAAGAGATCTTTCTAGATTATACTAAACGCTTGGCTAACGAAGATGTCGGCACTGACACAACCAGGCCTAATTCTGTACTGGCAGGGGTACTGGAGTACCAGTATCCATGCCTTGATGTATTGCACAGGTCTCAAATGGGGTCCATACACTGTGTCAGAATGTCCTTGCACAAATTAACACCTGCCATGAGAGATTTCTTTTTAGCATTTAACTTCAGCTATGTGTTCAAACACAAAGCCTGCAATAATTCCAAGAATACAGGTTAAAGACAAGACAGCCAATAGCTCTCAAAACATTAGAAGAAAGTAGAAAAAATAATTTTCCACTGTAAGCCTTTACTCTAGGAAGATCTCAGAAGCACTACTGCTGTTTGGTGTCTTTCCAGTGCTGGGATGAGGCCAAAAAATGCCATACAGAGAGCGAACCACGTCTAATCACTGGTGGGTTCAGTCCTCAAAGAAGGCAGCATGTCTACAGGAGATGCTCTGCCTCCAGTGGGATGGGGAAGGAGCAGATGGCTCTGAGGTGAAGTAGAGTCACTGGCCACCAGAGAACCTGCCTTCAGCACCGTTCCTCCCAGCTGCATGCCCATGGAGCTGCCAGGATTCACCCATGGGTTCTCCACCATGGCACTGGCCAGCAAAGCTCATCTTCTCAGGGTAAAGCCCCATCCAGGTTGTTTCAAAACACAAAAGAAAAACATAATATTGCTGCTAGCTAAGCATATAGACAGACAGCATCACACTGACGGAAAGAGGAAGGACACTTTGGGAAGTTGGGTTATTTGAGTAACACCCATCACAATCCAGACAAATGCAAAACACATGCACTTACAAACAAAGTCCATGAGATGAATTTACAGCGCTGGGACTCTCGTCCAGGGAAACAGCGAGGGAGCTCACTGCATGGCTAGCTCTGGTAGGCTGATCTGTTCTCTTCAGCAGCTTAATCATAGCACACATGGCCAACACCTCATCCCAAACACCACCACGGCGTTGGAGGCTCTGCTGCACATGCTCTCACTGGCACCCCCAGCTCAACACCACTATAAATGCAGAAATGAAAGATAAACATTCCTGGAAGATCACATCACCCAGCACGAAGATGTGACCGCTTGTCAAGAACAGCAGAAACAGCCCTGGGCTTAGCAAAAAGCACTCATTAAAGGCTGACATTTTCATACTGGAGAACACTAGAACTCCAGCTATTTCTGCTACAGGTTTGGTGGGTTTTGGTTTGGTTTGGTTCCCCCCCACACACACACTTTTTGACAGGCAGAAACAAACGAGCACAAGTGAAATAACACAGCAGTAACAGGGATGGACAACAAAACCTGATGCTTGACTAACTGAGCTCTCCAGAAGAGGGCAACGTGAATGCCAACTAACAAATGCTACCTGCAACAAAAACATTCCCAGATTCTCATCCTTCAAGGAAAAAGACCCGCAAACACAGCATGCTCTGCAGGCTCTGTCTCTGTATTTGCCCGTTCTTCAACAGCTCTTCATTACTGATGGGTGGGACTTTTTTTTTTTTTTTAACACCTTAAATGTTATTCCCAGAGCAACTGAACTAACTCCTCATTTTCACTGCATAAATTCATCTGGTTGGAAGAAAATACTCCGCCCTATTCTTCTGGCCTCCAAATTGCAGTTGGCAGACTCAGGACCTACGACAGTCTGGGGGAAGAAACACAACTGTTTACTTTGTTTGTCCCTCTTCTGGCCCTCTCCTCCATCCCCCGGGGCACAGAGAGCCTGATCATCTCCCAACAGGAGCTGACTTGTTTCAGGTTCATCAAGCACCGGGGCTCTGCACGGCAGAGCTTTGCATACAGATTTGGGCACAGTACCCGAGCATCAAGAAAGGAAAGTCAAATCAGGTCAGAAGAGCATCATCCACGCTGGGAGAGCTTCCAAGCAAACACCCAGAGAGCTGCTGCCTTCGGAGCGGACAGGCCCCAAATCCAGATTTTGGAACAACTCCACCCAGTTTAATTCCTTGCTCATGCATTCTGCAAGCATTAGTTCTGAGTGGGCTGGGGTTTTCACAGGTCCATAGTTGAAGCTTCATGGACAAAACAAGGTTTAAGCAGCACTCTTCAGGGTACAGATTATCACCTCCCATGTGTATGAGCTGCTCAACCCAGCTGGTGGCCCCGGGACAACCAACAGCCAGTCTCTGGATGCAGAGGCAGCCCAGGAGCAGACCCCACAGGATCCCATCTGGCAGCAGCGTGAAGAATGAAAAAGTTGAGCTGCTACAAAAAATATAGACCCTCAGTGCAATCAGTCAGAGCAACGAGTGTTTGACCAGTCCTTCCCATTCAAAGGAGGACCCTGGGATTATTAGCCAGTGAGTAAGGACATGGAACCAAAGCAACTTGTGTTTACAACTATTCCATTTAGGGAGTAAGATAATATGATATAGAAAGTAGATATTTTAACTGGCACTGTACTACACACAAGGATGCCAAGACAAGTTTGACAAGCCTCTGTATAGGCATTTTCCACTTTTGTGTGCTTGACTTTCCACCTCTATAAAATACCTGTGTGAAGTCATGCATCGGAAAGAGCTCCTGATGAAGTCCCACGGAGCAGACATGGAAGTGACAAGCAGCATAGTGACAGGGGAAAAAAATACCAGCAGGCTCACAGGAGTGGAGTAGTAGGAGACTTTAATGCATCTTGCTTTATACAGTCCTGTCTTCAAATTGCATGAAATGTTGGCAGATTTCAAGGTTGGGATTTGAAATTCTTCCTGCCCAGCCTGACTCCAATTTTATTGTTTTTAAGGAGATATTGAGAACAAGTGGCTCCTATTTCCATAATCAATATTAGTAAAACTCCCCCTCCCCAATCTATTTTTGCATAACTAATGTCTTCTTGATTTGGAACATGTAATTTTAGGCAGAAAGAGGCCCTGGCACCAGGAAGGTGTCTTTCCACCTTGCCTGTGAGAACAGGTTGTACTTTAAAGCTCCTGGCAACAAAACCTTTTAGCCTCCTCCCTTATGCCTGGAACTCCACCCAACCTCACCTTAGAACAGCTTGGCTTGATTTTCAGCATTCTTAAACAACAGCTGTGATTATTTTGGAAGAAGGGGCCTTTCTATTAAGGACACCTTAACCCATCTGCCATCAAGGGGCACGGAGAGCCGCATCCCTTTTGAGAGCGACTAGAGACTGGGATCTTTTCTCTGCAGCAGAGCATTAGCATCAAGCCTTCCCTGCTCAGAATGTTCTCATGCATTAAGAGCAAAGTATCAATCAGTTCTACATAAATTCCTTCACTGAAGCCAGCAGAAAAACGTCTGTGGAATTAAGGCAGATGAGAGCCTTCCCTCGCTTGGGCTTATCCCAACACCACACACTGTAAAGAGAGAAACAGAGCTAAGGAAAGATGAAATACTTCCTTGCTATCTCTAGTTGCTGTCCAAGCAACAGGACCCAGTGTTTGAGGCATCCCTTGGCATTCTTTATATTCAGAAAGCTCCTGGAGCACAAATCTGCCCTCAAGACAGATGCTTTTGCAGTCTCTAGTGTTTTCTATGTGCCATGAGGACACTGGGTATGTGACGTGTGTGTTAAAACTTTCTGGCTCACCAGTCTAAGTTCAGATTCTTTCCCTGCAAAACACACTGCATGATCTCATCTGCAAGCAATCAGCCTGAGAAATCAGCTTGTTAAAGGAAGCTTCGAGGAAAGGAGAGATGTCTCTGGAGAATTTGGGGGCCTATATAATTTTAACCAGTTTGTTAAAGCCCAGCTGCTCTTCTCCCCATTGGGATCACACAACCAAGAAACCCATTCTCCTCCTACACAATTCCAGACAACAGGACATTCTGCCAACACCTAACTGGAGCATCCCATTTTCATTCTCCACAGCCTGAAAGCACTCACGTTTTCACACAAACTCATTTTAAGTAGGTATTGGAAGAGTGCAAGAACAAACTCAGCGCTGCAAGTTGAGTAGCATCCGGAAAAGCAACCCATTAAACATGCAACAGTGGTGACCTGGATGCATCTGGAAAAACAATCCATTATACATGCAATGGTGGTGACCTGGATGCTTAAGAGAGTATTATTTTCTTCATTTCTGGATATACATGTCAGCTTTTCCCCACAATTATTGCTTGGAGTCTAGACACACACCTAAAGAGAAGAATAACCAATACAATGGGAGCTCTAAAGAGAAGTAAGGGATGGACAATAAGCTCCCTAGAAAGCCAGCTTTACCCTGAGATTGCTTAAAGTGATGAAACAGAGTTTTCCCTAAACTCCCAGTGATGTTGCAGGAGCATCTAAAAAGCCCTGTGCTCCTCATCCCTGCAGGCTACATCCCCACCAGGCAACATCCTTGCCTTCCCAGTGAAAACCTTGGGGAAGTACAAGGACTGCAGAGAGTGCAGGGAATAAAAAGCAGCATCTGATTCCCAGATCACGCTCTCAGTTTGCCTTTGCAGGGCCACGGAGTGTTCCTTCTGCGACGAGCAGAACAAGCAGTGCAATTCTTGCCCCCAGAAACTCGGTCACATCTGCCTCCCCTGAGGTTTCCAAAGAAGGACCACCACTCTGGCACCCCAAAGGCAAGGTGGGGAAGATCAGACCCCAATCCTGCCTTTCTCCAGTATCTCCCATGAAACCTGTCACACTGTGTATTAGCTGCTCTCAGCAGCATCTCCCCGGCAACCCTTTATTTGCTGCCCCAAGTTGGTCATTCAAGTAGTTTGAAAGACTCCGCTTAAAATTCTTGCATAGAAATCACTGTTCAGTGTTCAACAAAGCATACAGCAGGGAGAGAAAAAAAAGAAAAAAAAAAAAGCTAGCCTGTCTCTAACAAAAGAGATCAAGAGGACTGACCCATTGGCTTTTCCAAGCCACAGATTATTCCCAGCGAAGTGACTATTCATCACTTCCAACACCTATTTTCAGTTCAACTTCCAAAGTAACCGTTAGGAAACACACAGAAGGAAGCAGAGATCCAAGTAGAAAGGCAACACACATTTATTACCAGGAGAGCAGAGATCAAGTTAACCTCAGGTTTGTCTCTTTACTAAAACTACTCATTACTTCTTACAAATACCACCTACACCTCAACTCAAGAGTTCCTCAATCCACTCAGAGAATCACCGCGAGGAACTTTGCCCTGTACAATGCAGGATGACAGTCATGTTGAAAATGTTTTAGTCAACGGTGGCACCTTCTAGCTCCAAATGCGACTCTTAACCTCACAGGAATTGGAACTATCACCCTAAAGAAGAGGTTTGCTTTCTGTTTCTTTAAGACAAGAAACACATAGCTCTGACTGCAAACATCCAGGCTAAACACAATGGTATGAGAAAAGTCTCCTGCAAGATTTCTGCTCCCTAGCCAAATTCCTAATTTTACAAGATTAAGAGCAGACGCCCCCCCAAAACATGTCAGCTACTAAAATCAAGGTACAGGACAACCACCCCCGAGTCCCTGGGAAACCACATCTCAGAAAATTCAAAGCCTAAAGCGGGGGCAATAATTGAAGGGCTCAGCTGTTACCTCCTATGGTGCAACTTCTCAACCAAATCACGAAGAGGAAGAAGAAAAGGGAGACTTTCCGGCTCAAGTTCCAACTCCTTTTTAAAAAATCAGTTTATAACCACTAAAATAAACACAGTAAGAACAACTGTGCTGTAACTGGGAACCTGCAAAAACAGCTGCAGTTTAAGAGCAACTCGGGGAACTTCTGGCAAACTCCAGCAGACACAAACAGCCCAAGGGGACGGGAGGACATTTGGGGAATGAAAGAGCAAATTTCACCCATGGGCTTATAGAGAAACTGCTTAAAGTTGGTACAGCCAGGGTATGGTGGACAGAATCAGCTGTTCTGTGCTGTTCTGTGCATTTTCCTCCCTGATAGATCTGTCTCTCTCCCAGATTCCTCTCTCCTCCTGGATGCCCAGGCCTCTCCCACAGCCTAAACCACTCCATGCTGTCTCAGCCCAGCCCAGAGCACCCCACTGCACCCAGCTTGCCCCAGGAAGAGATTCAGAGAGCAGCTACACCATCCCCAGGTACATCACCTGGATGGGCAACCTGCTCTCTGCACGGGTTTCCCATCAGCAAGGGCTCTAAGCCATTGCTCTGTTACCTAAAAACCTTCTCAAGGGACTATCCCTCCAGGGCATGTGCCACCACTGCAGCCACGCTCCCCAGCAAACAGCCACCTCAAAGGGAATGGCACAAAACCCAGAACAAGCAGAGCCCTCCAAGGCACCAGTTCATGAATATTTAAACCGTTTAGAAGTCACTCTAGGTCATTTGCAGGAGAAGAACAGCAACCAGCAACTACATCAAGTGGTGGAGAGCTTCAGCAGCAAGTAGCACCTCTGAAGAAAAGCCACCCCAAGTCCTGCTGCCATTTCAGCTTGGGACTCAGCTGAAATAACTCCCTAGCCTTTGGGCCACCAGGAGACTTTCTGCCACTTTCTTCTCAGGACTATTTAGGACTGGAAGATTTGAATCTCTACTCAGTGCTATCCAAAGAGCTACCTCAAGTAGGTCAGTAGACAGCTCTGAACATCCTCCTTCGCTGTGAAGTTGACAGTTTTCAACTACACACAGTTCCAGTTGATCACCACAAACCTGTGCTCTTCACAGCCAGGCTCATCGCTGTGCACAACCAAATTCAGGTAAAATGCAACAAATAATAATGCTTCAGGACAGTGAATTGAATGAGAAAGATTAAAATACCTGGAACAGGCAAGGAACCTGTTCTGGGGGTCACCTGGGCAATTCCCAGGGGAGGCAAAGGACAGGGAGCTTCAGGGTCTGGCATGGACCACTCCTGAAAGTTTAACATGCTGTAATTTTCAGACTGAACCTACAACCATTAGAAGGTCACAGATCATTTGTTGGCAGCTAAACAAAGCTCACACGCCCTACCATCTGCCCAGGGGAGAAGTACACACCTGGGTAATAGACTTAGGTCTTCTTAAAATACAATTACTTTCCTCAATTATACACCAGAGGCCAAAACCCGCAGGCTGGGTAAGCCAGGAGAGGCAGGGCGGGTAATTCACAAAGAGCTGCTCTGGATTTCAACAGCCCACATTACCCAGACAATCAGACTAAACGGACATTGGAGCCTTTCTAATTTTACGGTCCACAGAGAGAAGGAAGGAACGGCTGATGGAAGAGCAGCAAGGCCTCTCTGCCCACACACGCCACTACTTCTGGCTCCACAACTACAGAACTGCTGCTGCTACACTTATTTTTTTTTTTAAAGTGCTTTTTCTTTTTTTCTTTTTTAAACAGAGTCATTTGAAAAGAAGAGCTCAGCATTTTTAAACTGAAGCATTTCAAAATGTTGGTTTATCTTTCAACCTCAAAAGAAGAGAAATACAAGTGAAACAATCTCAGACACTCCCTCGTAACGTTTTTCCCTTTCTGCCTCCAACAAAGCAAAGAACACAGAGCTACACTTGATCACTTTTCTTTTCCTTTTCCCCTTTGGCGTACAGGATTCCACTAGAGACACTGACATGAAATAGTCGCAGATTATCATGTTGGGGTTTTTTTTCCCCCAATTCCCACACATACACACATTAAAAGGAACATTTAGAAGCCCAGACCAGCCAAAGAAACAGAGATCCAGCACAAAAAGGAAGAAAGGGAAAAAGACCCAACAAACAAGAAATTGAAGTACTGGGCATCAACCAGCAAAAATTAAAAGTTTAAAAGCAAAGTTTTCCCACAGAGGTTTGCTTAAGAAAAAAAAAAAACAAAGAAAAAAGAAAGCTCTTTCATAAAGCCAAAAAAACCCAAGCAAATGAAATCATCAGCCAGCATGAGTGTCTAACTCCGAAGCTTGCAAGGAAAAACTGAACCTCAGGATGATGGGACTGTAGCTGACACTGTGGTTCCCCACGGCAGCAGCACAGTTTACTCCTTCCTGCCCACTTACCCCCACCTCGCAGAGCTACAGCAGCTGCTGGTACAGCCACAAAGGACCAGCCCGAACACTGGTCCAGCTGCAGGAAAGAAGAACAAAAAGGCCTGGTGCATTCACAGCTGGCGGTGATTCCTGAGCTGGGTCGGTGCCTGGCCCCAGTGACCACGGTGCCAGCAGCCAGGCAGGAATAACACACGCAGTACAGAGAAAATACCCAATATCACCTTCTACCTGTGGAGAAACTCCAGGTTTGAGGGGAGCAGCGTGGGAGCCTGCTCCGGATGATGGCACGTAAAAGGCCAAACAAAGAAAGTAAACCCCATCAGGACTGCCAGCAACACTAATTAAAAAGCTCTCCCACTACATGTTAGCGCCTTAAGACCTGGAGCTGGACAGGGTGCTGGGCCATCTTGTCTAGACTGTGCCTTTGCCAAGAAAGGTTGGACGAGACGACCCTTGAGGTCCTTTCCAACCTGGTGTTCTTCGATTGATTCCATGATTAAAACACTAACTGTCCAGAGCTGCATTTCAACAAACTTACAGGCTCTTGCACGCAGGAGTGAGTACACCCAAGTGCTGCCACTGCCCCCGGTAGGAACAGCCAAGCGGGGTGCCCTAGTTTCGGGGACGCTCCGCAGCCCGTTCCCTCTTTCGCCGAGCAGCCCCTGCCCACCCGGGCCGCAGGAGCCGGGGGGCGGCTCGGCCTCAGGGACGAACGGCGCCTGGGCTCCAAGGAACTCCGCCGAATCCCCCTCGCTTGGTCCCCGACCCCCGCGGGAGGCTGAAAGCCCCACCGGGGTTACCGAAATGCGGTCCCGAGCTCCCCCCGCACCTGCGCCCGCCCGCGGCGGCCGAGCGCTGGCCACAACCGCGGCGGCCCTGCCGCCCCCCGCCCCNGGCGGGGCGCGGTGCGGTGCTGCGCTGCCGGGCGCGCTGCGGGGAGGCCGCCCCTGCGGGGCCCGCCGGGCGGCGTCGCTATGGCAACGCGGCGCGGAGGGCGGGAGGCGCAGCTCGCCCAGCGCGGCGGCCTGTGGCCTGCGCCGTCCCTGTGTGCCTCAAGGCACTGCTGTGTCTCCCGTGTGCCTTGGGACTGAGTCATATTCCTGTGTCCCTTAGGTACCTCAAGGCACTGCTGTGTCCCCCGTGTGCCTTGGGACTGAGTCATGTTCCTGTGTCCCCTGTGAGCCTCAGGGGCTGAGCGTTTTCCCCCGTGAGCCTTAGAGCCCTACCGTGTCCATCTGTGCTCAGGGCTGTCATGTGTCCCCCAGGGCCTCAACCCCACGGTATCCCCATGTACCTCAATGCCTCTCCCTGTCCCCTGTGTGTGCCTCAGGGCTCTGCTATGTCCCCAAGTTCCCCATGGGCCTCAGGGCTATACCCCAATGTGTCTCAGGATTCCACCATGACCCTCTGTGCTCTCATGTTCTTGTACCATCCAGGTACCTCAGGGGGACACAAGAACAGAGGCCCTGCCATGTCCTTGTGTGCCTCAGGACCCCGTCATGGACACGTGTGTCAGGGCTGAGTTGTGTCCCCCATGTGCCACAGGGCCCCACCATGTTCCCAGGGGACCCCATACGCCTCAGGGCCGTGCTGTGTCCCCATGTCCCCTGGCATACCTCATGGCCCTGCCACATTCCTGAGTACCTTATGTACCTCAGGGCCCCACCATGTCCCTGTGTGCTCAGGGCTGAGCCATGTCCCCAAGTGCCGCATGGCCCCACTGTGTCCTCATGTGCCACAGGGCCCTGCTGTGTTCCCAGGTGAACCCACAACTCTCAGGGCTATGTTGTGTCCCCATGTTCCCTGGTGTACCTCATTACCCTGCACATACCCAGGCTACCTGATGTACCTCAGGGCCCTTCCATGACCCCTGTTTCCCCCACTAACTCAGGCTGCCACCGTGTTCCAGGGCCACCACTGTGCACCCCAGTCACTGTCACCTACTTCAGGTCCCCACCAGGTCTCCTAAGGTGCTATTGCCATCATGGCGCTTGTGGGTTCCTCCCTGCACCCTCACAGGGCCAATGCCAATGCAGTGGCCACAATGGCACTTGGTATTGTTGGGCCACTATCCAACATACAATGGTCGCCTCTGAGGACACACAAAGGCTTGACATTGTTTCAGCTACTTTTTAGGCTGGTATCAAAGCTGATGAGCCCTTCCCGGGGGCTGTCCATACACATGGGCACAAACGAGCCAAAGAATGTGAAGACAAGTGGGAAACTCTTCTGAGGAGGAGGAGGGAAAGGAAGGAAAACTCTGGTTAACAGTGAAAGGTGCACTTAGAGGAGATTTTCAATACACTAGGTGAATATATAGCCAAAATATTACACTAGCGACCAGCTGGACAGAGCTACACAGTCTCTGGGTGTAAAGTGGGTGGATGTTTTGAAGATACTGTTTAAGAGCCAGTAATGGTGAAGAACACTGCTTTGCTCCAGGAAGCAGAAATGCTGAGTGTTAGGGTAATCCCATGGTCCTTATGATGAAACTTTATATCTCTTGTAAAGAAATTTCACGCGTATTTTGCAGTGAGAATGACCACAAATCAATTTCCAAATTCATGTCTTTGAGCTCGGTTGAGTGACTCTTTAATGCTGCGAGGCAAGGAGAGGCACATTGGTATGTCTTCATTAGATTGCTCATTGATTTACTGATTTCTTATCATTTCCCTTGATTTTTGTCTTCTTTCTAAGGCTTATTTACAGTAACCTTTTCAGGCTCCCCTTTTTCAGACATCCAGTTGTGCAATGGAGTAGCGCCACACGTAATATCTAGGTGAGGCAGTGCAACGCAGAAACATTTTAATATTTTCTCCATTACGTTCCTGAGACACCATCAGTCCAACAGATGGGTTTAGAGTGAGCCAGAGGGTGAATAATGTGCCTAATGAAAGCAGCTGTGTTTATAATTCCCATGGCACGCCTCCGCAGGGAGCAGCGTCAGTGCCCCCTGTGTCACGGTGAGTAGAAGTGGTGTTGGCTCCTATGTTCAGTGGGGAGTCCAAAAGCAGCTGCAGAGCTTTCTCTGCTGGTGAGGTTATGGACAGCCTGCTTACAGCTCCCTCAGGAAAAATAATGAGCAGCTCTGTGTCTTCTCTGGAGGACTGTGGGGGTCACAAGGGTGTTCACATTGTAGAATTGGGGGATTATGGCAAGAGTTCCCCCTTTAGGGGCACCTTTGGAGTATTGCATCTCACAGTGCCTCTAGTCTTTCAGGACACATCTATAGTATGAAATTAAGTGGCTCCCTGGGACACCACTGGGTACAGGAATGGGATTGGGAGTAATGACAAACTGACAGAATGGTCCTTGGCCTGGGTTCAGGGTAGTACATCCGTCATGTTCCCTGGGGACCATTCCCAGGCAGGGAAGACAGTGGGAATGTCCCAGTGACTGCTCACAGCACATATTTGGATGCTGTTTGCCAAGAGATTTTTTACCAGAGGGGATGTGTCCTGGAGCAAAGGACTCTGTGCCCAGCAACAGGGCTGGGGGACTCCGGGGCAGCAGGAAAGGTGGGTTGAGATGGTCCAAGGAGACTTGGGTAAGGAAAGAATCTGGGAGGAGGGGTGGTATGAGGAAAGAAGTGGCTGTGGCTGTGGTATGGGCCTGGAAGTCTCTGGAGTGGGCAGGGCAGGGAACTGAGAGCTCTGGGAAGGAAAAGAGTGAGACATAGGGTCTAGTACAGGGACTTCAGATGAGGGTGGAGGCCTGTGGGGCAACAGAGTTGGAGTGCAAGGGGCTCCCCCACAAAGGCAGTTACTAGCAGGAGCCACAATCCCTGCGTGGGGCTGGAAATGCAAGTGCAGGGCTGGGTCCTGGCATGTCCCAGCTACAAAGCCTGTCTGGATACGCTGCCCTGCCAACCGCAGTCTAGTGCAGACATGCTATCCCTCCAGGGCACCACAGGCACATCTTACCAGGCTGCTTCCTCCCCTGCTGCACGTTTCTTTAAAAGTCCCTGGTGATGCACAGGCCTGGGAGCAGCTACAGCAAGGCTGGGCGAGGGTCAGCAGCATGATGGCTCCTCAGCACCATGCTGAGGAGCAGACACATGCCCTCCTAGCAGTGTCCTTCACTCCTCCCCGGGGCTGGAGCTGGTCCTGTACATGCCACATCCTGCCAAAAGCAACCATCGCAGCAAACAGGAATTTAATGGACAGGAATAGGGGCTGACCGTGGCAATAAACACTAGAGACAGGTTGCCACGATCCTTTTTGTATTTGGCTCATTCAATCCACTAGGTCTGAAATGAGTTTTCAGTGGTAGCGTTGCTTTAGGCTGTCAGTGTCTGGCTTGGATATTGGTCGATGGGAGCCTCTGTTCCATCTGCATTGCCATATACCTCAGCTTGCTGTCCTGCGCTGTACAGAACCATAAAACTCAGCTGTAAATGTCGGTGATGGGAGGTTTTATATTGAAGGCATCTCTGTATATATTTTTCTGGGTTCCACCCCAGCACACTAGTTTGTTTTGATAGATTCCCTTTTCCCAGCACATCAGCTCTCTGCAAGGTACTGACGGCATCCTCAGTAATTCTTGTACACGCACCATTGCAGGTTCATATTCGGGTGTCTGAAACACTGCAGGCCTCTGCCTCCTGGGTCCTGCTCAGCTTCTGTCTCTGCTGCCCTCTCGTGATGCCTATGGGACATGCTGGGCTTTGGGAAAGTCCTTGGTTGCCAAGCTTACGTGATAAGCTGAAAGATTTCAGCACCAACACCACCATTACTGAAAGATCTTCTTTTCAACGATCTTTACAATTCCAGAATTTTACAAAACTCCACAATCAGTTGTTCCTTGTGATTCTTTGTCTTCCCCTGCCTACACAAGGCATGTAAAGCCCCTCTGAAGGGTTCATCACCAACCACCACTCCCAGAAGTTGTGTCCCAGCTGCTCCTTACTCCAGACAGTTCTCTGGCTTCACACAGCCATATTGCCGTTGGGCTGGGTTTTTTTTTTCTTCAGTAGAAATGAAGTAGTGATTCAGCTTTTTCAGCTACATTTTTTTTTTGTGATAAGTAGGTCTCTGTAATTGCTGTGAGCTGCGCCTCCCTGCTCTTCTCTGTTGTGGCCTGTAGTGCTGCACTTGGCTTTTCCACACCTCTTCTGCAATCCCTGCATCTGCGATCCAGCTTCCTTCCATCCCCGTGTCACGTGCGGCTGCTCTAGGCCATTACGAAACATCTGAGTTCTCCTCTTATCAGGGCCTGAGGAACTCATTGCTGCTGCCATGAAAAGACCTACGTTCCGAGACACGTTGCTCAGCGAACAGCTATGTGAGGCACAACAGCTGTCTGTCATCATGCGGTGTGGAGAAGATCTGAATTAAGTCCCAGGCAAAGTACAAGACGTTGGCCAAGGAGGTGGTGAAATCTCCACGCTTGGAGATTTTAAAAGTTGGGCTGGACATGGCCCCGAGCTAGCTGGCAAAAGTTTTAAGTTGTTCTGCAGAGTGGAAGGTTGGAACGGAGACCTGAAGGACAAAGCTGGAGGTTGCAAAGGCCTTTTTGGGACTGACCCTTATATGGTGGAGGAGCTCTGATAGATGAGGCCAGAACATGGGCCATGGCTTGTAGAAGATTCTCCATGCTCTTTGCAGGGTGCTGAGCTGTGGAAATACCACGCAGACTTACTCAGACTTTCTTCAAGATGCCTAAATTAGGGCAGCTGAATCCCAGCCTTAGGGACAAGGTGATAAAGCAACCCAGAAAATTCAATAAGCTCAAAACGCCATCCACTGATAATCCTGGGCTCTGTGTTTCCAGCAAGGAGCCACGGGTAGGTCTTTGCAATAAGCCCCATGGCTGGACAAGGACCAAAGGCAGGTCCTGAACCAGACTTCTTTATTCCTAACTCAGGCAGCTTTCTCCTGCCTGGGAGGCAGCAGCCCTGCTCCCAGCTGCACCTCTCTACGTAGCCCCCAGACACCATCACATTCACTCTGTTCAAAAAAAACCTACAAACATACTGCCCTGGGGCGGTGGCCAACCCCCTACTCCACGCACAGAACCACAAAGTGCTGCTGAACTCCCAGTAACCCCCTGATCAACACAGAAATGGTAGAAGTGGGGGTTAGGAGTGATACAGTGGTGACCTCTAGTTCAACCTCCCCCTTGACCAACCCTCTTTCCCAGCATGTCCCATGGTTTCCTTTAGGAGCCTCCCAGCTTTTTTCCTCCAAGAAGATATCTTAACCCTAGGGCTGTGGCTTGTGTTGTGTCCTTTCCCACGCCTGACCCAGGTCCCTGAACCCTCCTCCCAAGCTGGGCACCAGCATGTCAGTGTCTGGGTCCCACTGTGACCCTGACTCAGCTAATCTTGCTGGTTGGACAGTTTTATTTCCCCAGGATGGTCAGCACTTCTCAGCACGTGGCAGAGTGGGAAATCTGAATTTTAAAGATCTCAGATGAAACGCATTGTGAAAGTCTGATCTTAGCAGTTTTATTCTGGCAGCGTTACAGAGGGAGAAAAAGCGCACAGGATCTCTGCGCTCTCAGCGCTTCAAGAGCCAAGCTACTTTCTTCTCATTTGTGGGAACTGACACCAAATCACAACATGCAAACAGAGGCACTGAAAAGAGTTATGCAGCAGTGACAGGTTAGCACAGTACAGACCCGACTCGGGAACGTGAATCTAATTTCTGCAGTCTGTTGGTTTTTTTACAGCTCTTGGAAATCCCAGTCTCTAACTGTAGTCACAAACCAATCAGCAGTAAGAACTGCACAGCTCTTGCTGCAGCCCTTCGATGCTTCTTCCGGCCACCGCTGGCCCTGTGTCACCATCCAGAGTCCTGGTGTCCCCTCGGAGGGTCGCAGGAGTTCACAGGCCACCTCCGCTGCTGACAGTGCTCCAGCAGCTGATGCCCAGGAGTAGGAAGGCAGCTTCTCACACACAGTTCAGTGCTCTGCACGGGAGAAACCAGTCAAGCATTGCCTGCAGAAGGCGCATGGTTGTCTCCTTGCCTGTTGTGGCACATCTGCTGTGGCTTGCCTGAGAGGTTGGTGCCCATAAGCTGAGATAATGATTGCTGGGGCCTCTGAAAGAGCTCTGTCTTCTCTGGAACTGTTCCCTGCAGCCCTGAGCTCTGCAGCCATCAGCGATGCTGGTGCACAGGGGGGCTGTTCTCTAAGGCTTTTCCCCCCATCCAGTGTCTCTTGTTCAGGAGCCTCAGTTAAGACCTGCATGAGGATGATGCCAGCAAAGAAGAGTAGCCACCGCTTGGCTTGGTCTTTCTCCTGGCGTGGCAAATATTTTCTCACCTGAGCTGGGTACAGCACCTTCCTGGCTTTCCTGCTTCGCTTTGCTGGAAGGCCTGGAGGTCTCCCGACAGTTCGGACAGCAAGCATCAGCCTGGGCAGCCTTTCTGAATTGTTTCTCAGCAGATCTGTGCTGGGGAAAGTATTTTCTCCGGTGCAAGACAGCATGTCCTTAGCAGCCTGCCGGGGTAGCTCTGAAAGCTGGGAGAACTCTATGGAAATATATCTTTGCTCAAAGATACTTTTAGTTCAAAAAGCAGACTGATGAAATAGTATTAAGAAATATTAGTAGTAATAACAGCACTTTTATTCAGTCTTGTTAAAGCAAAAAAAAAAAAAAATGCAGAACCCCAGAGCTGAACTCTTGGAGTGATTTATGCGTCTTTCTGGGAAGCTCTTTGATTTCTCTCCCTACTCCTACCTGTGCTATAAATACTTGCTTTGATGAGTGAAGGGAGGAGCTCGGCTGATTCACAAACCACTCTGGAATGTCTCTACCCCCAGCATCAGGTATCTGCCCAGGGGCACTCACCGCTAACAGGAGTGAAAGAGCACGGTGGAGATTTTCTCCTCCACAGTTCTAGTCTCCTTTATTATGGCTCTCCATCACAAGACTCTGCCTCAAGACATTTCAGTGCTTTTGAGATTGTATCCTTCATTAAAATTCACCTATCTGCCATAAGGAATAGGAGCAGATTCCGAGGATATGAATGCTTTCCCCTTCCTCCCCTGCCTTCCCAGCCCTTTTGCCAGAACCTCTGGCCTTGAGCTGGAGGGATGGAGGTGGGAGACCCCAGTTTCTGTCCTTCTAACCCTGTACAATCTCAGCACTATGCCCCAGAAAATCAGCAACCTCAGCCCTTGCTCTGGCAAGCTCCATCGCAGATATGCCCAGAAAAGGAAAAAAAATGCTCATGTTCAAATTCTTTGTGCCTAATGATGACTAAATAGAGCCTGAAAGGCTGAGTGCCCACACACTTGCTGGAGAGGTCTCCAGCTCCCTGTGATCTTTGTCATGAACTAAGAAGATTTAGCTTCAAACTTCATGTGTTTTTGTCAGGGTAGGGCACCTCACCCCTGCACCACACAGGTGGGAATGAAAGATGGGCTTCTGTAAAAAGGCTGTGGACAACCAGCTCTGGATGGCTAATGTAAAAATCAAACATAACTTGATCTCTCTTAAGTTGTCTCAGGCAGTCTTTAGCTGCAATAAGGCAGCAAAGGGCAAAAATTCAAATTTTAAATCTATTCTTTGACCTCTCTTGCCCTGTGGGGTCCCTAACATTTCTTGTTTTCCACTTCTTGGAAGAACAAAACGATGTTTCCTTTAAGTTCTGAGGCATGAAACATCTGTGCTTTCAGAAATGTAAATCACCATCACATCACCTGCTGTCAGGATGTGAAAGCCCTCAGTCATCAGGATTATTCCACTGGAAACTAAGTCTTGGGCAAACCCAAAATGCAGCTTCTAATACAGCGACTACAATACACAGAGTCCCATTTTTAAGGGACCACCCAGTACCTCCAAGGTAATTAAGTTCTATGTGGCAACACTCTGCTTGGGGCTTTTGCAATCACCCCTAATCCCCGTTTAACCCAAGCACTGGAGCCGGTGGCTCACCTTAGAGACACTCACTGCTGAAAAACACCTTCCTCAGGGCAGCCTCTTATGCTGTCCGGGTGAATACTTAAACCTGAGACATAGATGAGGCATAGAAACAAAATTTCTGTGGTCTTTGGTAATCTTTTTCCTCTCTCCTACAAGGCAAGGTCCACTGGGCAGGGAGACAAACTGCTGCTTCCAAAAATCACCTATCATTGACAGCTCATGGCAAGGCAGCTCCTAGGATGTAAGGAATCAGCTCAAGCAGCCTCTTTAGCCACCATCTCTCATGGAAGCTGGTTGGAGTCAGGTAAAACACCTTGTCCCTTAACTCTGATGGCTAAAGCTGTGCTCAGTGGCAGTGTCCTCACTGAACTCCCTGCCCCACATCCACCTCCCTTGACTGGTGCAATATCATGCACCTAAATCATGTAAGTGGCTTAGAAGAAGCACGCAATAAGAAAATAATTCCAGTGTATTGCTGCTGCTGTGCCCTGTGGCATCTGACCCTCCCTGGTCCCCACACACGGATGAGTCAGATGAGGGATTAGTAACCGACCGTCCCAATCCGTGGGTTTCAGGCCATCTCATCTCAGAGGGGAAAGTTCCAGAGGCAGCTGCCCACACTGGACACCAAAACCACCTGGAGGTTGAGCGAACAGCGGATGTTAAAGGCCAAGAATGAAACATTCAGTATCAGATGCATTAACCCCTTTCCTTCAACCAGGGTTATATCCAAAGTAGAGACAGATCAATTTAGGTTCTCCCAGCTGGCCCATCATACCAGCTGTGTTTACCTCAGTGCTGTTAACAGGCAGCTCCTGATGGACAGGAATGCAACCTGTCCAGAAGCCAACTCCTGCTCTGGCACCAACAGCATCACTTAGTGTTAATCACATAGAAGTTTCTCAGTGAAGCTCCACATCTTCCTTTTCATCCATCTCACCAGCACCTGGCCGTAGGGAGGAATTAATAACCCACCTCAAAATGAGCCCCAGGAAGAGGGGTCTGTACCTGTAGGGACAAATCCTGTTCATATTGGCAATCATCATTACCCATTAGCTTATTGTCATGTGAGTATTACACAGGGATATATTTATAATTCCCAGGTGAGAGCTTGTCCAAGCAGGTCACTGGATCTTCCTCAAGTGAGAAAAAATAAGATGAATCAGCACTGCAAGAAGCAGATCTTCTGCCCACCAGGTGCAAGGAGGGGAAAAACAATCTCTGTTGAGCTGGATCCAAAGAATTTAATTTCATCAGCCTCCTCTAACCCAGAGACTTCAGTGCGTTTCACTAATGCATCACCAAAGCCAAAAACTGAGCCTTGGATGCACCAGGAGCAGCATTTAGAGGTAGAGGTGCTGGGTCTTTGGCATAAGGGTACAACCTGAATCATGGGACTAACCGGACCAGCACAGAGCAGCTCGTGCAGCTGAAGATGAAACATCCCATAGCATTGATGGAGCTGAGGACATCGGGTCACGTTAGGCCAAGGTGCTCTGCAACATTCAGGAGCGTGTTCTGACCTCGGGACACCCAAGAATCACAGCGCTGTTTGTGCTCAAGAAGTCTGCAGGGAGGGGCAGAAGTGCTCATTACATCATCTGAAATAGTTGGAGCAAACCCAAAGCACACAAGCCCTTTTCCACACTGGGGAGAGAAGCATCAACCTTGAAGCCAAGGACAAGCTTATGCTTAAAGCAAGACCTCAGAACTGAGGTTTTCAAGGCCCCCACAGCACCCAGAGGGGTGGCAGGACCCCAGCGAAGGCACAGCCAGCCTGTGACTCAGAAACCTTGATCCCACAGGGCCAATAGATGAAGTCATCTCAGGAAGAACTGGGTGGTTTGCTGAGGTATATCAGAAACAGCACACGATAGTCACACCGAGTCGTGGGGGTTGACAGGGGTACATACCCCTGTGGCTGCAGCCTTGGAAAAGCCACCAGGAAGCCGAGCAGTGTGTTGTAAAAACATGGAAGGTGGGGAGGGCTGGGTGGGAACACAGCACCAGATTTCCCAATTCTGGAGATTCATGCCTGCAACTCCTTTTGTACCTGTGCATAATTTTTGTGTTGGGTAGCTCAGAGAGTTTAAAAGGAAACCATAAGTTCTGGGAACATTTTTCTCCACAATCTTGAAGATTTATTTTTTTTTCCCATTGGAAGAATAGGTGAGATACCACTTGGGGCTGGTTTGAGGGAGAGCCTTTGAATGGTGCAGCAGGTTATAGGAGCAGGAGAGAGCAAAGGTACAGGTGAAAACAGAGGGTTTGGCTGCAGTTAATACTTTACCTTTTCATATGTCACCTGCTGGCCACAAAAACATTCACACATCTCATGGGGGTCAGCTGACAGGTTCTGGTGAAGAATGGGGTTCTCAGGAGTGGATCCTTTATGCCCCTCTGGGGAAGCTGGAGCCGATGCCGAAAGTTAAGAACAAAAGCCACAGGGATCTGATGAAATTCCCCAGGCCAGAGCAGTGAGACTAGGAGCTGGGGATGACATGATGATCCCTCCAGGCACATCCCTGGGGTGAAGTCCCATTGAGGAGATGTACCATTAGCAATAAAAATATTGTGCAGGGCACGATGCACCCACAAAGATGTCCTGTAGCTTAGGGCAGCAGAGCAGTTGCTTCCACAGCTTTAGCAGGAAACAAAGCAGGGCTGGCCCATAACTGCTGCTGCTTAGCAGGGACCCAACTCTGTCCTAGATGGAAGATCCTGGGCAAGGATGGATGGATACTATGGCAGGGTAGCTGGGGGTGAGATGTGGTGGTGGTAGCTTCCATCAGCAGCAGGCTAATGGCTGAAGCTGTTGCACCAAGGGGCACAGAGCTGAAGTGGGCTGGAATAACCTGGGGGCCGCTACCCTAACCAGGGAGCCCACAGCATGAACCCTAGCTCAGGGAAGGAATTCCAGGTAGCCTTTTCCCAGGTCTGGATTCTCAAGCAGGCTCTTTCCAGGAGGCAGGGATGGGGAAATCCCAGGCAGACTTACTCAGACTTCCTCAAGATGCTGAAATTAGGGCAGCTGAATCCCAGCCCGAGGGATCAGTTGATAGAACAGCCCAGGAAACACAGTGACGGTACACTCAAAGTAGCATCCACAGAAGATCCCAGACTGTGTGTATCCTGCATGGAGCCCCAAGTGGCTCTTTACAGTGATCCCTGTAGCTGGAGGAAGAGCAGGAGCTGGGTCTGAGTCCCACACTGCAGAGCTCCACTCCTGCACAGCAACCCAGGGAGCCACTGACCAGCTCCACATCTGTAACAGGAGAATATCCAACCATGCTGGGGAGATCTGCCCCTTCTATAGGTGCTTCCTGTGATGGCTACAAGTCCTTGGAGGTAGCCCTAGATGAAGACCCTAAAACCATACCAGTTCCCCTTGAAAAGTATTATGGGGAAGTAAATGGGGTTCTAGGTTAGTTTAGCTGGTAACTCTTCTGCACACTCTAGTTTCAATACTGGCCAATTCCCTTGTCCTTCTAACTCATCTCACCTGGGAAACTCCCCTATCCCTTTGGGGAGTTACTCCCCAATCTCAACACGCTTCACCAGGCTGGCCGTTTTCAGATGCAGGTGCCTGAAGCTTTGCACATAAATCTGGGTATTTTAGTAAGTAAAACAAACCCATTTCAGAGGAGTAACATTAAATTGGTGTGATCTCTCTGAAGACTAAGCATTGCAAGTAAGACCAGCTGTGTGCTGGGCAGGAGGAGGTCACAGCTGAACCCCTCACAGGCATTGAGGGGTGACAGAAAACAAGCAAAGTGGAACCTTGTAAGACGACCAAGGCAAAGTTCTGTGACTGTGGCTAAACCATCCTCCTCTGTCCCCAGGTTCTGCAGCAGCAATTCTGAAGCCTCTCTGATCAACCCATTTTGGGGCTTCACTGCTGCAGCTACAGCAATTTCCCAGAAGTTTAACCTAAATATTGTTCTGGAGCCAACTCTGTGCCCAGCCCAAGCAGGATCAGATGATTGAAGCACCACTGTCTCCTTTAATCCAGCATTTTGCATATTTGAAACCTCTTACCATGCTTTACCTGAAGCTTACCCCAGACTGCAGGACCCTCCCCACCCTCACCTGCTCCCCCCAGGAGCTCACTTTTGGGGGTGAAATGGCTGGTGCTGCGCAGCCCCAAGGGCTCCCTCCCCAGGAGGGTGCCCAAATAAGGCCAGAGAGCTCCAGCAATGGCCCTGCATTACTTCATCCCTTGCATATGCAACACACCTATTTATACATTTAGACGGGACAGTTGCCGTTCTCACAGCCCCGTGGTGTTATTCTCCGAGCAGAACGTGAGCGCTGCGATATGCCCTCCACCCCCTCAGCTTTGTTTTCCTTCCAGCCCTTCACCCTCCCTGTCCTGGAACGTGTATTTGCTCACTCCCACCCTCCTCTGCAGCAGCTTCTTACAGACCTTTCCTCCAATTTATGCTTTTTCATCCCAAGCCTGGCTTCTGCAATGCTTGGAGTCCTCCCAGCTCCCTGTACCCTCCAAATTTAACAGCCAAGTGAGCCCCCACCTTTGTGCTCCTTGTCATTTGGGGAATACTAAATTTCCACAGCTCTGGAAAACTCCTTCCAGTTCATCCCAGTAACTATTAACAGCTCTTCCTTGAATAATCCTGTCAGAGGAGGAAGTTAAACTCTGTGGTCACAACTTAACTTGGAAAATGTTGAAGTGCTTGTCTTCCCTCCACCTTTCAGAGTCTCACCCCCTCTCCATGTGGTCTGAAAAACCATTGTGAACCCTTCTCTCTGCACCCTCCAACGAATTTTGCATGATTCACAGCTACTGGGAAACCTCTAACTTACCTGAGCTGTCCTTACCCTTTTCTCCCCTGCTGCAGCCCATGATCTTCCCCTGCTGTCACTGACGTTAAAATCTGCTTCCTGGTTGCAGCTCGCCTGTCCAGTGAAGACCACAGGAACTATGCAGCAAAAAAACACTTCACCTTCTAGGGACCTGTTGCAGTTTGGGCTGGGCTGGCCCCTGAAACAACCAGCAGACGCTCTCTTGTACTTCTCTCCCCTTTAGAGAAGGGAGAGCACCTCCCTTCAGGGGAAGAGAAAACGAGAGAGACACTTAGGAGTTGAAAGGAAACTACTTCAATAAAAATATTAATAATAAAGCAAGGAAAAAAAAATAATAACATCAAAAAACAAAAAATAATGAAATACATACCATGTACACAACCTGTATGGAGCTTCCAGGATGACGATCAGATCAGCATCAGGCACTGGGAAAGTCACAGACTGGACTCAGCGGTGGACGGGGGCTGAACTCAGAAGCTGGATTCAGGAATGCACACACCAGGATCAAAGCCAGACAAACAGGCAGATTCCTCCTCAGATGCCCACCACCAAAGAGAGAGGCTAACCCTTTGATCCCTCAGCTTTTATACTGAGCATGGGGCAGATGGGATGGAATAACTTGTTGGTCAGGTTTGGGTCATCTCTCCTGTCCCCTCCCCTCCACAGGTGCAACCCCTTCACACTATCCTGCTTCAGACCCTCCATCGGGGCAAATAACAGAGTTACCTGGCCATGGTTGTTACAGCAACAGGTTCAAGGAGGAGCCTCTCTGCACACCATCCCCTGGTATTAACTACAAACATTAGGTGTTATCTCTGCTAGAAGTAGATACTGTCTGAAAAATACACCATTAATTTCACACAGTTAGAAAAGGCTTAACTGAAAAGTAGAATTCCTGAAAAGAAAATTGGGGTTTTTGTCCCAAACCAGGACGGGATGATCAGTAGCTTTCCCTTGCTCTGTGTGTGAGGGCAGATCATTAGTGTGCATGGTTAGGGTCACCCTTGCACCCCCTGTAAGTGGTACCCCAATTTGCATCTATCCGCAAACACTGTTCAGCTGCCCCAGGCCATGTCACAAGTCTTGTGCCCACCACAGCAGAGCCATCATGGTAAGAGCCACCAGCCAGTGAGGCCACAGTCCTTCTGGGTAGACACACCGCAGGGGGAGCAGCCCCAGCTGCACTGGGGGACTGGGCAAGACCAGCAGGGCTGGCATCATGCTATGGTGTGTGACAGAGCAGCTCTGATCCAGAAGTGTGCCATCACTGCAGAATCTTCCCATGGCAGGAAGAAACCCCAAGAAGAACCCAGCCTTGCAGCCAGAATGATCACATCAGCCAGTACCCACCTCCGGAGGCCACTTAGGCAGCCTTGCTCTGATTAAAGGAGGCAGCCTGGTTTAGCTCCTTTTTAGGAACATTTAAATACAAATCTTTTTTCCTGGAGGCAGCTGAAGCTAGCCAGAGCTCCCACAGAATGTGTGTGTGCACCTGCCTTCTTCTGGCTGGAGCCGGGCCACATCCATGGAGAAACACTGGGAAAATCCTGTTCATACTCCCACAGCCCCGGAGTGTATGGAGGAGGCAGCCACATCCCTGGTACAGGAGAACCCCGGCCACAGCGCTCCTGCCTGGGGTGCTCCAATCCCACAAGCTTGGTGAAAGCAGTTCATTGTCCCTGTCTGTATAAAAGAAAGACATCTCAACTCAAGTTTAGCTGCAAATTGAGGGCCGACTGGTCTCCAGCTTTCAGGCCTTTTTCAGGAACCACTAAAGATCCTTCTGCAACTGATGTATGGAGAACGTGACCAAGAGGTTGTCCATGATGACACTCCTACATCATGGATGAGAAGCTCAACATGAGCCAGCAGTGTACACTGGCAGCCCAGAAAGCCAACACCATCCTGNGGAAGAAATTCTTCGGTGAGGGTGGTGAGATCCTGGCCCAGGTTGCACAGAGAAGCTGTGGCTGCTCCATCCCTGGAGGGGTTCAAGGCCAGGTTGGAGGGAGCTTGGAGCAACCTGGTCTGGTGGGAGGTGTCCCTGCCCTGCCCAGGGCAGGGGAGTTAGAACTGGATGATCCTTAAGGTCCTTTCCAACTCTAACCATTCTATGATTCTATGACTCATTCTGTGACAAGGACCGTGAACACCAAGCAGAGCAGGGACACTGCCCCAGCCCTAGAATGCAAAGTGACAAAGCCCTGCAGCTGGGCAGGGACTTGGGCAACACTCACAAATGATAGAGGAGCCACCAAATGTACCGTGTGTGTCAGCGCTGATCCCAGCAGGGAGGAATTTGTTATTTCCATATTCTGGGACCCTGCACTTTGTCCAGGCACCAGGATTCCTGCACATGGCATCTGACATGAGCAGCCACACCACAGCCCCCCAGTGCCACCCACTGCCAGTTGACAAGGATGTGCCTGGTGGTCCTTGGGGCTGGGTGGGAGGGAGCAGCTTCAACCCACGTGCGGGCACAAGGCACCGTGGTGGGTTATCTATCAGGCACCACATACAGCTCAGGGGGGGCATCTCCAACAGCAGCATGGGAAAGAGGGGACATTGGGATGGAACACGGGTCGGAGAGCCAGGGGTGGGTGGGCAGCAGCACATTGGAGTGCACAGCCACCCTGGGTTACACCTTGGGTGACACCTTCGCCAGGCAGGTTGCTGACGTGCTGCATCACCCCAGGCTGCTCCCCTCCTCAAGCAGCCCCAGCAATTTGTCCTGCGACCCGAAGCAAAACGACTTTGATAGGGAAGGGGATGCAGGTGTTGGGAACCACGTGTCTCCCAGCTGAGGGGGCTCTTCTGGTACCATGGAGGAATTCTGCCAACGTAGGGCACATAGGTGGCAGCAAAGGGACGGATGTCACCTTCCACTCTAGCTTTAGGCACCTGTGGGGAAAAGGCAGTTGGTACCTTGGCCTCAAGGTCTCCTTCAGGGTTCTTCACCAGCTGCACACTTGGCCTGATGGCTCTTCTTGGCCCCCCACACCAAGGTGCCCCCATATCAGAGGACAGAAAGAACAGGGCTGCTCCCTCAGGAAGGAGGGAGCAAGTGGGACACCAAACCCAGCAAGGCACATCCCATGGTACCTGCATGGAAGACCAGGGCAGCTCTGAGATGGCGGCCAAGCAAGAGTCCAGATCAATGCAAAAGTCCAGATCCAGCAACAAGATGGTGATGAGATGGGTCCTGGTGAGATGGGTCCAATGTGAAGCCAGGAAGACAAGCCACAGCTCAGAGCCAAGTCCAGCAAGGGGCAGGCAGGATGGGGCAAGATGAATCGTCAAGGTGCAAGCTAAGGTCTTGGATCAGCAGAGCCAATAGTCCAGGCACAGGTGGAGCTGAACTGGGTACCAGCAACCCTCTAGTGCAGCTTCTACGGAGACTAATGGCTCCAGCTGAACTTAAATAGGGTTCCTGGGAATGCTGCTGAGTGAGAGCTAATAGATGAGGCTGATGTGGGGATGACTAACCAGGGCGTTTGGAGAGGTGTGTCATCTGTATTTGGTAAGTGCTTTATCAGCGCCTGACAGCATGTGATGGGAATGCAAGCTCATGTCCGGAGGTCCTGTGGCCTTCCAACCTGAGCATCAGGCAGCTCATCAAAGCAGCCCTTCAACGGCCAGGTGTGTGTGGAAGCAGCTACAGTGGATGAGTAATTCCTCAGAGATGTTGTCCTGGCTCTCAGGTAGCATGAGACTGCTCCTTTGTCGAGCAGAGGTGGAGAACCTCAGCAGTGCTGGCACAGTCATTATGGGAGATGAAGAGGTTTAAGCTGTTCTTTTCCCCTAGACCATCTCCCTTTGCACCCAGCACCTAGAAATGAGCCCTTGGTCTCCTGGTGCTCAGCACTTTGGATCACCCTCGTGTCAGCTCTGCTGCCTTGAGAGCACCTGGCAGGGATAGTGGTTTTGCAGAAGATCTCAGGGAAGCTTGGGGACTGGGCACAGTATGGACAGATGTCTGAGCTGGGATTCCAGGGGAGGCCGGGGCTGGAAACAACGTGAAGAGCCATTTGAGCTGGGATCCAAGTGCTGGGGCAAATTAGGGCTGGGGACAACCTGGCCAGACACCCTTATCTTCTGGAAGGAAAAATCTCTCCATGGTCTGAAGGTTCCTGTGCTTTCTGATGGAGGCCTCCAGAAGTACAAGCTGCATGGGAAGGGCTGCCATGTGTGCAGTACTGGCCAGATTGTTCTCTCCAGTAGTGGCCAAGGGAGCAAATGGCCTTCATGCAGCAGAAGGCTGAGCCCCTCTTAGCACTGAGAGGAGTTTTGTGGGAGACAAAGACCTTGGCAGGCCTTCAAGGCGCACAGGGCATGAGCACCCTCATGCCTTTTGCAAAATAACCAGGACAACTTCGCTGTGTGGGGAGCTGGTGTGCAGAAGTGGGGTGAGGTGAAGGGGCAGATGAGACAGAGCGATGTGTCCTCAGTCTCCCCGAGCAGAGGCATGAGGAGTCCTATGCTGCTGAGCTGCTCAGGGTGAGCCCAGCACCACCCAGCATCACCCCAGCTTCTGGGGGATACGAAGGCATGGGCTCAGCAAAGCTCAGGCAGCTCACCTGGGGCAGCGTTGGGCCCCCTGGTTTAGGGCAGGTGAATCTTAAAGGGATGAAAACAAGCTTCACAGATGCCCAACTCCACTGGAAGTCACCCTCCCCTCTCACACAGGGTGATGGTCGCTGCAGAGACACCCAGGGGCCTCTGCCAGAGCTAAACACCCTGGGGAGGGACCGCAAGCGCAGACAGCCAAAACCGAGTCTAACTCCCCTGAGAACGACTCAGGGATCCCCACAGCCCCTTGGAAGCCTGAATCCCTCCCTTGTGAAGGCAGTGCTGCTGCCTGTCCTGACCCCACGAGAAAAGCCCTCTGCAATCCAGCACCCATGTGTGCCTGCTCCAGCAGCACCCTGCAGCCCAACACTATGAACGCTGATGGCATTTTCAGCTCCCACAGCCCAGTGGAGTGTGTGATGCTTCCCTCTCCTGTCACACTCTGGGGCTTTGAGCTCCTCTCCCAGAAACCAGACCTTGGTAGAAGAAACCAGAAACCAGAAATAACCTCTCCCTCCATCTTGCCAAGGGGAAGGGAATCCTGGTCCCTGAGTTGCTTCTGTTTCTTATCCAGAATAAGACAATAACTGTCTGGGTAATAAAGTCTCACTGCGCTGTGGAAACCAGCACACCCACGCTGTTTTTTGTGGACACTTGCACCTAGAAGGGGGCTTAGTTTTGTCCAGAGCCCTTCCCCTAAGCCAAGCAAGCAGCCCTTCCTGCCCTCTGCCTGGCTGATAAGAGGAGAAACCACAGACAGGCTTTCCAGCCCAGCAACACCTCAGCCAAGGACAAACTTCCCCCTCCTCCAGCCTAGATCCCCCGTGCAGCTCTGGGGGACAGAGGATCTGTGTGGCACAGAGCTTTTGGCACGGCCACGCTGTGTGGGTATAGATCTGGTTCACCATGAGCACCCCGAGGGACTGCAGTGAGGTGCTCTGCAAAAAATAGGTGGCAAAGCTGTAGCCCCAGCTCCCAGCCCAAAAGAGAAAGACAAATTTGGGAAGAAACCCACATTTCAGTCAGATAAAGGAAATGCACTTTGAATGGTTTTATTCAGGATAGTTTGGATTTATTCCTGACAATAGCTCTGGAAGCAGGAGTTTGCAACCGAAGTCTCTGGAGACCAACAATTAGAAAGAGGCAAATCAAACACTCAGTGCAAACATCCACAGGACTATGTATAAGGTAATTCACAGCAACTTGTAGAAGGGGATTTAGGCACAAAACCAAAATCTGGAAAGGCAATATCATAAATATCTGCTCCATTTTCCTGCTCACAGCAAGGACATGTGCTTTTCCTGAGGTGCTTCCAGGCAGCATGTTCTCCCCGGGGTCTCAATGACAAAGAACCTCTTTCGTGGCCCCGCAGGATGGGGAACAAGCCCAGGATTCCCACTGCTCTCGGCCCAGACAGCCCAAACTGTCTTTTCCAGTGTGTGTTGCTTAATGTATGTCAGTTGCTATTTCAGGCCTTCTAGACAATGAGTGTGGTGAAGTGTACCCAGAAGCAAAAAGCAGAAGAGCTTCCAGGATAAGTTGCCACCACCAGACCTGAAACAATCTGGTGATTATTTCTGCACCGACTGGCACAGCCAAGAGTCTTTAAGACGAGCCCAAACAGACTTGCAAGAGCTGAAATATCACTGGAGGTGCCAAAGGTGAGCTCAGGTATGAGCTCAGAAGATCTCAGGAACAGGTCCAAAAAGCAGTCTCTGGAGCACACAGTCATGTAGGAGCTGGAGAGAGCAGAGCCCTGACTGCCCACACGTTTCGGGGATGAGGAGCCAGAGATTCTATCAGTTCTTCCAGCCATCCAGCACGGCCTCTGCTCTGCACATCACGAGCCAGGACCAAGAAAAGTCTAGAGCTGACAACTCTGGGCCCGGAGAAGGAGTAAAACAGGAGCACGTGTACTGCAGGGACAGTAACCCAGTTACTATTTCCTTCTGTTTATATCCCGCAGCGTCTGTTCTCATCTCACAACCCCTTAATGACAAAGCGTCCCAAATGAGTGTGTGAGGAACAAAGCATCTCACAATTCATGGGAGGTCGCTTGGGCTTTGCTGCCCATGACCTATTCCCAGAATATTAGGAACAAGTGAAGCATCTGGAGGAGAACAGAGACCATGTTGCAGAGGAACCCAGGCTGCTATCCCTCTACCTCGACCAGGACAGTCAGAGCAGGCTGGAGAAAGGACACCTTGCCTGCTGTAATCTACTCCTCCATAAGCCCAGAACTGTGCAAATCCTGAGAGCAGGACTTAGTCTCTTCAGTAAATCACTACAGCATGTTGACTTTGGCCACAACCTGCTTGCAGCCCATCCTGGAGTACTGCTTGTCCCCTGTAGTGTAGTAACTGAGCTGACTCGCTAAACTTTCAATGTGCTTCTGGTCAGGATACAGCCCTTCCCTCCTCATCTCCTCTAGAAAGCAGTTTATGACGTGACTCTTCTCCAGAAGAACAAAAGGGATGATGTCTGCAGATTTCCAGAGGGGGTGGGCATCAGTGAGTACAGGCTGGACGATGCTCAGCAGTTCTTCAACTCCCCTTTGCTGATGCAGAAGCTCAGCAGATGCATTCTGGATGACAAACTTTGTTATTTCACCACCTCCTATGTTGCTTATTAAAATGTAGATGGCATTGAGGAACTCGTTAGTTTGATTGGGTTCAAAGAATCGGCTTAGAGTATCCAGCAGGACCGGAGACATGAGTTCAACCTCATCCAGAATAAACAGTGGTATCTTCTCTTCTATTTCAGCTCTTGTAACCATGTCAGAAATCTTCTTAGACAGATCTATTTCACAAGTGAGAGGAGCCACCCCGTTGGGGCAGTGGTGCATAACAAAGTACTGAAGCACAAAGTCATTGTCCATGACGGAACGAAAATGCTTGGCCAGCAGCCAGCCAACATGACTCTTCCCAACTCCTGTCGGGCCATTTAAAGAGATTACTAGAGGCTTGTTGTGTATGTGGGTAGCCAGATAGTCTTTCAGTAATTCCATAATACTTTCCACAGCAAACTTCTGCCCAAATACTTCCCGGTGCATTGTTTTCTCCAAACCATCCAGGTCATATTTTTGGAGGTTATCATCCAGGTTCTCTATTGCATTGAGAATCTGGAAGAAGATAATGACGGTGAGCAAGAGGAGGCAGCGTTTTGCTTTGCTCTTCTCCTCCGCTGGAAGGTATCTTTTTGTTTTATCTGGATACAAGACTATTCTAGATTTCCTTCGATTCTTTTTCCGTTTGCATTTTTTCATCGCGTACTGTTCTACAGACGTGTCAAAGGTGAAGTACTGGGAGGTTTCAAAGCTGCTCTGATTAAGGAAGGACATGGAAGGGCCATACAGGCCAGTTCGGCTCAGGGAAAGCTGCTTCTGAAGCAGCCTCGCATGGGCAAGCTCCGGAGATTTTTCTCGAGGGAGCTCTAAATGCAAACGGCTTTTCTTTTGCACCCAATATCGCCGTCGCAGGCGGATGATTGCCCGCACAGGAGAAGAAATAGAAGACATTTTCTTGGAGGCAGCAGGGATTTCAGTGTCTGGTACTTCTTCCCCATCACTCTCATCATAAGATGCTTCTCCTTTCGCATCACCCTCAGCACAGGGCATCTCCCCTTCCCCGCTGCTGTCAATGCTGGGCAGCTCTCCTTCCGCACTGCTCTCAGCACAGGGCGTCTCCTCTTTTGTGTTGTTCTCAGCACAGGGCACCTCTCCTTCTGCATCGCTCTCAGCACAGGAAGCCTCTCCTTCGGTATCACTCTCCACATGAGGCATCTCTCCTCCCAAATCCTCTGGGGCAGAGGACATTTCTCCATCCCCCTCAGCGCAGGGCAGCTCTCTGTCCATCTCACCTGGTTCTTGAAGACCATTCACATCATCCTCTTTCTTAAAAAAAAAAAAAAAGACAGTACAAAATCAGTCGTTATGAGCTCAGGAAGTGATCAATAACAGACAAACTGAACGGATGTCCCACTTTCTAATGGGCAGAACAATTACCTGTAGCAATCAGCAGCGACAGCAAGGTGGAAGAGAGAGAATTTCAGACCTAAGCAAACTTTTTGGAAGACACCCTGGACATGCAGAACTACAGATGAATTCAGTATAAATAAGCACAAATCGATGTGTATCACAAAACCAACCCTACCTCCATGCTCAGAAAGAAAGCTTGGAGCTGACTGGAGCCGAAGCCGGGGGCTCTGCTACGTTCTGCCATGAGCAGGAGGCAGGACACGGTGCAGACAGACCCGTGGCTTGAACCAGAGCTGCCCAGTCCTGTTTCCTTACATCTGCTAAATATAAGCAAGACACAAAGCCACACCTCTGCACCAGCACACGCACACACCCCCATAGGACACAGCCACAGTCACTTGTACACCCGCAGAGACCTTTCGGGGTGTGGAAACGTCCCCGGCAGCACCTTGCTGTGGAAACGCTCATGCCACGCAGGTTGTGATGGCACGGCATCTCCCTTGGTTGGGGGAGAGGTGGGGATTTTTCCTGGCTCTGACAATGCCAGGCAGGTCCAGCCGCTGCCGCAAGGAGAAAAGGTGAGGGTGACCATCAGGCCAGCACTCAGCCCTTGGTACAAAGCTCCCCGTGCTGCCCCTGAGGGGGCTCAGGCAGGCTGCAGGGAATTGATGTGGTTGTGACCGTGCCTGCCAGCAGCACAGGGCTCTGGGGAGAGGAGTGGGGCTGCCCCATGACACTCTGACCCTCCAAGCCCCCATGGTTCTCTCTGTCCCATGTGCCCACATGCTCGCATCCCTGGACCTGCAACAGCCACTCTGTCCTTCCCACACAAGACCCCGGAGCCACACAGGAGACCTTGGGGACACGAGCATCCCTAGGGAAACCCAGCTGTGTTGGGAATGCATAGAAAACCCGTGGTCTGCAAACAAGAAGGAAAAGGAGAGGATGAGCTCCAGTAGCGGGACGCCATGACAAGAGACACGGACTTGGCAGGGAAGCCCTCAGGAGCAAAGGGCTCTCCAGGCCTGGATGTGGCCACAAGGTGCAGGACCCCACGTGCTGCAGTGCTGGGAACGGCTCCGTCCCTGCCCGGCACGAAGCTAGTGGCAGCAGGAGCTGTGTCACGGAGGGAGGGCATTTCCCCACCGCCTCCAGACCACAGCAGGGCTGACGCAAGAGGACAGTTTGCCGCGGTGACGTTGCCAACCCCAAGAGGAGGAAGCCATCGCGGGCAGGGCGAGAAAAGTTGCTTTCGTCGGCTGCCCAGAAAAATCATCCCTAAGTCCTGCCAAAAGCACAGCATCTCTGGGGAGGAGGAGGAGGTCCCCGAAGGATTTGTTATTAACTTGCTGCAGCTCAGCAGGAAGTTACCAACCTGCCAAATGTCACGCTCCAGAGAAGGTTTTACTTCCCTCACCGCGGGGCTGACGCAGGCAGCCACCCAGCGAGCCAAAGGTCTGCTCAGGGAGTCAAAGGCGCTGGCACATGGTCCTGGCCACCTTCTCGCTTCATCCAGCTCCTTTCCTGGCTCCTCTGAGACGCTGGGACATGCCAACCCAAGCCTTCACCCCTGCCCCTGGGACAAGTTGGTTTCCGCACTGTGCACCAGCAGTCGGCTCCTTGTGGGAGCCAAGCCAGGGCACACAGCTCCCCCCCAGTGTTAAGTGCCGAATGAGCTATTGCTGAGCAGCAATTAGCTTAGAGTACTAATTACTGACCCTGTGCAGGATTTGGCCATGCCCAGAGCAAAACCAGCTGGACGAGATTCCTACAAGAAGATGAAGAGGCAGCACCAGGCAGGTGAGTTGGGGGCCACACATGCCACAGCTGGGGATGACACTGGGATCTCTGGGCTGTCCCCCTGCCACCCTGGGGGGTCACATCCTTACTTTTCCCCATTTTGTACCCTTTGCCCTGAAGGTCCCCAAGAGGACAGCTGTCCCCAAAACCACTGGGGAGCAACCCCTGTAGTGCAGACCAGCACAGGCCATGGTCCCCAGTGGATGGGGACACCACAGAGCTCATCCTGAGGCCAGGACAACCCTCTGGGCTGTGACACACATTGACACAGACACACAGTGAAGCTTTCTCAGCCCCAAACCCCCCACAGGTGTAAAGGGAGGTTGATTACACACCAGGAAGGAGCTGTGGGATTTTACAGGGAAAGGTTCAGGGAGGAGATGGATGCTGGCAGGGAAAAATGAGACATCCCAAAGAGTCCCCCGCAGAGGCTGCCAGGACACAGCAGGGTGCCACCCCCACACTGCCCGTGGCATGAAGCAGTCTGACTCCTTGAAACCGAAGCCAACTCTCCTACCGCCGCGTTCACACAGGGAGCCCGAGAAAGTGAAAGGGTGCTCATTAGCTGGGAGGTGCTCCCGACCCTCTTTCCCAAAAGCCCAGGACCCAAACAGCGCATCCATCCCACCAGCATGGGGATGCCCAGCCCTCCAGGTGAGCTGAAGGAGGCAGAGATGAGGGCCCAAATCCCAACCCCAGCAAGAAATCCGTCCAGTCACGCATACGATAATCCTGCTATTTAATAGCATGACTCAGTTTCTAATACCTGCTCTTATTTACATAGGACTTAAATTTTGTAAGAGCAGCCCCGCTTGCTCAATGTCGGATCAGGGCCGGGGCAGGCAGCTCTGCCAGCGTGCAGAGATGTGTTTTCGGCAGCTTAATTAGGCATTTGGTGAAAACGATAGGAAAAAGCAGGCAGTGATTAGGTCTGCAGCATCACCAGTGCTGGTGCAAACACCGTTAGTCACCGCTCTGCGCCGAGGCCGGCCGCGCCGCAGGAAGACTTGCACTTCGCTCCTGGAACTGCTCCTGAGAAACCTCCAACTTTCCTCTTTTAGCTCTTCCCCAAACATTTGCATTCGTGTGTCACCCTGCTCATGCCAAAACAAGGTTTCCACAACAGAGGAGCCTGCGTGGGCAGCCAGAGGCAGGACAGGGCAGCCTCCGGGCAGACGGCATTTGCGGGTAGAAAGCGCCCGGCTTGTAGGAGCCGTCGGCTTGATGCCAGGCAGAGAAACATGTCCCTGGTTAAAGTGCTGACCACCGAGTCCCAAAAACAGTGTTGGTGAGGAGGGAGTTGCACCCCAAACTCAGGCTCTTTGGGTTAGCAAAGCTACTGGGATAAGGGACCAGCTGGAAAATCCCAAAGGCTGATCCTACCGGCTGAAAGCCAACCCCTCTGTCCAAAACTGAGCCTTTCCAGAGGGAAAAGCGGAGCAAAAGAGCTCCTTTGCAGCAGGGGACACGGATCGGGAATGTCAGTGGTTGGGAATGGAAATCCTGGATGGTGGCAGAGACCAGCACGGCCCCAGCACCCCGAGTGGCAGCTCCCCAGGGGCACCACTTGGAAGCAAGCCGAGAAACATGGTCTGCTTCGTGGCTCGAGCTCGGGGCGTGCAGGCGTGTGTCCTCCCCGAAAACACAGCAAGAGGGTGACAGCAAGGGAGATGCAAAACTCACCTGTGCCACCCCAAAAGCCTCCTTGCCACCGAACACCACCAGCCCCACTCCAGCCCAAATTTTTTCACTGAACCCCAAAGACCAAGACCGACGGGAAGGGCAGCAAGTGGAAGGGAGGAACCTGGAGCACCCGAAACCAGCAGGAACAGGACTTCCCCCCAAAACAAGGCAGGTTTTGGTGGAAAGGGGCCACTGGGGATGAACAGAAGGTGGTGGTGGGGATGGAGCTCTAAGTGACCGAGGGGTGCCCTGGTGACCTCCATGGGGTGGGGAGTGGGATGGGGGAGAAGGACCGAGCGCAGTTACCTACAGTGTCTCCCTCAGGGCCGGCCGCCGGTGCTCCCCTTCGGCCGCCGAGCCCAGTTTCGGACGGGCCGGCTCCTCCTCTGCCCCCCTCTCTCTCATCCGTATAAAAACCCAACCGCGGAGAGGAAATGGCGAGGAGGAGTGGCCCGTGGCAGCACTTCCTTCTCCCCGCACCACAGGACGGCCGCCGACGGCTGGTTTTCTCTCCCCCCTCTTACTCTAAGCCCTCCTCGTCACGGCGGCATCGTGCGAGGAATCACGGATCACCAGGCGGCCGCGGCGGGACAGGGACAGGGCAGTGGGATGAGCTCATCACCCGCACGGCCTCAGAAGCCCCGAGTTTAGGCAAAACCTCCCCACCCTCTGGGGTGTCATTAGCCCGTCGCCGAGAAAGGTCAAAGCGGTGATGCTGCGAAGAGAGGTGACAGGGGCTGACCCAGTGCCCGTGCAGTTCGGGGAGGAGGATTCTCCCTCACAGGGAAAACAGGGAGAGTGAAAATAGAGCCTATGTGGGAAGAAATGGTGAGTTTGGAGAAAAAAAAACCAGCAAGCCCACAGTAGCTGGTTTGTCCATCCCTGGGCTCCAGCTCCGCTGCTTCCATCCTCCCTGACCCCAACGAGGGTCCCCTTTGGGCCCGTGGCAGAGGGACATGGGGACATCTGGGCCAGGCCGCACGGCCACTGCGGAATCGACCCCTGGCAGAGATGGTGTGGGCACCCCAAGCTCTCCCTGGGGAAAACTGCTGCTCCCATCAGCTGCATTTAAGGGAGAGAAGGAAGAAGCAGGTGGGTTTCCTGGCTGCGATGCACATGGAGGTCCCTGATGGGATGGGGATGCTCTGAGCAGGGTTCCCCCCAGTCTGGACCCACAGAGGCTCCCTAACTGGGCAGCCGGACACACCTCTGCTGCGGCTCGGCGGGGCGGGGAGGGATTTGCCTAACAAATCCTTGCAAATATGGGGATTTCTGTGTCACGAAGGCTCAGGAGCTCGGCTGGAGGGTGGCCACCAGCACTGAGTGGCTGGGGGCTGCTCTGGGGGGCAGGAAGTCCAGGAGGGCTGACCCCAAGCCAGAAGTCTCCTCCTGAGGAGCTCAGGCAGGTGTTTTGGCAACAGCCAGGAAAAGAGCTATTTTTCTGCCTAATTCAGGTTTTTGCAAAGGAAGAGCCTCCCCCAACCAGCGTAGTTGAAAGCCTTTAAAAAAAAAAAAAAAAGCAATGCCCCCCCAAAAACCCTACAAGCAGCAATGAGAGGAGCAAGAAGCCCCCAGTCACCACCCAAAGGCTGTCAGCAAACCTTGACAGCCCAGAAAAAAGGGTATCACTGTAATGGGGAAGGAGCGTGAGCTGTCCCCAGGTGCCAGGGTGGGGACAGGGGGCTCAGGGCGGGCAGGAAGCCTCCAAAAAGCAGCAGGAAACCAAGGCAGGGTTGAAGCAGGCTCAAAGTGTGCCCACAATGGGGTTTTGAAACCCCTTCCAAGCCACTGGGACAGACAGAGGTGCCAGGGGCCATGGCCAGAGCAGAGGGTGACAACCTGCCAGTTATGGTGGGGACATAAGACCCCCATGGTGCCTGGGGAGCTCAATGGCATGTGAAGACAGGGACCTGAGTGGGGCAGTGTGGCCACCAGCAGCCCCTGTCCAACCTACAGGGACCAAGCCCAGTGGTGGGGTGCCCGTACAGGTGACAAGGGTGATGCAGGGCTGGCACTTGCAGCTGGGGACACAGTCCTGGTGTCACCACCAAGCAGCCTCCAAAATCATCAGCGCAGTTGGGGGTGGCTGCCAAAAAAGCTGGGAGAGCAGGAGGACAAGGCAGGGACGTCGCTGACACCTAGAGATGTCCCATGCAGGAATGTCCCTGATGCACGGCCCATTGGGCAGGTGGGGACATGGGGGACAGGGCCATGGGAAACAACCCCTGCTCATGTTCCTGGCCAAATTACTGCCCTGTGCTGCTGCTGCCCCTGGGGGTGGGGGCTGTGTTCCCCCAAAAGGCTTTGGTGACCCCCAGCACTCCAAAGCAGGGGTAGCAGGCTGCTGTGCCACAGGGTGCCGTGGGGAAGGGACATCCTGGGGATGAGGGGAGACACACAGGCACTGAGGCAATGCCGGGGCGGAGGGGCTGTATGTGGGGAGGAACGCAATGGGGTAGGGGGAGTGCCAANGGTGGGGGCTGTATGGATGCCGGAGGCCGAGGGTGGGGTGCTAGTGAAGGGACAGGAGGGTTGTGAATTGGGGCTAGCCCTCTCTCCTTCCAAACCCGGTCCCCCCCCACTCACCTGAGGGGCCACAAGCCCTGTCCCCTGTGTCCCTGGCAGCATCGAAGCCAGGACCCCCTGTCTGGGCCCCAGGCGGGGAGGAAGCAGCGGCTGGGCCAGGATCAGTGAGGAGCAGCCGCGGGTGCCACGGCCCTTCCTGCAGAGCCACGAATGCAAATCCTGCGCAAACACAGCCTCTCCCACAGCTCTGTCCTCCCTCCCCCCCACCATGGGTCACCCCAGGGAAAAGGGGCAAGAAAGTCCCCAGGACGGGGAGACAGCAACTGCCAAGCTGAGATTTTAGTACCAGTCACTGACCGGTACCTACCGGTTTGGGTACCCACAGGTGCTGGGCAGCCCCCGATGTTGGTACCCACTGGGAAGTATCTCTGGAGGTCAGGGTGGTGCTTTGCTGCTGGGAACCCACTTATACAACAAGTTCAGATTTTTCCTCTATTTTTTGGCACGTCGCCTTTTTAGCTTGAAATGCCTCCAGGGCTAATTAGCAGCAGCTGCAGCCCTGACACCTGCAAATGCTCCTGGTTCCTCCACTCTCCCGGGGAAGCCAGAATAAGGTGAGTGAACCCTTGGGTTTCCCAATTCCAAGTCTCCCTGGAACCTCCAGAGGATCCCTCTGGGGTGGTTGTGGGAGCTGAGAGCCCAGAATGGCCCCAGGGTGAACCCCGGCAGCACTGGGGCGGGGGGGTCCCAGCCCCATGGTGTCAGCTTCACGTGGAAAAACTTTACGAAAAGGAGGAAATCTGTCAAAAAAAGAAGCTTAAAAGGGCAGAAGAGGTCACAGGCCTGGAACTACCAGGAAAATGTATGTAGAGTCAGAAATACACCCTGCGGATGCAAAGCCAGAGTGGGCAGGGAGCCCTGAAATGGAAAACGAGAGCCTGCCATGGAGAAGGGGAAATGCCCCCAAGGTGGGGACACAGAAAGCCCCGAGCAGCCCCATGGGCCCCAGCCTCGGAGTTGGCCCTTCCTGCCTCCCCCGAAAAGGGAAGAATAAAAGTACACTTTAAAATAATCTTTCCCACGGTGGGCAGGCAGGGGGTTCCTCAGCGTGGGGCTGCCCGAGCAGACGGGGCAGCAGCCCTGCCAGGGCATTTCCAGACCCAGACATCCTTTTTTTCTGAGCATTTTTGCAGCGCTGCTGCCCACCCCTGACCCCACAACTGTGTCAGCGATGGCTTGAGCTGTTGGGCCAGGGGAGGGGGTTTTTTTTGTTTCCTTTTATATCACCCACCTTGTGTCGATCCGCCCTGAATTTCTGCTCCAGGCCCTCGCTCTCGTAGGGTCCCTCCGCACCGTCAGCCCTCCTGCATCCCAGACCCATCAGCTCAGGGTCAAACCAGCAGTAGCTCAGCAAACCCCTCTCCGGGCAGGATACGGCTCTGGGGCCACGGAGCCAGACCCTGAACTGCTCCCAATCTCACTCTTAGCAAGAATTTCCAGCCCCCGTAAGCAGCCCGGCTTTAACACGTCCTAAATAACCCAAACAGTTTATCTGTGGGCCAGGGAACATCCCTTCTAAGGACACCGCATCCTGCTTGGGTTATCGTGCCCCTTCTAAACAGTTTATAAATAGACCAAGGTAAATGAGGGTGATTGCTTTTTTTGAAGCAAAGCGAGGATTTTTATCTAATTACTTTTTTACAGTCATTCAAGGGCTGCCGGTCCAGAGGATTGATCCTAAACCCAACTTAAATCCACTGCTTTTTCTCCTCCAGCTGAGCTCCATCCCCACCCAACTAAAACAATTTAAAAAAAAATAATAAAAAAAATTAATAAAAAGAAAAAACAAAGAAAAATTGCTTTGGCAGCTTCACCTCCTCACATACTGGCCTCGGCGGCATCGCAGGGCCACCAGGAAGGTCACAGCGGTGCCACGAGACACGGGCTGGGCTCAGGGTGGCAATCGAGGTAGGTGCCGGGGCCAGTGACAGGAGAGGGACCAGCAGCACGTGTTGCTGTGGCCGGGAGGATTCAGTGTGACCCTGCATTTCACATTGAAAAAAAAAGAAAATAGTAATAATGGAAAATTGAGGGGGGAAATGGAAAACGTGTGAAATAATTTGGAAACGATGGAGAGCGGCGAGTGGCTCTGCTGCAGTGGGTGTAACTGTCACCTCCGCAGCGTCCTCCTGCCGCCATCCCCCAACATCAAAAACAGCGACTCATTTCACAAGGGCTGATCAGAGAAAATCACCGTCACACACTTCCCCTGCAAACCAGCCTTCACTGAAAGGGTTTGCAGCGCGCAACGAGGGCGTCTGCGAAACACCCCAGAAGAACTGAAGCCATTTCCAAGCATCCAAGGAGCAAAGAAATAAGATTTTACCTGCGTTTTTCAAGCTATATATATCATATATTCTTTCTTTTCTTTAAAATTAGAAGCCATTTGCAAAAAGTGAGGAACCTGGGACGGGGCTTCACCTCAGCCAGCAGACGCAGCTCCAGCCTGAAGCAACGCAGCCACACGGCAAACAGCACGTGGAAGAGACAAAAGTCCTTTTTTTTTTTTATTTCTCTTCCAGCTGCCTCCATTCAGCCTTAAAAATCTACATTTCCAGCTTGTTTCAATTAATTTTAAGAGTTTTACATTCCGTAAAAGCTGAAGCACTCGTTAAACCAGGGTTTTTTGCTATTGTCACACTTTGAAATGACCACACTACCGCTCACCCGGTGGCTCTGGCTCAGCCACGCCAGGACCTCCCACAAGGGGAGAAGCAGCTCCAGCTCCCCTCAGCAGTGGCAGTGGTGGTCACCTCCCAGCTCAGGACAGACCCTCATCACACCCCACAGGCTCATCCCTTGGGGGGAGCATTGGGGCAGCTGGGAAAGAGCAGGGCAGGAGAGATGCTCATCCTGTGCCCTTCCCTATCGGTGGCACTGCCAGGGCTGTGGGGAGGGCTGGATGTGACCCCGGCCGTGTCACCACAGGGCTGGGAGCGCTGCTGGGGACAGGGCATGGCTGGGGCACACTCAGCACTCCGCAGCACCCTGCCTTGAGGGTTGAGGAAGTGCCACAGGAGGAAAACACCCATCTGCATCCAGACATAAATAAATACATGCTTTTGGGGGTTTTTTTCATGCATTTTTTGCATCTATAAGCAAAGCCAAACCAGTGGGGGCCCTGGAGTCACCCACAGACACATTCCTTGCCCCATCAGCCAGACCCAGAACCTTTGGTGGCCGGGGACAGCCCCGGCTGCCCACAGCCCTGCTGCAGCAGTGCACAGCTGGAGGTTTCTTTGATCTCAAAAGATCAAAAACTGTTGTTTCCCCGCCCCGCCACAGCACGCCCAGACCTTCCAAGGCACAGAGTGGGATGTGCCACAACTTACCCTGGGCGGCTTCAGCCTCCACCGCCAGCAGACACCCACCCGGCTCCCCACCTTTCCAGATGCTTCCATCTGCTCCAACAGCTTTCTTTCCTGGGGGAAAAA
>VXBJ01000790.1:532098-546487 GCA_013400055.1 Nycticryphes semicollaris
CATAAAAAAAAAAAAAGAAAGAAAGAAAAGAGAAAACAAATAAAATAAGAGCAGCTGTGAAACACAGCGCTGGGGCTTTGCATCTGCAGCACAAGGTGGGAAAGTGATCTTCTAGGGATGCCCACACAACCTGCCCACATCTTGGTCCCTCTCACCCTCCCACAGCGCGTGGGGTTCGGATGGAGCCCAGGCACTTGCGGGCTGCTCTGCTTTATCGAGTGGTGGGGTCAGCTGAGCAAAGACACCAGGAGCTGAGCAACCTTTGAGGGAACATGGAGAAGTCTCCAGGAGGTGTTTGCTGCAAGGAGTTTCCTGTATCTGAAACCGAGGAGGAAGAACCACCAGGACCTGCTGGAGAAGCCCCAAGCAGGCAGTAGAGAGCTCTGCCTGGGCTTACACCAGCTGCAGTTCAACAAGGCTTTGGTCTCGTGGCCTCAACATGTGGGTCCAAGGGATGTCCCCAGCTACATCCCACACTGGGCACAGCAATGGCCAGGCCAGTGCCGTCTCCCTGGTGTCCTGGTTTGAGGTAAAACAGAACCAATTTTCTGTTCAGTAATTTTACTTTTTTAGCTGGGCCTCTTCTAACTCACTGAACTCTGCAATGAACAGCAGATTGGTCAGAAACTGCTCACTCTCAGGGGGATCAGAGCTGATCACACCCAGGGATGGTGCAGAGAGGCCCTGGCTTATCCTTATTGCTGGAACAACCAAGGGCAGGGAATGGCAGGATTTGCCCCATTGGAGGATGGAAAGTGGAAAAGCCTCAAGGGGTCACCCCTGTGGGGAGGAGGGGACAGGACAAGGGACCCCAAACTGACCACCTGGGGTATCCATCCCATCTGCATCCTGCTCAGTAGAAAAGCTGAGGGATCAAAGGGTCAACTCTCTTCCTTCGATGGCTGACATCCAAGGATGACCCTGTCTGTTTGTCTGCCTTTGGTCCTGATCTGAGCATTCCTGACTCCAGAGCTGGAATCCAGCTCCTGTCGGTCACTGAGCCCAGTCTGGGACTTTTCCTGGTGCCTGCTGGTGACGTGATCATCATCCCGGGAGCTTGATACGGTTTTGTGTATTCTGTATCTATTTTGTTATTTTCTTCCTTGTTTGTTTTAATTTTAGTCTTAACACTTCATTAAAGTAGCTCATTCTAAACTCTTTCAGTTGTATAATATGAGAACTTGGATGACCAGGATACCTGTACATCTCGGGCACCATGGGATGGATTCTGCTGCTAATTCCACTTTTGGTTTTACCTGGGGAAAGTTTACTTTGCCCCTTCATGATTATCTCAGAGTGACACCAATGGAAATAGGGGATATAACCCCTTTGTGCTCTCCAGGGATTGACTGTGATGACTGTCTGTGGCACATGATCACCATTTTAGTGTCGATGTTACTGAATGTCCTGCAGGGGATCCTTATTATCAGATATGGGGAGGGTCAGAGGGAGCGTTACGTACCACGCAACAGCGCTACTGGGAGGGGGGTGGAATCAGAGGCAGCAGAAATTCAGACAATGGCCCTGGCAAGAGCCACAGCAGAGACACAAACAGAACCAACACCGGTTCTGGTTCTGGTTCCAGCTCTGGCTCCAGCCAAGCCACCAGCTGCACCCCCCCCCCAGTCACTGTTACAAGCCAAGGCTCCGGCCCCAGTGAAAAGCCACAACACCAGCTCCAGTCCCGGGACAAGCCTCGCTCACCCTTTACCAGCCCGATATGGCCAGTAGGGAAGTCTGATGGAGACTGGTGGCTACCAGTGGATGATGGTGGCTTGAATGAAGTCACACCCGCCCTGAGTGCTGCTGTGCCAGACCTGCTACACCTGCCATAGCAACTGGAGTCAAAGGCAGCCGTTATGTTACAACTGACATCACTAATGCCTTTTTCTCTATATACTGTCGAGGGCAGGCGTGGTGTTGGGAGACACGTATTTGTGCTGTAATAAAGCAATCCTGCCAGTGCCCGTGTAATCCACTTACTTATCCTCCAGGACTAAACAGCCTGTCCTGAAGAACCGCTACATCTCATCCACCTAAAGCATTCTTCACCCCACAATAAAATTACTCCACACAATTTAAAGAGTCCCAACCAAGGGTGCGTGGACCCTGGAGTCTTCCTGTCACATAAGCCACAGGAGAGAGCAGGAACACTTGTAGGGTCTCGCTCATCAGAGCCAGCTGCGAGACGTTGTTTTTAGCCACACACAGAGACCCAGACAGCAACTGGAGCCAACAGCCCCCTCCCGGGGCTGCAGATGGAGCCTCAGCCAAAGGGGGACGGTGCTTGGCAGACGGGAGAAGTTCCCTGCCTGCCCTTTCAGCGTGGAAAGGCTGACACCAGGAGCACTCCACCAAGAGGAATGACAAGAGCTGGTACCATCTGAAAAAGCAGAGTGTTTTTATTAACCAGTGAAGTGGAGCAACTCACAAATGGGAGGAAAAGCAACGTGGGGAGCAGGCCTAGTCCCAGAAGTTGGGGGGTGTACGGCCCTCGCTGCTACTGAGTTGTCTCCATGTGGAAAAGGAGACCCGTGTGGGGAGGAGGCCACAGCAAACACCCCCCTGCCCCGAGCAGAGAAACTGCCCCACCTGATGCAGAGAGCTGGGGGGCACTCCGGGGCTGAGCACAGGCAAGGAGAAGTGACAAAGAGGGGGAAAACAGGGACACTCGAAGTCTAGTTGCAGTTCTTGGGCAGGCGATAGACACCTCCGGAGTAGATGAGTTGCTGGTCCCGCACCTTCTTCTGGAGGAAGCCCTGCAGCTCCTGTATATCGATTTCTGTAACCACCGGGCCTGTCATCACAAACATCTTGAGCATGCTGTGGATCCTCTCCAAGGACAGGCTCTCCAGGTTGGTCAGCATGGCCTGGATGTACGTCCAGAACAGCTGCAGAGGGGACACGAAGGAACAGTAAATCACACTGACATCTACACTGTGAAGAGAAGAGGTGCTTTAGGCGAGGACAGGATAAGGGCTCGTACAGGACGAGAGGAAATGGCCTCAATTTGCACCAGATGAAGTTTAGGATGGATATTAGGAAAAATTTTTACACTGAAAGAGTTATCAAGCCTTGGAAGAGGCTGCCCAGGGCAGTGGAGTCACCATCCAGGGGGGTATTTAAAAGCCGGGCAGACGTGGTGCTGAGGGACATGGGCTAGTGGTGAGTTTGGCAGTGTTGGGGTAACGGTTGGACTCGATCTGAAAGGTCCCTTCCAACCCAGTCTATTCCACCATCCCAGATCCCAAAAGCAGAGCAGGGCTGTGCCTGGCAGTAAATTCTGGTGTGGTCTTTAAACAGGAAACATCAGGTGTAGGACACAGCTAGAAAGCGGGGTTTGACGTGCAGTACGTGCATGACCCGCAGTGGATAAACACCAGTATGACAGCTCTGAGGTTCCCAGTGGCACAACACACACACCCCACCACACACGGGTTGGAAAAGCACTGGAAGTGTCCAAAACCACAACACAGAGAAGGCAAAGGTCCAGCTGTTAGTGCAGCCTAAGTGCCAAACAGCACTGCTTGGGCGATTCCAACTAAGTTATGACTGGTTTTGTTTTCAAATATGAAATCATGTCTCAGAACTTTTTTTTTTTAAAAAAAAACTGAAAAAAACAGATTTAGAGATGTCCAACTGGTTGCCTGGTTCAGCAGCTGGGCACTTTTCTGGAGGGAAGGCTGCGATCCATCTCCTGCACCAGTCATTGATCAGAGACACCCATTCCAAAAGACCCTGGACTGAGCCAGCAGAAAAGGCAAATCCCAAGTGCAAATTGAATCCATCATCGTAATCAAACCCCAAAGCACAGGATGTTTGCACTGTCCTGACGGCTTCGCAAGGGACACAGGGACAGGTACCTGCAGCTCTTCCTCTTTCTGGTCAGCCTGCGATGCCATGGCAGAGTCCCCCTCCTCGTCACTGTCTATCAGAACGACCTTCTCCACCTGGTCCTTCTGCTCCTCCTCAATGACGGTGAAGGTGCCTTGGGGCTCTTCACGCAGGACCCCCTGCTGCAGCCACAGAGTCATCTTACGCTTCAGCGACGTCTCAGGCACCTTAAGCACTTCACTGAGCTCTGTCAGTGTCCACGTACCTGCAGAGACCGTGGATATCAGAGGAAAGCCCAGGACACCAGCCCACTTCCACTGCCAGGAGGTGCTGAGCCCTGTGGTAGATCCAAGCCCAGGAACCAGGTCTTGGTCCTGCCGCTGGAGCTCCCAAAGCCTACATCCACCCAACGTGTCCCTTCCCTCCCACCCACCCATGGGAAGCACAGAGCCATGGGTGGTAACGCCGAGTCTCTGCCATGACTCACTCTTGGTCTGGAAGTGCAGGATGATGGCAGCGTGCACGGGAGAGACAGAGAGGGAGAGGGTGCGATCTGCCAGCTCCACATCCAAGCTCACCAGGCCTAGGTGGTACTTCCAGTTGAGGGTCCTCATGGCCTGGAAAAGGGAGAAGCACCCACTCTCAGCAGATCTTCTAACAGGAACCACCAAGTGCTGTCTTATTGCAAACATCCCTCTACCACCAGGCTCTCTGCCAGCCACAAAAGCCATCCCCCTTCTCTTGAGTCACCCAGCACTGCCACCAACCGTCCCCTACCCCTCATGGGAAACATCCTCCTTGGCACAAGTTGTTGTTCAGCCCTTGCTCAAGACCAATGTCCCTCTCCTGCCTGAAAGCCAGTCACTCAACTCGCTGATAGGGTAAGCACAGGTTGAAGAAACACCAGAAGACCAACTGGGCCACTCAGAAGAAAGTCCTACTGGAAAATAAATGCTCATCTCAGGCAGGATTTCCTCAAAAGAGATGGAATACTCTTCTGATACAGCAGTGAAAAGAGCACTTTTTTGCAGGCACAGAAATCAGATGGGCATTGACATCTGGCACAAAGCTACAGCCAGGGAAGAGACAGGACCTAGAGCCATGAAGTTCCCAGCCTCATGGCATGTATCCCCGGGAGTATAATAACAAGTTCAAGCAAGGATATAAAAAATAATGCCTGGAGTCAGAACACGAGTAGGAAGTCAAAAACACCTGACCAAGACACCAAATTGTGTGTCTACATTAGTAAGAGCAACATCCTGTCCCTGTTAGGCCTCTCTTCTTCACTACTCTGGCACCTCCTCCCCTGTTTGTCCTCTTGAGAAGAAACTCTTTTATCATGGTCTCATTTTAAGATTCCCTCTTCATCTGGAGTTAGGTGAATGTTGCTTCCTCTTCTCTCTGTGGTCTCACACACCCACCAGTGTGTGCACAGACACTGGCACAGCAGCTACATTGGAATCAGCCACCCTGCAGGTGTGTGCACTGCATTCCACCAGATGAGAAGCTGCAAGATGAGACAGCCACGACCAGAGCTCTGGGAGTGACCTAGATCTCTCCTTCACTTCCAGATGCTCCTGGTTCCAACCCATTCTATGTGAGCAGAGCAAAATGTGCCTCGGCCTTCTCTGACTAACTGCCACGATCGTGTGGCTGGAGAACAGAACACTGTGTGGTCACAGAATCAGGGAACTGTCAGAGCTGGAAGGCACCTCTAGAGCTCACCCAGTCCAACTCCCCTGCTAAAACAGGGTTGCCCAGAGCACATCTCTCAGGGCTGCATCCAGGCAGGGCTTGAAGGTCTCCAGAGAAGGGGACTCCACACCCTCCCTGGGCAGCCTCTGCCAGGGCTCTGACACCCTCACCCCAAACAAGTTTCTCCTCACATTGGAAGGGAACTTCCCCTCTTCCACCTTGTGCCCATTGCCCCTCCTCCTGTCACTGGGAACCACTGAGAAGAGTCCGGCTCCATCCTCCTTCAACCCACCCTTCAGATCCTTGTCAGCATCAAGAAGGTCTCCCCTCAGCCTTCTCTTCTCCAGGCTCAAAAGTCCCAGCTCTCTCAGCCTTTTCTCATCAGGGAGATGCTCCATTCCTCTCCTCCACCTCTCCAGGCTGTTTATACAGGCATGGATTCAATTTTTGTCTGAGCCACAGCCACAATGACCAAAACTGCTTGCACCTGAACTGCTTAACGTGGAGTTCAGGGACCCTCCATAAACAAGTGAAAGACCACAGAGAGAAGAGGAAGCAACATTCACCTAACTCCAGATGAAGAGGGAATCTTAAAATGAGACCATGTTAAAAGAGCTTCTTTTCAAGAGGACAAACGGGAGGAGGTGCCAGAGTGGTGGAGAGGCCCAACAGGGACAGGATGTTGCTCTTACTACCCTAGAACTTCGGCCAAAAAGCTTAGACCAGGTTTAAGATGCCCAAGAACTTCCACCTCAGTCTCCATTTAACCAACACTGGCCTATTTCAGAAAACTCTACTCCCCTACTGCAGTCACCACAGCCACCCAGGCACCCCATAAAGAGATAACCCTTCCTTCAGCAATAGCTAAGGGAGTGCAGCTTCTACACCCAACTCAAAGCTGAAGGACTTTGGGATGCCACCAAGACAGCGTGTAGTAGCAGCAGCTAAAATCTAAGGGATGTTAAAGGGGTCTCTGCAAAAAACACACGATATAACAAGCTGGGAACAGTATACACCTTTTTTTAAGGAGGGTTAAGGTTGCCTCACCTTTAATTTCTCATACTTCTTGGAATAGGCTTCCATGGCTTCCTTGACCTGCTCTGGAAGCTCTAGCTTCTCCTCTTTCAGTGGTGGCCAGAACTCACTCGACAGGATAACGGCAACGAGGCTGAATGGTGGCCTCTCCTCCTCTGGGAGTTTCTCTTCCTCATCACGGATGTTGGCATTAATGCGCCGCGAGTCAGCCATATCCTGGAAAAGGCAGAGGAAGCAAAGGTGGATCCTTCTCTCCCTGCTCTCTGGTAACCCTTAGTGAAGAAGAAGCTTAAATGAGGTGACTAGGGTTGTCTCCAAATGATGATGGGGATATTGAAAAGGACACGATGGTGTGAGTCCACCAGAAATTCTGTTAGGTGCTCAAACACTCGTGGGGAGGTTGAGGAAAGGATTACAACTCAACACTAGCCTACATCAGAGTCCCTCCAGACGTGTGCTCTTCCCACACTGCTTTAATTCCCAAGTGAATTAAACTCCAGACTCCCAACCTTAGAGGAGCTGGAAAAAACCAGCTCTTCAATGCCCGAATACTGTACTGCAGGAGGAGCTGGAGGGACAGCAGCACCAGACCAACCATCCCTCACAGCTTATAACCCAACTCACAGGCCTTAAAACCAGACATGATGTGGAATGCACTTCTGCCTGTCTCACTGCAATTTTGGGAACCCCACTGTCCTAAAAGACCCTTTTTGGGTCATTCCTCAAGTCCTTCCCCCATGAGCTCAAACATCCAGGACTTTAAATTTATTAAAATAATAATAAAAAAAAGAGTTACTTTTAACATGACTTCGCAATAGTGCATCTGAGCTTCACCAAACCGTAGCTTCAGCAGCTCCACGTTGCGGATTTCCCTGATAAGAGGAACAACAGATGAGCCCGGCTTGGCCTCCACCCCTTCCAGCACAGCCAAGAAAAGTAGTCCCTGGCACAAGGGATCTTTTTCCTAGGAAGCCTTGCAGGGTACAGTATCTGAACAGGACATTTCCTGGCATCTAAGTGAGGAACAGTCACTTCCTCTGTAGGTCAACAGCTTCCTGAAAACCTTCCCATCCCTTTTATTTGGAAGGGCGTAGCATATTTCCCTCCCCCTGGCCAGCCACTCGCCTGAGATGGGCCACCCCAGAGGTGGCTCGCACCAGCAGCATTGCATGGAAGGGAAAACCACTGCAACTCTTGAATCAAGGGACAAACTGGGGTTTCCTGATGCTTCATCCCTTTTTTCTTACTTTGATGCTTTCTACTGACCCTAAGCAGCCTGTGCAGGCTGTGAGAGCCACCAGAACGTGTGGGATGGAGCTAAGAAGGTGTCGGTGCCTCCTGTTTCCTAGATGCTGCCCCATCCGTGCAAGCCAAGGGCAGGACTGAGCAGGATGCAGCCTGAGGAGAGGTGAGCGCATTAAATTCTAGATGCCAACCTCAAAGCCACGGATGAAATGGCCAAAGATGTTCCTGGCTCCAGAAACAACCATTCATAGGACCAAGTCTGAAGCACACGGAAAGCCCTGGGGCTGGGCACTGGGATCTCACCTCTCAGCGCTGTAGTTGAACTGATGCAGCAGCCGGTCAGCCAGAAGCGTGCGGTACTCATTGATAAACAGGTCCTTGCTGCCATAGATGCTCACCAGCAGGCTGATGATGTCTGAGGACCGACGCTTGGAACTCAATTTTCCTAGTGAAATGACAGCAGATGACAGCAGATTAGCAGAGANCAGCCCACCAGGCAAATGAGCTGCTGGGACTTCTCGTTTTGACAACTAACCTGGATCTGCATCAACCGGGTCAGGAACCCAGTCCCCTGGTTCTGCAATGTCATCGTCACTCTCCTGGCCGTTCTCCAGGGTCACTGGGTCAGCTTTTGAGAGCTCGTTTGCAAGATCACCGGAGCCCTCAGCATCCCCCGTGAGCCCAGCCACAATCTGCCGCACCGTGTCTTCCCGGGTCCTGCCAACAGGCAAGAGACACAGAGCAAGTGAAAGGGAGGGGAAGGAAAGGGGGTGTGTGCGACTGACCCCACAAGCCTCTTACCTCAGATACTTCCTGATGGGCTCACAGGCAACCTCCAGGATAACCATGGAGGGGTCAAGCTCTCGCAAGGCCTTGATGGCGGAGATATAGAGAGTGATGATGTCGGATGTATTGACTCCTGGAGGAGAGGGGAAGAGGCAGTCAGAGTCCCAGAGCAATGGCTTGGATGCTCCAAGCCCCTCTGTCTGATCTGTCGAGCTGGTGGCACAGGAATTGCTGCCCTGCTGTCCTAGCCAAAGGGAGAGACCAGATCCATAGGGCTGAGAAACCAGTTCCAACAACAAACACGGGTTCAGAGACTGCCAGAAACCAGCTGAGCCCTGACTGTGCATTAGAAGGTCAGACCACACACAACAAAAATGCCTTTTTCCACCTGGACCAAAGCTAAACTTCTAGCTCAGCTCCTCACCATGCTGCAAAAATGAGGCAAGAAGGGGCAGGGATATAAACAGCTACTGCTGCCCATGCACACTTCAACACAGCCTGGTGGCCTCTCACTCATCAAACACAGAATCAGATGATGGTTCCCAGCAGATCCCACTTGTGCCAAGGCTTCTTACGGTGTTATGACATACACAAGGATGAAAGACCCACCAGGATGCAGAAGTCGCATTTCCAGAGCACTCTTCAGGGAGCTAAGCAGCTGCTGCCTCTGATTAGTCCTTTCCAGGCAGAACTTGAGGTCCTCCACAGCGGGCTTGGACTCTGGGAAATCTATAAAGCAAGCAGTGATTAGAAACAGGACCATGTCCCGGGAGAAGGCAAGAGCAGACAACACGGTGCATCAGGAGGTGAAGACAGATCCATCATTTGTCTAGTCCAAGTCCTGGAGCAAATGAACACTGAGTGGGTCCCACCTACCTCGGATAATGCTGAAGAGCTCTTCAATGCGCATGCTGGCGTAGATGCGGTAGAAGAACCTTTGGACGTGGCAGCGCCAACGCTTCAGGGTGCTGCTGGCTTCTGGGGAGGAGCGTTCTGAGGGACCATCCTGCAGGAACACCCTGCTGAGCCAGCCGATCACCTTCTCAATCCACTGCACAAGGAGAGGGGGAGCACGGGGATGGTGACCACCACAGGCTGGATGCACACCCATGTCCCACACTTACCCATCACCCAGCAGCAACCACAGCAAGCAGAAACAGGCTGGTAGCCAAGGCCAGCATCACCTCCAGCTGCTCTCCTGAACCCTGGCCTGGCTTATAGCTGGGAAAAGTGCAGCTGGAAGAATATGAACTTCAAATAAAGATACAGGATATAGAATATGCAGATGTCTATGAGAATACAAGGGGTGACTGGGGACTGTGCAGAGGTGCTGGGATAGGGTATATTCAAAAACTTGCAGACTATTCTATTCCTGCAGAATTTCACTCCATTCTATACTTGCAGAACTATTATCTTCATGAGGATATGAGCAAATTGCTCATCACATCGTCCTTGGCCCAAAACTTCTGTGATTCCTGCAGCCAATGAAGAGCGAACAAGCCACCCCCAGGACTCACAGACACCCAACCAAACTCAGGCAACCAAGACCTCAAGTACCAACCTTGTCACTGCATAACAAAATAAAAAGCTGAATGGAAAGCATCAGAAGGTTAATTTTTTTTGAGATTTTGTTTTCTACAGAGAAATGTATAATTGTCAAATTTCAAAGGTACTCAACTACAATATCCAGACGTTCAAAAGAAATGCTTTTTCTAATTTCCCCTTTAGGGTGGCAAATATGTGGTACTTCCTGGGATAGTATTTCAGTATTAATAGCTACTAGATATTAGTAATTTTTTATAAGCAGATTCTGGCAGCCTGAAACAAAAATGCTAAGTCAAGGTCTAGGTGGTGCTAATTTTTAATTATCTACTCAACTGAGCAAACACAGAAGAAATGCACCAGTTCTAGCAATGATGAGGCAGGATGAACCTGAGAACAACTGGGCATCAATCTGGGCAAAACTGGGGAAAAGCTGATGAGGAATTCTCCTAAAGGACAAAAGGAAAAGGACTATAAAATTGAGTTGCTTTGCATTAGTAAAGCAATACAATTATTATCAAAGCAATCCATTTTTTCCCAAGAGTTTATCTTCTCCCAGTGCTCCTGATACAGCCTGATGATCAACCCACGCTCCGGGCGGCTGCTGATGTGTCTGAAAAGAGGGTTTGCTCTCCGCGCTTGTACTCTCAGGGAGCTGCTTCTCAGGCTTCTATTTTACCTGCAGCTTGCCAGCTTTGTGCTTTTTATTTCTTAAAATCATCTCCTCCTAATTCCAACCCCCTCCAATATCCCGTTGCCAAACACAGCAGCCTTTCTGAAGGGGTGGGAGCAAGGGGACCTTGCGTTCTGCAATAGGTGCAGAATGTGGTTGCATTTTCTCTGCTGCCCTTAAAATGTCCTTAAACAATCTCCAGGTCGTGCCAAAGCATTTCACAGTAGGTCCAATAAGGAAAGTGTTGCACAGCAACTGATGGGAAGTAAATATAAAAGGACTGCTGATGTTTGCAGATGACAAAAGCGGCCAGTGTGGCAAGCAGAAAGGAAACTAGGGCAACCATGGAGAGCTGTGGGGTCTGCATGGCAACTTGACTTCATAACACAGGCAAAGGCAAGGTCACGCATGGAGGAACAACGAACGCCTGCAGAGCCAGGACTGTATCCTGGGAGAGCCATAACCCAGAGAAGAATTTTATTTTAAGGTCACTTTGGGTGAACAGCCCAACACAAACTCGGTTTAAGGTGGCAGGAAAACAATTGGGTGGGTGAAAGGGAGGATTTTAATTCTGTACGTGGCCCACTGGTGAGATCTATACCAGAGCACCTCCTGTCCTCGCTTCCCATTTTAAAGGGGTGCTGAAAAATTGGAAAGCAAGAAAAACTGGAAAGAAGCAAGCCACACAAATTCTAATTATGGGCCCAGCTACACAGAGGGAGGGTCCTCTGCAGGCTTCATGGCATTAGTAGTTTGTAAAACTGATCTTGTAGTTTGTAAAATGGATCCACAGAAATTCATCAAGTGAAATATAGTGGCTCATTATGCACAGGTGAGGGCAAACCTTCCCCTCTAGCATACATCAAAATGGGGAGTTTTAACCAGCAATTCTGCTGGGGATGGTGAGGTCACCAGGTGTTTCCAGGCTCACTTTTAGGCTGAGCTGCTGAAGCAGTAAGAGCACCAGCTGCACAGTGCCGAAGGAAGGGCCCTGGCTGCCCCCCACCAGCCTTACCTCCTGGAACTCATTGAGGAAGGAGTGCTCGTATTCCCCCCTGCATCGCTGCTCCATCCTCTCCTCGATCATCCTGTGCAAGATGGTGGTGACGGCATCGGCGCTTACCCTCTCCAGCAAATTCAGCCGGCGGCTGCAGACACAGACAGTGACCCCACTCAGAGGGTACGGAGGCAAAGGTACAAGCAAATAAAGAAAATCTAACTCCTGAAGGCACCTTCCTCCCTGCACACTCCACAGGGGCAGGCCTGGCTCTTAGTTTAAACGCTGATAGCCCTCACAGACGCACTGTGTAGATAATGCATGACACTGTTGCTACCTCATCTCTCTTAGGAACATTATTTTCTCGCCATCAAAAGCTTCTTCATTTAGAAGAGCTTTTTTTCTTTGCAATCAAAAGGCCTTAGAGCAGGAGGAAGATACCCTTGTATGCAGGGAGAGGCTTTCTGTCTAAAGATCTGCCCTAGTGCAGCCACCAGTTGGCAACCAGCTGCAGAAACCCTGTGTCCAGTTCTCTACCCAGTGCCATGACACAGCATGACCTCACTCTAACTCCTTCCCGTTTTCAGATTATCAAGAAAACCTGCTGCTACCCCCCATCCAGACCATCTGAGCGGCAGCCACCGCCCCGTAAGCTACGTACAGAATGTCATTGAGCTGCTGAAACTGCTCCATGGCTTTGGGGCACCAGCACTGCTCTCTCTTGCTGCTGCAGCCCGCGCACAGCAGGCTCTCTCCTCCACCCTCCTCCGTGTCGCTCTCCTGCTCAGTCTCGCTCATGCTGCTCTCACCCTCGTTCATTCCATCTTCTCCTTTCTTCCACTGCCGCATGTATATCCTGAAAGTGCGGCTGTAGAACTGCTGGATCATGTCCTGGAAGGACTTGGTGGTGGAGAAGAAAAGGATAGCTTTGAACATGGTGTAGACCTTTTCTTGCAGCATCTGAGCACCTGTCCCGAGCAGCAAGCCCGCCTTGGTCCACCTCTCCAGAAGCTCCAGGCTGTTCAGGTAGGGGTCCAGGCGGCACTTGAGAAGATAAAAGGCGTCCAGAAGGAGCGAGGAGCACTGGGGCTCCTCGGCTGTGTTTTCATACTGGCCGATGCAGTTCCAGAACTCAGGAGCTATGTTTGCCTGGAGGTCCGTCTGCAGCACCTCAATGAACCACTCCTCCACGATGGAGTGCAAGTCATAGCACCGCAGCACCTCCAGGGCTGCCCGCAGCTCGGCATCCTTCAGCGGCCCCACAGCATCGCACCTTGGCGCCGCCTGAAAAGCCGAGGGGACACAGAGTTAAGCACACACAGACTTCTCCAGGAGGATCTACGGCAGGAGAGACCACTCATCCCAAAGAGTGGGGTCCAAACACACATGGACCCTGCTCTCAAACACCTTTCCTCCATGCAGACCTCCTGGGGTCTTGGCCTGCTGCTGGAAGCCAAGTGCCACCTCCCCGGCCCAACACCAGCCACCCTTATCCCCGTTGGTGGCTGCTGCAGGACACAGGTGCTCTCGTGGGAGTGTCATGAGCCTTCCCTGGGTCCCCAAAAAGACAGGCTTTGGGTAAAAGCTTTCCTGGGTCCACCTTAGCTCCCTGGGGGAGGGAGCAGGGAGCACAGCCACAGCAACATGGCAAACAGCCCATCTTTTTGGCACATACGCCTCCCTGGCTGGTGCCACGGGGGATGGCTGCATCCCCCCCGGCCTTTTCCGGACAGCCCGCCGAGCCACCGCACCCCAGACTCCCTCCTCCCCTCTCCCCAGCCACCAGCTCCAGCCGTTCCCTCCCTCCAAAGCCCCGAAAACCGGACCCAGAAGCAGAGGGGACCGGACAGGCCGGTGGGACGCGTCTGGGGCCACTTCAGCCACCCCGTGGCGGGCGGAGCTGGGGGTCGGGGCCTGCCCCGCTCCGCCGGGGGCCATAGGCCCCGCCGAGGCCCGTAGACCCGAGGGCGGCCTGAGGAGAGCAGGGAGCGGCGGCAGCGGCACCTCCCCCGGGGCCGTGCCCGGCCTCCCTCCCCGGTCCCCCCCGCTCACCAGCCCCAGTGCGCCGGGCGGCACCAGGGCNCTGCAGGGCCGCCTCTGGACGCTCACACAGCGGCTGGCCCGCACCAGCGAGAGCCTGGCTCGCAACCTGGTCGCCCGCGGCGAGCTCGACAGGACCATCGCCGAGACGGAGGCGGCCTACAGCAAGGTAACCCCCGCCCCGGGCTCCCCTTACGGCGGGGTGACCCCGGCCTGGGGCTGTCCAGCCACCCCAGGGCTGCCCCCGGGACGAGGTGCCCAGCACAGGCCCCCGCTAACGAGGAGATCGAGGTTTGGGCCGGGAACCCAAAAAGCACGTTGTCAAAATACACCAAAACCCATCACTTGCCGGGGAACGAAAAGGGAAAGCAAAGCCAAGCCGTTGACCCAGAAGGCTGTGAATCGGTGCAGGTAACGACACACCGCCATGGCAGAGCTGTTGAGCTACTAGACATTCTTTTTTTTCCCTCCAGTTTTTAATGTAATTTCTTATATCTTTAATGGAATAGTATCACTGAGAGAGTAGAACTGTTGGACCAGGA
>VXBJ01000790.1:546848-567634 GCA_013400055.1 Nycticryphes semicollaris
AAGGTAACCCCCGCCCCGGGCTCCCCTTACGGCGGGGTGACCCCGGCCTGGGGCTGTCCAGCCACCCCAGGGCTGCCCCCGGGACGAGGTGCCCAGCACAGGCCCCCGCTAACGAGGAGATCGAGGTTTGGGCCGGGAACCCAAAAAGCACGTTGTCAAAATACACCAAAACCCATCACTTGCCGGGGAACGAAAAGGGAAAGCAAAGCCAAGCCGTTGACCCAGAAGGCTGTGAATCGGTGCAGGTAACGACACACCGCCATGGCAGAGCTGTTGAGCTACTAGACATTCTTTTTTTTCCCTCCAGTTTTTAATGTAATTTCTTATATCTTTAATGGAATAGTATCACTGAGAGAGTAGAACTGTTGGACCAGGAACAGGTGCAGGCAGTTATTTATCATTGGCACTAAAGTGTGCGGGGGCTGTTACTGTGGTTTGGGTGATGGGTTGACTCTACCTGATCTCTGTGCCCATGTCTGTAAAGTCTTCCAGACAGGGACCCCTTGGTCCTGCATATAGGATATCAGTGGAATATGCTTCTGAATTACACACCCATCAGCTTTAAAAAAAAAAAAAAAATTAGAAGGATCTTTCCATCCCCGCTTTCAGAGAAGTGATGATCTTGATGATCTTCCTTTCTGCTTGGTCCAAAAGCACCCCTTCCCTTGTAAGCTGCTGCCTAAATTCTCCCTTTCCCATTTGTTTTTTGGCTGCGATCAACCACTTCGCTTCAGACCCTCTTCATCTCCCAACATCAGTGCTTTCCTGGGACAGCTGCTTTTCACACAAGGTTGGAGCTGTTTCATCACCCCACTTCAAGACCCGATGGTTTGGGTTGAACGGGGGGAACTCAGATAAGAATTTAACAGCTTAAAAATTGTGTTGTAAAGTTACTAAAACAAACAGCACCTTTTAACAGAAAACTTTCCCTGAGATACAAGTCCCAACCCCCAGCCTACAACTGGATTGATGTTTTTTGAAATTAATAGACACTCACAGGGGTAAAAGCAGAGGGGAAATGCAGACGTCCTGCCCACAGAAACCAGTTTAAACAGCAAGATCCCACCAACACCTTCTGCTGGTGCCTTGTCCTGCGGGGCACTTACCTTCAGCTCTGACCACTCAGTGATTTCCACAAGTTCCTGGGAACACAAATGATCTGTGGTACTACAGCCCCCGCGTCACACTGTCACAACTGTCCACCGTGTTAAAACTTTGTGGACAGGCTGAGAGCTCTAAACCTGTTGTAGCTGGGCTTCCTAGAGCACAGTAAGTGGGAATGTTGGATTATATACAACGTAAGCTAAAAAAACCAGGAGAAAATTAATCAAAGGAAAGATTTAGTCTGGCTTAAGGTCACTGTGGAGTTGAGTTAAGTCTTGAAGCAGGGAACCTAAAGTGTGCAGTTTAACAGTGGAGGCAGGTGAAGCTTGGTCAGTGCAGCACAATTTAATCCAAAAAGCCCAGGTATCAACATCGCCCTTGAAAAAAAATCCCCAAAACCCCAGAAGTTCACCCCACACCCTGTTTCAGGATGTTCTCTGCCTCGTGCTCCAAGACCAATGAATTGCTTAAGCTGTTCCATATTCAGAATGTGGGCACGAACTAGAGAAATTCTTCCCTGGCTATTCCCACAGTGAGACAGGCCAATCCCTCACGGGGAATTAGATACTGTCGGGGCTGGAGAATCCCTCTTGCTGCAATGCAGATCAGCTGGATTCAAAGGAAACTCAGGAGAGAAACAGTTTATGTAAAAATAAGCTATTTTTATTTCTTTCTTTCCCAGATTGTGGAGAGTTCTCAGACATTGCTAGATGTCCTGAAGGAAGAAATTGGGAATGCCAGTAAAGCCAGTGAGCCGCAAAGCACTTCAAAAGAAAGAGAAAAACAAGCATGTGAAGAAAAGCATTCCTAAAGTTGTTCTTCAGCCTGGAGAGGCCTGTCCTGGGACAGCTGTTGGTCTGGGACAAGGATGCCACATTTAATAAAAGTCTTTGTTTTGCAAGAGTAAATTTTCCTTTCAGCTGCCCTTAGGTATTAGTTAGAGATCTACTACAGTTAGTCCTCAAATGCTAGAGATCAGGGGAGGCATCTACAAATAAATACCATTTGTTTTGAGCACAGTGATAACAAAGCACGTCCCTGGGGGTGACTGAGCAGCTGATGCTTCTGCCCTCAAAACAACATTCACCTCGCTCTGCCAGGAGTGGGCTCAGCCTTCATCCAGAGCAGGCAGGGATTAGGGTACAAAGCCGGGAGGCACGAAGGCAGCACTCGACCAGGTGTAAATCACAGCTACACAGTGGAGCAGGCAAAGTGGGAGGAGAAGCAGAGAAGTCAGAGCAGACCAGGGCAGCACACCCTGCGCTCCCATGCCTCCCCCGAGCCTCCCCCAGCCAGTGGGCTCATCACCGAGAACAGCATCGCAGTGGCTGAAGTCAGCAGAACAGGCTGCAGGGTATTGCTGGCTTTAGCATTCCTCATCAATCCATGGCAGAACAAAGGCAGGATTAGGACAGAGACCTGGTCCCCAACTTTAATTGCAAGCAGTTTTGAGGCTTAACAGCAAAGCACAATCTTAAACTGGCTCAAGCCCTGTTCAAGGCAGCGAGACAGGGCTGCCTTCAACTGGCCTGAGCTTTTCCACAGTGCAGGATGCTCGCTGGGATGTTTTCTGCTAGAAAAAAGAAAAGCTATGCATGACCTTTTCTTCAAACATAGTTCCTGATCTTTGGCTGTGGGCACTGCTCAGTGTTTAACTCCACATATCTGATCATTTCTTCACCCCTTAAGTGTAGCAGCCACTAGTGGTCTGTCATTCTGCCTCATGCTACCCCACTCTCAGCATCTTGTCCTGACATGTTTCATTAATGGGAGAAGCCTTAGCACATGGGATTCACTCAACAATTTGTGTTGTGTCACAGGCTGATGCGCTGCTGGGAGGTCAGACAGGGAATAGATCTCAGGTTAGTTTGGAAAGGACAAGTCTTAGAAGCACAAGGAGGTATAAAGTGTGCCTTTGTGGCCCCTCCAGCCAACATCTAACAAGCTGCTGAGTATCTCAATTATTATTTTTTGCATTATCTTTCCAGGAATATTTAGGCACCCAGGGCAGAAGAGGAGAACAGCTAGAAGTAGGTAGGCCCTAACATTTAGTTCTGACCCTATTTTTCAGCAGAACAACCTTCCTCCTGCTGCTACAGTCTACACCAAAACAAGTGCAAGGTATGCAGGACATTTTCAGATCACAGACTAGTATTGCCTTAATTAGACATTCATCATCTATATATAACAGAGTGATAAACCCATCAAATTTCATCAAAGATACCAGCCTGTTCCTTTGGATGGAGCCACACACTGGGGTACCACTCGTTTCATAAAACCCAAAGAGGCCGTATCTATTCCAACCGCATCTCTTTTAATCCCAGGAGTACAAATCACATTAGCAGCAGTGCTCCTTCTCTGCCAGAGTGCAAGTTTGACCCTGAGTTTACAGTAGTAGAAAACTGAAATGGAAGAGTCTAGCAGATTCATTTGCATATTGGCTGCATTAAACAATTACAATAGAACTATAAAAATACAACAGACATATTCCTTGTTCAAGTTCTGCAGAAGAAAGGAGTGGAATCACCCTCCTGTGCTTTGCATTAGAGGAGCAGAGCAAGCACGGCTAGAATGAAACCTCCCCCACTGACCAAGACAGATAAACCTTGGGGTCTGGCCCCGTTAGATGCTGGACAAAGCAACCAGAGGCACTGGCAAACTGGAGGACAACCACCAGTTTCTAGAGACTGGAGACCAGTTCAAAGGTATGGCCAATGTTTGGGAATCTTCAAGAGGCTGAAACCAGTCTGGACACTTCTGTACACATCAGTGCAGAACTGACACCCAAAGCTAAAGGCATTCGCTCCACTTCCCATCCCTCGCACTGTGTCCAGGTTCCTTCACAGGAACAGAAATAGCACATGAATCCCATGATGATGGTTCAGTGAAACTAGACCCAGAAACGTGCCGAGAACAAACCGTGAACCTTCAATGGTTTTCCAAACTGACACCCAATCCAGCTGCCAAATCCCAGCCACCCCGTGACTCCAGCTAACTGCCCACACGCTCCCAGTGCTCCAGCTCCACAACTTCACTGGGGCCTCCCACAGGAGAAGTGTCGCAAAAGCCGTCCAGACCCCATACAGTGCCCGGATGCGTGGACTCAGATAAACACTGGTAGAATCCACGTCCATCCCGGGATTACAGATTTGGTCTTAAAATGCTTTGCCTCATCGGCAGCTGATCTTGAACAAGGAATATGCAAGGCCACAGGTAGAATAAATCATACACCTTAAAAGTATTAGCTAGATCCTAGAATCCAGTGCAAATATTCTCCGAAAATGCCCGAAAGCATCTAGTCCACCCTTGGCATCAGGCTCCAGCGAAAACCGTGGTGAGGGAGGGACCCAGACGCTCGTTCGTCAGCGCTTGCCTGGGCGTTCGGATGGTGCACTGACACGTTCTGTCCAGCAGCTGCTGCTGCAGGGCAGGAGATGAAGGGATCAAAAATACAGAGCGGGCTCGCTGCTGAAATCGGAGAGTCCACCCTTCTCTGCTGGGGTGAGCTGTGGAGAAAGCAGAGTTGACACAGAGGTGTCATCAAACGCGAAGAGAATGAGTACCCACACCTTCGGACGGGGAAGGCTGCACTGGCACCTCGCCCGGGGCTAACGAGCGCGTTTAATTCCCCCCTCCAAACGTGCCCTGGAGTGCAAAGCCTGCCAGCTGCCTTACATCTCCTTTACACACACGTGGAGAGGCAGGTCTGCGAGTGGCACTGGGACCTGGTGTTGATCCCTTTGTGCGCAGTGGCACACCTCCCTGGGCAGTGGCACACCTCCCTGGGCAGTGAACATACACAGAAGGGGTCAGTAGAGGGCACACCCATCCCATCCCCTCTCCAGACCAGCCCAAATACTGGAATAACAGCACAGCAGGACAAAGACCTGCTTATTTCAATTCTCACCATGACTTGGCTCCCATGGGCGTCAGCTTCCTTTGGGAGAGCTCCCTCTGCAGCAGGCATCTCCTCATACTTCTGCTCCTGCCACTCGCTGAACTTCACAGAGTGCTTTGGGGTGTAGCTGGATAAATCTGCTGGAAGGACAAAGCCAACGTGAGTATTTCTCACCGCCCCAAAAGGAATCAGAATCAGGATCCTGGCAGGGACAGCACCGAAGCTGCCCATCTGTGGTTCCCTGTCCCCACTAAGCCCCAGTTCTGCCATCAGCCATCACCTCCACTGGCATTTCCACCTGCATGGAGCCCCACCAGGGGCTGGAGGAAACAGAGACAGTGTCAGACACCAGCTGTAACCCCACAGCACCACCACAGCACCTCGCTCACCTGAGTTCGGTGTACTGGGATGCAAAGTGCTATTTGGGCGTGGAATGTAAAAGGTGCAAGACTTGTCCTCCTCTGTTTCAGAGGCATGTCCGTCATCTTCCTCCTCCTCCTCTTCTGCCAGCGAGCTCTCTGATGGGTACTCAAACATAGTCTGCAAACTTGTCTCATTGAAAGAGATCTTCATCTAGACAACAGCAAAGGGGAATTATTAGAAAGAATCACAAGAAACCGTTGATCCCAACCTCTAGCAATGACCACCTCCCACCCCAGGGCTTCACTCTGCTTTGAAGGAGCCATTGCCTGTGTGTCCCCCCCTTTCCCAGATTTGCCAAATCTCCTGCCGCGCTGAGAGAAACCACAGAGGCAGATCACCAAATAGATGGGATGGGGTCAGGAGGGTGAGAAGTCCAGAGAACCTCTGGCTTTTTGTCCTAGTACACACCTTGCCATCCTCTATCACTGATGCCCAGCAGCCAGGAGGAGCTGCTGGGGTGTCCCTCAAGAGGGATCAGCATTGCCAAGGCCAGGAAAGCATCCACATGACACCACTGACACCTGCCAACTCACTTGTGTACCTGTGCTCTAGGCTATGGAAACATCAGTGATCAGGACTACATTTTTGTGAGGGCATCCTGACAAAAAGCTATTTAAGCTAGATAAAACCAGGGTTTAATACCACAAGTGAGAAGATGGAAGCAGCTAAAGGAGAGGTGGTAACGGGTGGTAGTAGAGAGGGAACATATTAGACAAGTGGGAGGTACTGAAAGGCTCTGTTTTGAAACCAGTTTTATTTAGTATCTCACTAGTGACCTTTGCACAATAACTGGGAGACCAACAATGAAGATGACTCCAACATGGGAGTTCATCAAGGAAAAGCCAAAATTTTATGGGTCATTCAGAAAACTGGAGAGCAAGAGCACTAGAAATGGGATGACGTTTAAGATGAACCCTTGCTCTAAGATAAGTTCATCACCTGTGATGACTGAGAAAGAAAAATTCTGGATGGCTACAGAACTGTAATCATCATTAGGATGCTGCTACAATAAACTGGAAATAAAGCAGGGCATTTCCACTGGAAACAGGGACTGCCTCCATCCTCCCCATATCGCCCAGCAGGTGGAGGAAGGCAGCAACTGGATTCCCTGTTTCTCTCCTCCAGGCAGAACAAACCAGCTCCCTCAGCTTTTCCTCACTTGCCATTTCCTCCAGGCCCCAGGAGCACTTTAGTAGCCTCTGCTGGACTCACTCCAGCTTCTGCACCTATCCCATAGCAGGACGCCCAAACCCAGACCCACGAATTCCAGATGTGCTGTCCCAAGTTGAAAGGAAAAGCTGAGCGAAGGGGTTGGTGTGTTCCCCTGCAGCTTTTCATGTTCTCATCCTTATCTACCCTTCTGCTTAGAAGCTGTGGTTACAAACCATCTCAGGAGGTGGAGAGGAGCTTCAGCCTGTTCACGTTAGCAAAGATGAAGGCTGAGAAAAAGCATAACAGCTCTTTGTAAGTACACCAAGAAAACAAACACCAAGGAACAGAGAAGAACTGCTGATGCCAGCACACAACAGACAAACAAGGAGGAAGAGTTTGCCAGGAATAAATTCATGCCAAAAGCAGGGAGGTATCCAACCAGTGCGGATCACGGTTCAGGAGCAGCTGCCTAAAGGGTGTTGTGAACCCTTTACTTCAAACTACATTTAAAGTTGAGTGAATAGGGTTACGAACAGAATTAAAAGGGCATGGATGCTTGTGAGAGGTGGTAGGAGCCTGGATGGTTTGAAAGATCTCTTCTCACACTGTGTAATAACAACTGTCAAGAAAGTGCCACACATTTGCCTCTTTCTTTTTTTTTTTTTTTTAAGTTTCCCTCATACACAAAACATCTCACAGGCTGAGAAACAGGTACCAAGCACAACTCAGCACCTGTGCTCCCCTGACACCTGTATTTCTTCTGCCAGCAGCCGCTGCTTCTCCTGCACTGGGAACACCAGTGCGATGATGCTGCCACCAAGGGGGTTTTCTAAAGCCAAACCTGCCACCACCCACGGGCCAGACCCTGCAAACTATCAGTGAGCGGGAGCCAACCTGCTACTGCCTCACCCTGCGCTGCCCACAGGCAGACATGCTGAAGCTCTGCCCGTGAGAAGAGTTTTGGAGGCAAAATAGTGAGTATCTGACTCCTGATTTTCAAAAAAAAAAAAAAAAAGGCAATGCTGAGAGCCTGACTCAAACCCAGGTACCTGAGGGAGCACCTAATGCCTCCTCTGCACTGCAAATATACGTGAGCTGTGGCTGTTCTGCCCAAGCCCAGGACATCCCTTGGACACAGGCTGGCTCCCTTCCCCACGCTCCCAGGAGAAGGCAGGATGGAGGGCTGGAACCCCTCTGCTGTGAGGACAGACTGAGAGAGTTGGGGGGTTCAGCCTGGAGAAGAGAAGGCTCCAGGGAGACCTTAGAGCCACTTCCAGTCCCTGAAGTAAGCCTACAAGAAAGCTGGGGAGGGACTCTGGATCAGGGAGGGGAGCCACAGCACAAGGGGGAAGGGTTTGACACTGAAAGAGGGGAGATTGAGAGGAGATCTGGGGAAGAACTTCTTTGGTGTGAGGGTGGTGAGAGCCTGGCCCAGGTTGCCCAGAGAAGCTGTGGCTGCCCCATTCCTGGAGGGGTTCAAGGCCAGGCTGGAGGGGGCTTGGAGCAACCTGGTCTGGTGGGAGGTGCCCCTGCCCAGGGCAGGTGGTGGAACTGGGTGAGCTTTAATGTCCCTTCCAACCCAAACCATTCTAGGATTATCTGAATCGCAGAGCGAGAACCAGCTGCCTTTCCCCTTTCCCTGCCCCTGACCTTCTCCAGATGACACATGGGGAAAGGAATGATTATATTTCAGAGAAAAGGGGTTGGAATAAAATGTCCCTGAAAGATCAGAGCATCCCAGTTGCTGTTCCCTGAATTTCTCACCCCTGCTGCTGACCTAGATGCTCCCTGATCCGAGCCAGAGACCGCTCACAATGTGGTGTCTGTACTGGGGGACAAGCCACGCTGCCAGGCACGGTGGCCATGAGGCTCAAAAGCCTCCCCTGGTCTGCACACAGGCCGTTTACACAGGCAGGAGGCAAGGAGTTCTTGGCTAAACAGGGAAAATAAAGGGGACAGGAGACACGTGCCTTGTTTTTAGTTCAATCTCCCACATTTAAATTCTAAGCTTTCCTGGTTTTGTAATAATGGGGGGAATCTCTAAGAAAAAAAGGACTTTGAGTCCAGTTTTGACCAAAGCTGCGTGTAGCACAGGAGAAGCAACCCGACACACAAGGGAGTAAAAGGAAGGAGTAGAAAGCAGCAGAAACGACCAGGAGACACCCCTATAGGCAACCCACCAACAGCCCACAATAAGCCCTGAACTGGAGCAGCTCCCCCTCCCCCCCAGCCAGTTCCACTGGGACTAAACTGGGCGCCCTGCAGAAAGCTCTGCCGGCAGAGCTTCTCAGGTACCTGCTGCAGGAGGCAAACACTGGAGATGTTCAGAGAGAGCAGATATTAACCACCACAGCGGGGACAGCCCCAGGCACCAGGGCCCCAGCCCCGGGGGGAGAGCTCGTCAGAAGATAATTTGCTGTTTCAGCATCGTCTGTGGTCAGGCCAGCACAGCCCACACCAGCCCATCCTGCTCCACGGGAGGGCACCTTGGCACAATCCCACTCCCCAAAAACTACACTGGCTCACTCTACGGTAGCATCCCACCCCCCTGCATGGCTGCCAAGAAGCAGGAAAAGCTCTGTGGCCACTCTGCAACGTGGTTCCCGGACGCACCCAGGCAAAGCAAACACCAGGGGAACAACCAGACATCAGCACAGGGTCAGACTCCAGCTCCCTCCCCAGGCACCAGGTGGTTCCAGGGGAAGTACAAAGCTCGGCCTGATCCAACAGAAGATGGAGGGCAACATATTCAAGCAAAACCAGAGGACACGTGGGTCAACGTTGCTGCTTTCAGAAAGCCTGTGAGCAGAACTGAGCACTGTGCATAGGGAATACAGGGACACCCAGTCCCGGGAACCATCTGAAAAGGAAAACCAAGAGCCCACGCAACAGGTTTGCACAGCCAGCACCATGTGCTTGATGGGAATACAAAAGGCAACAGAAAAGGGTCATTTTCTGTGAAGAAAACGGTACTCCAGCAGAGCCAAGCCCACCAGAGCCTGACTACAAGACCCTTCTCATCGTGTCTCAGCAGTGGTTCCCCCATTTCTGCCTCAGCAGCAGCTGCCACCTGTGGAATGGAAAAATTTTGCACCCTTCAGTTGAGGGTATTTGCAGGGATTTGTCACTATTTGCCCAGCTGATGGCTTCACCCAGAACTGTGTCACAAACCCAGGGTCCAGCCCAAACCCATATTAATACTCTGCCCAGCAATCGGAGCCACGGTGGGAAGAATAAGGCAGGCTTTTAGGGGAATATTGTGCTCTTCAGCCACCAGAGTCTTGTTGCCATAGCAAAAATCAGCTATTTATTTATTTGCTAGGATTGGAACAGCAATGAGTAATAGAGTACCCAGGAAAGGGAAGCCACGGTAAACATCGCCCAACAAGCATAAATCTGAGTAGTCATAGAGGGCTCACTTAGGGGAAAAAAAAAAAAAGACAAAAAAAAAAAACCCAATAAAGCTCCCAAAATCCAAAAACACCCAAGATGTTTGGAATAAAAATAACCAGATTACAGAAACCAGCGTGCATCACGAACAAAAGTCAGCAGACACCTCACCTCCAAAAGCCGAGGTGGGCAAGTCTGCAAACCCCTGCAGTCAATGAAAAAGCAAAGACCTGATGGCTTCTCACAAACCAGATCTAAGGAGCAAATCCTAAACCTCAGGAGCAAACCATGGGGTTAATCTCCATCCTCAGCTCTCTTTAGTGTGGCTTTTCTTTTCACCCCCCCTTATCACATTTGCTCCTTGGCAGGTATGGCAAAGCCAAAGCAATAAGGTAGGGTGGTTCACACCTTTTAAACAGGAATGCCTTTGGCAAGCCAAATTCTCACCCTATAAGAGTAAGCAAAAAAAATTCTTCTGGGCATTTAAAGAAAAAAAAAAAAAAAAAAGAGAGAGAAAAAAAAAATCACTCTTTAACTACATTCCAGCAAGAAGAGTCAGAGTCAGCATATTGATCTCCCATAACCTGGTTACACTGCCCAAGTACCTCACAAGAACCACCAGGGATTAAGATTTGCTCTTTTTGGGTACTAATTCTCCTCTAATCATCCTCTCTCCCTAAGCAATATAATCCTGAAGTGACAGAGTTAGTGCCCGACCCCTGAGGACACGCTGGGGCTGTGGATGTGCTGCAGGCTGTGATGTAAACAGCTGGTTCAACAGCTTCTCACACCTGGTTGCCCAAACACCTCCTCCTCCTCTCTCAACAGCGGGAGGGTTTCGGCTGGTATCTGCAGGAAGGGCAGACAACAACACAGCATGGATAAAAAAAAAAAAAAAAAAAAAGAGGGAGAGACTGAGGTCTCTGACAGAAAGAGCACACACCAAAAATTAAAAAAAAAAATAAATCAGTGTTGTGAAGAAAAATCACTTTGTGGTTCTGTGCAGCCTTACACTGTGTTTGTTGCTGCACCGGGTGTCCAGAGATCTGGTCAATGAGACAAAAAACACAAACCATCCCATCAGATACCTGAAAACTACAGCAGCAGGGAGCTGGGAGTGCATTTGGGAAGCCCGTTGATATAGAGCAACCCGTAGAAGTTTGCAGGAAACAGCCCCCCAGGCTGAGCAGAAAAGCACCAAACCCCATTCAGCTGGTGGAGCTCAGGATCCATGCGAAGAGAAGGGTCTAACAGAGAAGGACCTCCCAGCTCCACACTGCCATGGGGCGAGAGGGAAGGTCCCTGCACAGACAAAGAACCACTTGTGAGACTGGAAATAGAGTGCAGAAGTAGATATTTTATGGTAGATGAAAATCCCCCTAGGGTTTACCCTGGTTTTTCCATCTGACCCAGCCTGACCGTTCCCACAGATCAGCAGATTTAGCAGGAGGAGGTGGAGGTTCATAAACTGCTACCTCTGCGGGGACCTTCTTGTTTTTCATTACAACCCGCAGTCAATGACCTAGACAACTCCCTTGCCACACAGCTTTCTTTCCTAAACTTTGAGATAAAGGATTTTTGAGGAAACTAACCATTTCACAGGAGTTTGCAATGATCTTATCTACATCCCTGTAGATCCATGGACTTGTGTCAGCACCAACTTTGAATAACTCCAGGCACAATCTCTACGTGCTGCTACCTGGAATAGTCCCGGTAGCATCAGCATATTACCAAGGCATTTGCTGTCATTCAGGAGACGTTAAGGAGCTTTTGTACGTCTAAAGCCTTTCCTTGATGAAGGAAGAAAGGGTTTTTCCCCTGACAAGTACCCAGAGGAATGGAGGGGGACTCCTTGGTTCCTCTGTCAGATTAACCCTGTACTGCCATGGCTGAAGCAGCCTAAGCATGCCCAGAAAACTGCAGGTGGCACTTCAGAAATGTACTTTTCTGTCATTCTGTACAAAAGGAAGAGTTCTGGGGGCACAGGAGTTAGCTGCTCCACTACAGGCTGGCTTGATCACGCTTTTTCAAGTGTTTCTTAAGAGCAGCACTGAGTTTTGCTCAGGGATTAACTGCCCACGGAGCAGGTTAGTGAATAGAGCCGGCAGCACTGAAGACTGACAGAAGTGGCATGTCAAGGAAGCACTGTGTTGCTGGGAGAAGACAGGGTGCCTTCAGGACCACATCCCAGCTCCCAAGCCACAGGGCTAAACAAGAAAGTCTCCATTTACAAGGCAACCCACAAAGCCAGCTCTGTGTAATCAATCTGCCAAAGCACATGGTAGATAGGAGCAATGCATGGAGGTTCGAAATATTAAACTCCTTGCACAAGACAGGGGGAAGTTTCAAATTCCTGCTGAGAAGTGACAGGGCAGGGACAGTCCCCGAGAGCACTGTTAACTCTTCTGTGTCAGCCAAGAAGAGATTCCAGCCCCCAAACAACGTCGGGGCAGTCGGAGTCCCAGTCTGCCAGGGTACAAAGCGGCTATTCACCCAGGGATGCCTTCGTTCCTCCCCACATCTGCGGGCAGAGGAGCCAGAGGCTTCCACAGCTTCACAAGCAACTCAGACATTACTTACTCAGCCTATAAAAAAGTTGGACACATCTCCCTGTGTATCTGGAACAGATCTCATCTGAATACACAAAGAAAGCAGGCAGAAAGGAGATATAATTAGTGCCAAGACTGGTTATCCTCATAAACAACGCACAAAACTCCCAAACAGCAGAGGATTCTGCTCTACAGACAGCTCTGAGCACACAGCCTGTGGCTGGGAGATGCCACCCACCAACATTTCTGTGTACCCAGGACTGACCAGAGCATTCCACAACAAATCCCTCTGTTTGGTGCAAGCGAACCATCTTCTGCCAGAATGGGATGGATGGAATGCCATTTCCCAGGAAATACAGGAGGGTGGGAACAGAATTACTTCCCAGCCCGGCAAAGAGCTCATTCCAGACTTCAGGAGCAAAAGGACACGAGGAGCATTAGCTGCATGACACAGTTCATCTCTCTCTTGCTCTTCAGTACTACCAATATGCAAAAGCCACTTCCCCGAAGAGAAGTGACTCAGTGCAGCAAGTTCACCACAGGGTTTAGGGATATGCCTCAGACCTGCATTTTCACTAGCTGCAAGCCATGCAATTTCCCCAGGCACGCAAGGGCTTTGCTCTCATAGTGCCCGAGATATTTTCCTCAGCTTCCAATCCACCAGAGGCCTAGGAAACAGCAGCTCCATCCTGGCAAGTCCCCAAGATCATCTGAAGGGCACTTCTCAGAACACATCAGCACCAAGTTCCTTTGGTCCAGATTTTTTCAGGATGTTTGTGAAGTTTCCCCAAGTGACACAGGCACTTCATGTGACTCTTGCTACACAAACTGTCCACACAGCGATACCGTCACAGCTGCACAGCACACCCGTGTCCTACAGCCGTCACTGGGAAGAGTCTGGGTTTATAAATAGATTTTAAATTGCCCAGGTTTCCCTCAGGAAGGCAGTGAGCACAACCCTGGAGGAGAAGGAGATGCTGCTGCAGCAGCTCTGGATGAGATTTCCTTTACTCCCACTGAACCTGGAAACTAAAGATTTTAATTCTTCCTACCATCTCCTATGCGTAACACAGACCAGCAGGACTTCTGCCCCAGCCAGCTGGAGTGTGTACTTAGAATCACAGAATCATAGAATTGCCGAGGTTGGAAGGGACCTTTCAGATCATCTAATCCAATCATCAACCTTACACTGCCAAAAACTATCACCAACTCAGGAACAGTGTGAGCTTGTGCTGGAAAAAACAGAGCGGGGAGCAGAATGAAAACCCAAGATGAACTGAATACTTGAAATGGAGGGAAATTATAAACCATCTCCAAGATGGTCCACAGATTAAAGAAACCAATTAAGATAAGGTTAACTGTAATCCTCGTGATAGGAATTCAGAGCACAAAGCACTTCAAATCTCTCAAGCTCTGGGGCAGGCTGAGCCCTGGGCATGTCCTAACCCGCTTCAAAGGCAGGCTGGGCTCTGATTTGCACAAGAGTTTCTATTTTAGGTTTCCTGTCCCCTTCCCCGTGCTGCAGGGGATGGCGAGGAGAGAGACCAGGGGTGGGCGAGCATTGGAATTTGGGAGCAGCTTAGGCGCTCGCTGTGGCACGAGGCGAAGCATGGGAGCGGCACAGCCACGGAGAAACTCAGTCACAGAAAATTTCCCACTACAGAGATGAGATAAACACGACTCATCCGCTCTGCCAGGGGTTCAGTGCAACAACTTCAAGGAGTTGGCAAGGCAGCGGGGCAACAAAAAACAACCTACTTCCCCACCAACAGCCTCAGGCCCAGCTTGTGAGGTGGTTTAAAAACTATAACCGCAACCAAGACACCGATTTCTAGACTCTTAAGCCACCAACATTTATCCCTGGATGTGTTTAAGAGGGGTGTTTTAGATGTGGTGTTGGGGGATCTGGTGTAGGGGAGAACTTTGTAGAGTGGGGGCTGATGGTTGGACTCCATGATCCCAAGGGTCTTTCCCAACCTGAAAGATTCTATGATGCTACGACATCACGGGCTAGAAATCAGAATTAGAAAAGGGCAGGGAAATTGCAGGTGTGGGTGAAGGAGCCTGCTCCCATCTGACAGGCAGTGGAAATCACCTCTGCTGGGGAGGCACCACACCTCCCTCAGGCAAGACACCTATTATTCTGAGTAGAACTCGTCACTGCTGACTTCATCTACCAAAAATTCAATAAGTCCATGTCAGATACATACTGCTGCCCCTCCTTAAAGGTGGCGGATGTCCCTGTGCCAGTGTAGCACAGCCACGAGACAGAAAACACAACAGGAACACTCAAGCTCTCTGAGCTAAATAACACAAATCTGTGCCCTGACCCCTCCAAAACACAGAGATTCCCTCATCTCAGTCATTTTTGCAGATAGATTTTTGCTTCTTCCACCAGGTTAATGTATTTGTGTTATGGTTAATTTACTTGTGTTACACAGGGCAAAACAATACTTCAGGCAGTCACTGATACTTAGATTCCAGACTGTGCAGACTTGCTCCAGACAGGCCCGGGCAGCAGTTGGAAGTGTTCATCCCTGCCAACATCTCAAGCCCACACTTGGTTCTCACAGCAGAGCATCTCCAGCAGAACTGAGCAGCTGGAAAGCCACACAGCAAGACGTGGAGCAGATTAGACCATCAAAACGGCCATCCAGTCCTGCCCACGATGAGAAGCTGAGGGATGGCTAGAATCACCTTTTAACAGGCACTTAAGCAGGCATTAAGCCGTATTCAGGCATTATGTGGCTCAAAGCATTAGAAAATGGACCACAGTAAAGTCCATATAGCTGGAACTTTCTGAAGTTCAGCTGAAGATCTTTGAAGACAATTTTGCAAAGAAGCAGGAAAACATCAAACCTCAACTGTTTGGATCCCACCAACCTTGGTGTTGTAAGCCCTCTTTACATAAGACACTCAAACTGCCAGCTCTGACAAGCAAAAAACATTAAAACCTGTCAAGGACCTGATGCCTGCTGGGTCTCAAAGCCTGTTATTTACAGGACTTTGGATGGCCTGGCCAGAAGTCACCTTTCCTGTAGCATCCCTAAGAGGTACCAGGTCTGGGAGGGGACAAACATACTGTGATTTGAGATAAATTTCAGGAGTGACAAGACATAAGGAAAGAGCAGTCAGGGCAAATTCTGTACATGCAGGACCTTCCTGCCAGAGTCCAGCCTCCAACAAGAAGGGAACATGAAGCCTGAAGAATGACAACTGCTTCTTGGAGCCCCAGCTGACCCAGCAGCCTGCAGCCCTTTCCCATCACTCGCTCCAACATGCCAGTCACATGTTTTACAGAAACCTAGATTTCTATCTTGCTGACAACTTTATTGTCGGTTATTCTGGCAGGTAACCAAACCAGGATTGGCTCTTGTCAGCTCAGCCCAGCTAGATTTTATCCTCCAAGATCCCAAAGATCCACAACCCGCAGCAAAGCCTTCCCTTCCTCCTGGGGCTGTTATCGGGCTGCAGTGTCTTTATGACTTCTGTAATAACAAAGTACAAAGAGAAGCACGTAACAGAGGTCACCAACAGCTCTCTGCATCCTCTGTCCCACTCCCTGTTTGGAATAAAGGTCACTAGGTCTCCTTCCACCCCTGCACATGTATCCTGTCCTCACCGTCCGAGCCCAGCCAGCCTCTCCCAGGAGTTCATTTTCAAACTGCAGTCACACACCTCCTGTTTTATCTGAACTAACCTTCACACTGCTTGGAGAAGTCTCCAAACAGCTGCAGCGGTGGATGAACAGGTCTGAAGGGCTTCTTAACATCTGTAGGAGGACAAGAGCTCCAACTCCTGGCCTGCACGGGCAGCCTGGTCCCTCAGCCTGGTCCCTGGGACAGGCACAGCTGGGGCTCTTCCCTCCACCTGCAGATCCACCCGTGTCCCATCACACACAACCCTACATTTACCTCCACAGCCTTGGTTGACAACGACTGTCCCACTGCAGATCTTGCCCATGTCCCATCACACACAACCCCATGGTCACCCTCACAGCCCTGGGAGAACAACAACTGTCCCAGCACAGCAGCTCCAGTGGCATAAGGCAGTTGGGAAACCATTTCTTCAATTTTGACACAGAAAGAGCATTTCTCTCCCTCATCAGCTCTATATCCAGCTCCAACCCCCAAACAAACAGCTGCTTCACATATTTGAAGTGTCTGGAAGGAGCAATAAAGCTGTTTTTCTTGAAAGACCTTGAACACCGCAGGCCATGACAAAGTCCAGCTGCGCAGCTGAGAGCAGGGGCTGGAGCTCCCCCCACACTGTCCCACATGCCCTCCCGACCCCAAAAGCCATGCAGGATGCAGACTGAGCCAGCTCTATGTTGCTGGGATCTCTACCACAGTCAGGCAATCAGTGGCCAGAAAAGGGGATGGGAAGAGGAGGCTGAATTGCCGCATTTGAAGAAAACCACGATTTGCATCTCACAGAACAATCAGTGTAACTGCCAGGTCTGCCTCCCAATAAATCATTAGCCCTGACTGTAAGCACAGACACCCCCATCGTTCCCAGGCTGTGCTAAACCTGCTCTTTATCTTGCCCAGATTCCTGCTGGGCACCAACACGAGGTTGAAGATTTCCAAGTCATCAAGGTTTCACTATACATCACTTTCTTGAGTCTGGAGCACACTTTAAAGACCTTTCAGCAAATCCAAGGCAAGGTTTGGAAAGGAAGATGCCCAGCAGAAAGCAGGTCTGCCTGGAGAGAACCAGCTCAAAAGACCCGGGCAGCTGTTCTCTGAAACCAGCACCAGCTTTCATTTTGATACCCCAAAAAGAGAAAGGGACATTGGCTTTTACTGAAGAACCACAGCTCCAGCTCACAGGGAATGTCTGCATCTGTCCAGTTCAGGCCAAAACCAAGTTTCTGAAAACCCCAACATATCTACAAACCAGAACCCTTGGTTTTGGCCTGTTGCCTTGGCGATGCACAGCGATGTCTTGGGAAGAAACCAAGGAATGTGTCCTCACACTGGCTCCTTCCTTTTCAGGCATCAACACTCAGCACTATTACCCAGAGTAAAAGCCACAAACATCCTCCAGGTTAAGAATAAACAGAAATCTGTCTACTGGCTACGGACTCAAACGACACTCCACGCTCACCACCTCCAGCAAGGAGAAGGGACCCCAAAGAACACCTGGTATTTCTCCCACTACGTCACTGCGTTTCATTTTACCCAGACACTTGTGGCTCCTTACTACTTCTCCTTAAGCTGGAGCTTATTTTCCAAAGGGTCCCCACCTGTTTCAGCTCCTGAGCACTCTTCATCTCCAGAGTGCCTGGAGAGTGCTCTTAATGCCACTAAGCAGATAAGAACAAAAGCAGAGACGCTACGTGACCTGCCCAATGTCACACAAATCCAACACCGAGCAGACGAAACAGTCATCAAACAGTTTCAAAGATTCATATGGTATTTTAGGTTGGGAATGGGCCTCTGGAGGTATCTAGCTCTAAGCAGGTCCAACAGCACCAGTTGCCCAAGGCTTTCCTCAGGCAAGTTTCAAATAGCTCCAAACATGGAGATACCACCACCTTTTTGGGTTCTGGTTCCAGTGTTCCAACCTTTCCTCAATTCGGTCGCTGCACTGACCTCATCTCCCTTCCTCCTCTTTGGACCATTTAAGGACATTTTCCATCATACATCACTTACTGTTTTTTGCTTACTTGAGGCTTTACTCTGTTACCAGCAAAGCTGCTGCCCCAACAGCACTGCCCTGCGCTCCGATGGCTGCAGCAGAAGTTGGGCTTACCCAAGAGAGTCTGTCCCACAAGGTTTTGTCTGATTTTTTGCTCCATCCCAAGGTTACCTGTAGCTACAACACACCTTCTTGACATTTTCACCATTCATACCACACACCTGATGTGTAAATCCAGTTAATACCCCAATCCGCACAGAGCCAAGAAAACAGCTGGAATGAGTGCAATCCAGGTGTGCCAACAGCAGAACAATTCCACTGTGATTAAGGATTTCCTTGTACAAGGACAAGAAAAATCTACAGGAGCACCGAGCGTAAAGCAACACTCCTTATTCGCTTATTTTGGATCTCCTGGAGCTCAGGCACCCAGATCTGGCACCTGCATTGGTCAAATTAACACAGACTGGGTGCTCTCATGAAGGAATCTAACAGTGTCAAGCCACGAGAAACAGCACTCCCTGCCTCCCTCCTAAAAGAGATGCACCCTATTCAAAGGATTTCCTCAAATTATAATGCTCGGTGCCTCAGGCACCCGGGTGGATTCAGTCCATCAAATATTTAGTTGAATTTAGGTAACGGAACGTAGAACAAATCTTCGCACTACGGAAAGCCATGTCCCGTTACAGACCTACAAACAGGGATTTGTCACCTCACTGTGCTGCTTTCAGAGCCCAACAATTCACACTTACTGTCCCGTCACAACACAATAACCCAATCTTTCAGCCTGAATGCATCTTTATCACATGCAGATGCATTTCACCACACCATACAGAGATTAATTCTCAATTTAAGGCTCACAAGGATCTCAGTTAGGTCCCAAGCTGTGAGAAAACCTGGCATTCCCTCCCAAGACACTTGGAGCAATTGATGTCCCGCAGACCTCCAGCAATGCCGCCGCACAGAGCCAGAACAAGCAGCCAGGTGGTATAATCCTATCAAGGGGAGTTAAGTTGTTGCTGATCTCTCTCTACCTAATAGAGACCTAATTCTTGTGCCTCTATCAATAGATCACTAATACAGGGAAGACGCCAGACACTGTACTATGTCACAAGCCTGGCAGTGACCATGGGGACCTCAACCTGTCCAACACCCCCCAGACACAGCAAACAGGGCTGGAGAGGGGGCAAGTCTGCAGCCCTTCAAACCACACGACTCACCTCTGGTTTCTAAATATCTGAAATATTTCACTTCCCGTTATCACACCTCCAAGAAGTGACTGTGGGAGATGCCCTGCAGTTATCACAGGTCATATCCCGCTCCCATCTACTCTGTGGACCAGCACCCAGTGACCCCTCCCCGAGGGCAAGCCTCTGGCTCCCCAAAGGACCAGAAAAATGCTGCCCATCTTCCCACCCTGTGCCTCACGGAAAGACAAGCCAAAAGTAGTACCAACTACTTCCAGCCTGGCCGTTTGGCACAGAGGCACCCCAGGTTGTTACCTTCTTGCGGCGGGAGCCCGTCTTGCTCATGCAGGACCTCTCCAGGGACAGGTACCCCCCGATGACTTCAATCTCATTCACAGTGGGGTAACGCTTTTTATGGGACACCCCCACTTGGGGCCCATCAGCATTCTCCACAGCTTTGCCTTTGCTCTCCTCCTCCTCTTCCTCCCGCTGCAGCCTTCCACTGGCATCACTAGGAGTCTGCAGCCCTGAGGCAACAGGCTTGCTTTTGGGCACAACAATGAAAGTGCTGCCTCCCCTCTGATGGGGGACAGAGTGTGGTCTGTAGAGGGGCACAGAGGAAATCTCCATCTCCATGTCAGGGCTGGCTCCTTCAGGCTGACCCGCCAAGCTCCCCGTCCTCTCAGCCGAGCGGGCCCTGGGGGAAAGCTCCCCACTCTCTGGCTCCACAATATCATCAATGTAAGTCACAGGTACCAGGGGTTCCAGAGGCGCCGGTGGAGAAGTGATGGGCTTTTCCGGGGTGGAAGGCTTTGGGGCCTCCTTGGGTGCCTTCTCCTCCAAGGATGGTGGCGGTGGCCCCGGTCTGGCGCTCTGGGCAGGAGGCAGAGCCGGACCCCCCTCCCGGCGGGGCACGAAGAGGAAGGAATTGCGTGAATTCAGGCGTAGCTTGGCCAGGGCTTGGGCCTGCAGGTCATGGGCTGGGATGGCAGCCAAGTCAGGCTTGGGGGCCGGGTGGATTTCAAAGGAGCCCCCGGCCCGGGGGGCAGAGGCAGAGAGCGGCTGAGTGGAGCCGGTGGCACTGGGGGCCAGAGTGGCACTGGGTGGGGGGGACGCAGCCACTTCAGCCTCCTCCGGCTTTGGCCTCCTAGCATTGGCTCTGGCATGGGAAGGGCTGGCAGATGGCACTGGCGGCCCCTTGGTCAGCGCAGGGCGGCTGGCAGGGACGGTGCTGGGCTCAGGGAGGCGGCTGCTGGGGGGCAGCCCCCTGGGGGTGACAGTGAAGGAGTTGGAGCCGATCTTGTGGAGAAAGCAGTTGGCCTGGGGGGCTGCAGCTTTGGGGGCAGCCACCACCGCCTGGGGGGCTGTGGCCCGGGGGGGAACCGGTGCTGCCTGGGGGGCTGTGGGCTGTGGGGTGACAGCCTGAGGCAGAGCTGGGACTGC
>VXBJ01000790.1:568349-618902 GCA_013400055.1 Nycticryphes semicollaris
GCTGAGCCCGCGACCCGGCCCCGAGCGGCGGCTCGGTGCTGCTCATGGCGGCGGCCCCGGCGGCACTGCGCTGCCCAGCCGCCGCCGCCTGCTCCTTCTCCGCTCTGCCGCACCTGAGCAGGCCCCGCCGCCGACCGCTGCACCGCCCCCGAGCCGCCCTCCGCCGGGCGGGGCGGGCGCCATGACAGGCCCCCGGCGGGCGGGCCGCTCCCTCAGGCCATGGCTGCGGTCGGGCCATGGCTGCGGCCGTGCAGGCGGTCCCCGCCGGCTGTGGGGCCGGTGTCAAGGAGATCCGCCCCGTTACCGGCTCGGAGAGGAAGGGGAACATGGCTGGAGGCCCGCCGAGGTCCCTGCTGTCCACACCGCCCTCACACAGCAGGGAGACGGGCTGAGGCAGGGCCCCCGCGGGAGCTCTGGTGTGAGAGGAGCCGTGGTGGCACACCATAGATAGCAGAAAACCCCTAATCTGCTCTTTCTCCTCATCTTGGGCTGTCCCCGTGGTGCCAGCACAGGAGCAGAAAATGCCTTTAGGGTTCACCCTGTCATAATGTCAGCCACGGTCTGAGGAAGAGCAGGCGTGTGGCCATGAGCAGCCATGGAAGGAACCTTTACTGCTGGAGAAATGTCTTACCATTCATCCCCATCAGTAGAGCATTTTAGGGAGAGCTCTGGAGGACACAAGTGGGCGTTTCCAGGACGTATGGCAGTGGAGCAGGAAAACATTTTCCCCACTGCCTTGGCTGTTTGGCAAGAACTGCTTATTGGGCCCAAAAGCATGGGGAAAAGGGCAACTGTGGCATTATCTCCAGGCAGTGCTTCCCCTCTTCCACCTTGTGCCTGTTGCCCCTCATCCTGTCACTGGGAACCACTGAGAAGAGTCCGGCTCCATCCTCCTTCAACCCACCCTTCAGATCCTTGTCAGCATCAAGGTCTCCCCTCAGCCTTCTCTTCTCCAGGCTCAAGAGTCCCAGCTCTCTCAGCCTATCCTCATCACCGAGATGTTCCAATCCCTCCATCACCTTGGCTGCTGTACACTGGACTCTCCCCAGTAGTTCCCTGTCTCTCTTGAAGCAGGGAGCCCAGAACTGGATCACCCACCAGCAGGTTTCTTTGGGAAGTCTGTGTGACCAGGAAACAATCATGGCACAGCTCAGGACTTTCCTCCTGTGCTGTGTGCCAAAATCCTGGGCCCGGGAGGCACGGGGGACATGTCCCACTATGACATAAATAACTTTTGGCCAGAAATTGCCATGGTCCCAGCCTGGCTGTGAGCTGCGGAGCCGCACCCCGGGGCTGCTTTGACGTGAGTGACTTCACCCCGCTCCAGCCAGGCTGCTGAAAACACAGGTGTGTTTACAGGAAGGAGCACTGTATCCTGCTGATAAGGCTCTTACCTTTGCACTCCCGAGCCAGAACAGAGCAATTACACCTTCTTCAAGTGATACCTGGAAATGATACTACTGAAAATGGTGTTTTATTGACAGAGCTGCCCGGGTGCTGGGAGCTGTGGGATGCCCAGATGTGCTGTGTGCCCCGAGGAGCTGCTCTGCTGTGAACCGGCAAACCAGAACTGGATGGAAGGAGGCAGCAGTTTGCAATTGAGCTTAAATACAAGGGTGGTTTAAGGTTTTCACGTGACAGGTTCTGCTCAGCAGAAGCAGAGGTCCACGATGCACTGTTCTGCGTCCTGGCCCTCACCAGGGCCCGCAGTGGGTACCCGGGGCTGAGGATAAAGACTAGGCAAGCAGACCCGGGCAAGCGGGTAGTGACATTTCCCCGCCTCTGGTGACTCATGGCTCAGGCACGTACAGAGCCAACAATGTGCCTTTGTACTGGGGAGATCTCAATGGATTTCTCTTTGGTGGTCTTGTCTGGTTGGGTTTTGAGCCCGTACAAAGCCCATAAATCCCAAAATAATGAATCCCACAGTTTATCTGCACCTGGTGCAAAGAAAACACCTCCCTTTGTGGGGATTGAACCTGACATCTGCTCGTTTCGCTGCATGCCCGCCCGCCTTGATAACAAAGAAATAAATCCCGCCATTATTCCCCTCCTCCCCTGCCAGTCAAGATTTGAGAGCCATCTCTCGTAGTTTCTGTCAACTCTTTCTGAGTCAGTGACACAGCCTTGAGGACCAGACAGTGAAACTTGCCTGGCAAGTGAGCGCTTGGGAGCTAATCCCCTGCAAACTCCAGCCCTGCCCCCGTGCTGTTACTGAGCCTCCCGGGAATCCCGCTCCGCGCTCATGTTTTGGCATGGAAATACATGCTGGATTACCAACCCCAGGTGTGAGGATGGCAGGGGACAGGGCCTGCAGGGTGTGATGGCAAGGTGCCACCATGTAGCAGGGGCACGAATTCTCGGTGTCCTGGCAGTGCCAGGGCTCAGCTGCTGTGGCTGTGGAGCTGGCAAGGGGACAGCAAATCCAACATGCCTGTGCCAGAGGTGGCACACAGCACTTGCACGGGACGTAGTGCTGGGACAGCCCCACACATAGCCAGGTGACAAGGGAAAACAGAAAGAGCAAGTCCCAGCAGGACTTGGAGACATGTGAAGTCACCTTAAACCGCTGTGAGACACCTCAGTTCCTCACCCCTTTACAGGGCAGAGCAAAACTCCACCTGCACAGCTCCTGCTCTGGGCTTGAGTCCATCACACCAACGGAACGGAGCACAAAGGGAGAGGGAAGAAGGGTGACAGGTAAAAATAATCTCTTTTAACTGGGCTCCTGCAACAAATTTGACTTCGTACCCTACGATACCAATTTGGAAACAAGACAGCGCAGCATGGAATGGTTCCAGGGTAAAGGATAGAGACCGTGGGTTACTCTGGGCTCCAATGATGTTGGGAAGGCCCCAGGAGAACAGTGACTGGGTGTCTCACCAGAAGCTGCCTGCGTGGGTGGAGGTAAGGGGTTAAAAGTGAATTCTGTCATCTGTCACACTGCTGAGATGGATACGGCATGTCCCACCCTGCTCTGGTGGTGGCTGATGGAGGAGAATGTCTCCAATCAGGGGAGGATGCAGAAATGAAGGGTGAAAGATCCCAGAGCTGAAGGAAAATGCCTGAAATGCCAGGCTTGCCCAGCCCATTTCACACTGGTTTCTGTGCTCAGAGGGGCTGCAGTTCCTGCCATTAAGGGAAGATGAACACAGAGGTGACTGTCAGCACTGGAGATAAAGGGGAAAATTGCAGCTGGGAGATCAAGACCTGCTCACTGAAGGAATTAAGTCAAATGGACCTGCAAAAAAAGGGAACACGATGCCTTCTGCTCTCCTGGGGATATGCTGTATTTCAGAGCTGGTCCGTTTTCCCTAGAGGGATGATCAGGCCTAAAGGCTAAAGCCTCCCTTGAATCTCTCCGGGACTCTGTTCCTCGGTGTACAGGACGGTGCTGGGAGAACGGCCTTCCTCCTGGGAAAAGGGATAATGCTTAATGTTCTGTAATTCCTCAGCAATCCAGGGCATACTCACTAAGCTGCAGATGCTGCTGGAGCTGTGCATCGCCTCATCCCATCCCCACCACTGGATCTGCCTCTCTTGGATGGTCCCTCATTTAAAGCGCCGGGGAGTTTTTTACCTTTCTCCCCTTTTAAGTGTGTCTGGGCCTTTCACACCCCTGGAGCTCCAGAGTTTTCAGCATTTCCCTCCCGGCTGCTGTTCAGCAACAGCCAGTGTCCCTATGTCCCTCTCCTGCCAGCAAGGGGTATTTCCTGGGTCTACAAACTCAGCCAGAGGAGAGCAACAACAACAACAAACCAAACAAGAGAAAAGGCGCTTTCCCAGAAACATCTCTTTTTATTAAATCACGTCTTAAAACCTAGAAACATTCATGGATTTGAAACCTGGTTATCATACACGAAGCAGCAGATAGTCTCAGAGAACGGTGTTAACGTAGGCAGCAGAGATGGCAGATGTCACAGCCAGGTTTGCCCCAGGCCTGGGCAGCCAGAAACCGCCACGAAAACCGGGGAGAATGCTTTGGAGTAACTTCCTTCTGACTCCCAGGGAGCCAACCTGCCAGTCCAGGGCCCACCAAGACCTCAGAGCTTACACTCTTTGTTCTCAAAAGTCTCCATTAAGACAGTTTGGGCCTCAAACCAGCGTGTTCTGGGGTTCAGCTCTATGAGGGTCAACACCACAAGCTCCGCACGTGCCTGTTCTGCCTTCAGCTCCCCGTGGCTCTGGGGCACGGCCCGGGCAGGAACTTGGGGAGCAGCCTCACCAGACGCAGCCACTAACCCCGTGCTCCAGATTCTGAAAGGAGCAGGAAGCTGCCAGCTCCCTCTGAGGGTAAAGGCAGAACCAGAGCACAGGGTGTCCTCTCTCCACACGGTTTGTCAAATGGCCAACTGCTATTCAATCCCGGGTGGTTTGGGGGTTCCTTCTCCTGCCCTTTATTTTGACAACGATGCTTTTTTTCTTTCTTTTTCTCATTTGGATGAAATTAACTTGCTCAGATATCTGAGTGTAGGAGCACTACGTGACACAGCCTGTCCTTCTGCACATACCAGCTCTGTTTCCAAAGCATGAACCATTACCTTTTCCACTTGTTATCCATGTATTTGGTTTTCTTTTCAGAAAACATGATGCACTGCCCCTGCAAACAGAGGGCTCGCAGCTGAGCAAAGGAGCTGGAAATGAAAACTGGTGCCTGAACTCTAGGGGGAAACAGTAAAGATCCCCAAAGCTCATTGACTCACAGCCCCATGGTGAGAGCTCAGTTTTTGCTGTTACGTGGCAACACAACTGAAGTCACCCCAGTTCCAGGAATAGTGTTTGTTAAAGAACAACAGGAAACACAGAGCGGAAGAACCGCAGCCTCTTCTTGCTCATTCGGGTACGACTCCAGCCCGGCTTCCTGGGATGGGGAACAACCAAACCTGCTGTTTCTGCACTCACTCATCCCCATCCTAACACCCAGCAAAACGCTGTCTCATTTGGCGGCGGAGGGGACAGCAAGGGCAGGGAGCAGGGCCCACACTCAAAGGGCCTTGCTTGGCTCTACTTACTGGTGGTGGGTTTAGGGCATTGCAAATAGAAGGGCAAAGACATCAGTCCTTGAATTCCCAGCTCTGCACCAGCTCCGAGTTAGCAGGGCTTCGTAGCGGGGACCACACTGCTAAAACTGAGGTTTAGCACTAAGAAATACAGTTTTAAAACAATTCTAATAACCCCACACTGTCTGTTGAAGCTTTCTGAGCACCAGCGACGTGCATCGGTGCTGGTCCTGAGCTGGTGACTGTGGCAGTGACCAGTCCCTGGCCGGCTGCTGGGATCCATCACCAGCTCATCTGGATGCTGAGATAAGGAAGGAAGCCTTTACCAAAACCAGCTGCCTCCTCACTGCCCTAATGTCAGACAGCCCTGGATGTGGCTTATCTCTCCTTAAGTGTGTCAACTTCAAGGATACTGTAAAAGCAATACAATAAGTGAAAAATTATTAGGTTGTATTAGCTCCTTAAAGTTTACTAAACATTTATGGAAAAAAATAATGCAGTTTTGCTTCCCTTCAGATGGATTCTTTATGTTTAATGTCTGTAATGTTTATTCCTTCCAGTGTAAGTTTTTCACCCTGACTGGCAGTATGCTGGGCTGAATTTATTCCTGAATCAAAGCAGTTACTGGTTCCTCTCGCTTTTCAATGGCTCACGCACAACCTGGGCAAGAGACAGCAAACCCTGGTGTCTTACCATGGACTGAGCCCATGACCTGGCAGTAACAAGGATGGCAATCATGTTGGTGGTAATTAAACCACCCATTTAACTCACTCAGCTCTCGTACACGACGGTGTGCAATAAGGCTGACTTGTCATCAAGGCCGTAACAGTTTCCAGTTGGCTTTGGCTTGTGTTTCCACAGCTGAGAAGTAAAAAACGCTTCCATGGAAGGAGGAGAGAGCCACGTCTCCTCTGTGATCGGTGGGACAAAACACAGGACCACAAACAACTTCTACAGATGGTGTGGAAAATTACATCGCTGCTTGATATCCCTTGGGAGGATCCCCGGCACCCTTCAGAAGAGCTCTCCGTGTCACCAGCTGCAGGGACCGTCACAGCAAAGCCCAGAGTGACACAGCTTTACCTGTCCCTGTGAATCTGTGTCCTGGTACCCATCGCTCCAGGAGGGATGACAGAGCCCAGCACGTCCTCTGATCGTGGCGTCAGAAACAAACACCAAGCGCCATGGGCCTGGAAGGATTCTTTTTTAACCATCACAGTTTAACCATACACACCTCATCCTGCACCAATACACCATTAAAAACATGCAAGCGTGCCTTTTAAACTGGGCTTTGATGGGTTGAATGTTTACACTGACACCAAGAGAGCAGAGCCAGCCTGTCAGTCCACCTCCTGTCTGGGCTGGCATTAAGGACACACTCCCAGAAACGCTGGGTATTTAAAAATCAGCATTTTTCCATACTTTCAACCAGCCCCACTCTCGTGTTGCCTGAAGGTGCCGGAGCAGCACTGGCAGCCGCTCTGCCAGCAGAGCCTTGGGGACAGGAACTCCCGGCCACAGGTCACTAAGGCAGTCACATCCCCAAACAACAGCAGCTCTTTGTGAGACGGGTGCGTGCCAGGAACCAGAGAGACGCTAACGCAGCACGGACACAGCCATGACGCTGCCTCACGCTCTGCTGCACCAGGCAGAACAAGCTGGGGGCAACTGAGGGGAAACGTCTCCCCCAGACCATGGCAAAGAGCCTGGGTGTGACGGGACGACGTGAACACACGCACACACACACACGTGCTCCAGAAGCCACTGGAGCAGGAAAACTGTGTCGAGCTCCAGGCAACGAGTCCAGGCTGAGAAATGAAGAACAAATTCATTTCCAGAGTCCCCTCTGCAGAGGGAGCCCCCCCCAGGGGCTGGGGGCTGTGGCTCAGGAGTCACTCGTAAGCAGAAGCGGGTGGAATCCCAGGGGTGCAGACTCCTCACGCGGGACAGGATGCATTGGCTGGTTGCCTTTTGCAGTCAGATAGATGTTTTGCTAGAGCTACAAGGATTTTTCTGGGTTTGGGTGTTTGGTTTTCTTTTGAAATGCAGGAAGGGATTAACTGCTGACTCATCCGTTTCCCATCCCAGGCTGCAGGTCAGCAGCGAAGGGAAGTTGGTGGCTGTAGCACAAGGAGAGGTGTAAAAAGCCGCATCTCAGTTTTCTACCCATTTCTGTGTCTGACAGGTAACTTGAATTTTGTTCTTCCCTTTCTTCCCAGCCAAATGAGAGGAAAAGCAAAAAGTCTCTTTGGAAAACCCTCTGTAAGGCAAGTGCCACATCCAGGAAGACACACACACAGACACACACCCCGGCTGGGTGAATAATCTCTGCGGGCACCAGAGAACACGCTCAGGGGCTGCTCCCAGCATGACCCAGGCTGAGGAGCAGCAGCTCATGCAGTTGCTGCCCACCTTTCTCCTCCCTTGGAGGCGACAGTCCCAGCTCAGACCCCACTGTGACCCACAGAGCTCTCCGATGGCCACGGGGCCAGGCGAGGGCTCTGAGGTCACATCCAGCACCGCCTCGAAGCAAGAGCAGCAGAAACTCCTGTGCATGGCAGGGCTGCCACCCAGTTTAGCTGTCCCAGTTTAATCTGCTTCTTCCTGGGGTGAACTAGGTGTCCCTGTTTCTCTTGCCCTTCCCAAAAGCAAATCCATTCCACCCAGCAGCTGCGGTGGCAGTTCCCAGTGGCGGGGCCAAGTGTAACGGTGCCACGGGGCTGTGGATCCTCCACCAGCTCAACCGCATCGTAACCCGCTCGCTCCAATTACCCTCACGAGAGATGAGCTCCACCAAGCCCATCCCGATGGCAATTAGGGGCTGTGTGTGAACAAACTGGTTTCACGGCCTCAGACAGACACAGCCCAAGAGCTGGGAGGTGAACGCTGGAAGGAGCTGGTAGAAGTGGAAGGAGAAATCTGTCCTGTGTGCTCAGCAGCCCCCACTGCCCTCGGCAGAGCCAGCCGTGCCCCGCAGGGTCATCCTTTACAGCCTGGTCCCAGTGAGGAAGTGAGGAAGTTAACAGGCTCCATTTTTAACTCTGAAGTTTAAATAATTAACAGTTTATTTTATTTTAATTTTTTTTGCATCCTATCCTCTGCTGAGCCTTTCCTTTCCCAGCAGCCGCTTGGAAAAATTCAGCCAGTTGAAAAGGGGAAGAAATTGGTTTTCCTCTTTCAGCAATGGTGAACTTCCACAATGCCATTCGCACCAAGGACTTGAGACACCAACACACTCCTGTCTGCCCAGTCACAGCCTTCAGAGTATCTCATCTCTTTAGTCAAGTGAACGCTACAAAGGAGATAAATACACTCATGTCCTAAACATCACAAACTATGGGGACTATAGATCTTTGGAAAAGAGAAACGCACTCAGCGTTGGTCTTTACTCTATACTACAGTCAACGGCACCAGTACAACCAGTAAGGGTCACTCCAACGTACACCTTCCTACAGGAGTTACACAACTGTACAATCCACCGTCCTACTCTGCACCCCGAGTTCTACAAGTGGTGGATGAGAATAGAAATACAATAGCTCTACGGAGAAACCACCGAAGTGGGTACCCAGGCGGGCCCTTCCGCAGTTTGTAAGGTTTTGCAATAGTTCCACGATGCTACATTCACGCTGCCAAGTTCACGGAATTGGGATTTTTACTTTCGAAAAGAGAAAGGAAGAACAGTTTGTCTGTCTCCAGTCAGGAGGTAAAAGGGTTGGAAGGGGAGAGAGGGTTGTGTCAGCGTTTAATCCTGCCACGACTTGTTTCCTTCTCCAAATGACACGTGGCTTCTGGCTTTCGTGGCACCTACAGCCCCCGTCTCTCCCTGGCACAGCCGGCTGCTGTGCTGAATAACAGAGAATTGGCATCAATTTGGTTTTCTTTTTTTACAGCTGGCATTTTCTTCCACAAGCTACAGAGTGGTGCCTGTTGTCCCCTTCACTTCAAACACGGGAAACACGCCCGAGTCAAGGGGATGAGACACTTGGGATGAGACGCAGCCACCAAATCTGCTGTCCCCACCCCGCAAAGCTCCCAACCAGAGCGGGGGGCAGCAGCCCACACCTATTCAGTTCAGTATGTTGCTTTCTGTGACTTCAAACCCTCTCTCTCCTCCTATTCCTCCCCTTGCCATATGTACATTATTTCTTCCAAAGTTTCCCTATAAAACTGCGCTAAACGTACAGGGGTCAGCAGTTCTGGCCAGGGGTCTGCTCCCCAAAAGTACAGCCACAGGTACGTCACAGGGGAAGGGGGACTCTACAGACCAGAACAACTAGTTCTTTTTTTTTTTTTGCAAGTATTTAAAAGAAGTTTTGTACATACATTTTCCTTCACTTCACAATCAACTAATTTGTTACACCAGGAAATCAGGAAGCCAAGGTAATAATCCTTCCTGGTTATTCTCTAACATATTTTACTTAGGAAAGAAATAACTTGCATCACATCCCAGAATTGCCAGAGTGACCTCCACAGACTGTAAGTAATATTTATCCTCTGACCAGGAGAGTAGAGGATGAAAAAAACCCCACCTTCCCCCAAACAAAAAAGCAACATCTGACCTCAACAAACAAACAAAATTAAATATATTCCAAAATAGATCCTCAAATAGGAAGTACAAACCTGGGTTCTCAGCCGAGGGCTGCTCTGCCCAAGCTCTGGGTTTACTCTGTCCCATACAGGGAGGGACTCGAGCAGCTCAGACCAATAAAGAGGTCCTTTTAGCACTGGAAAAGAGGTGGTTTATGCACAAAGACCTGGCAATCAAGTGAACACAGGGCAGATTCACACTCATGCTACAAACCCGGTGCCCTGCTCCTCCACAAGCATTTCCTCCCAACGCCTGGGTGAAGAGTCCCCGTGGAGGGTTTCTGGTGGCCGTGGCACCGCGCGGCTCCAGGCTGGCAAGAGAACGCAGCTCAACACACAGCAAAACACTGGCATCAACAAGTAATTACCATGGCTATTAATTTCTAAGTCATTTTCATACCGCGGCGAACCCGGCGGAGGTTTCTCGGGCCAGGCACCCTAGTTCTAACCTAAAGTATTTCAGCAAAACAAAGAGTTTTGCAAGCAGCAAAAGAGAAAGGAACAAAGTTGGGTCAGTTGGAGGAGAGCTATACATTCGTGAGAGAGCACACACAGCTAGTGCAACACAGCTACTCTGAAAGTAACGAACCAAACCGGATTAATCAATGCAGCAGACATGCAGGGTCTGCTCAATTACCTTAAAACATGTTTGCTGGTGATTAAATATGTCTACAGAAGATATATTACCATTTTGAATATATTTTCAAGCAGACCAAAAAAAAAAAAATACCTCATCTATTGGTTACTGGTGTGTTATTTTCAACTAATTAAATATCGGGAGGGATTTTACCCCTCTTGCTATAAAAATTGCACTTATTTTCTATTAAACAAAACAAAAAAAGAGTTAGATTTGAATTCTATATTCCAGTCTATATTCACAACGGGACTGGATCATCTGGACCTAAGTCTGAGGAGTAGGTGTAGCCAGTCCTTGCTCTCCGAGATCCCCAGGCACGGAAGGTCCCATCAGCACAACCCCCTCTGTGCTCTGGTCACTTCTTCACTGGAGTGCAGGGGTCATGGATTTTTATTTTTTTTTGTATTTTTTTTTTTTTTAAGATGCGGGGAGCTTCAAAAGTCTTTAAAAGGACCTGGAATCAAATCTGGCCCATTCTGACCCAGAAACAGCTCAGTTCTGCAAGGAACTCCGTCCTGTCCTCATTTCACACAGCTCCTCCCGAGACACCACGGCTCTGACCTGAGACGAGCGAGGTCTCAAACCCTTTCCCTCCAGTCTCTCTTGACCCAGGGGATTTTCCTCCCCACGCACTTCCGAGGGCTCCTTCTCCCCTCCCTTTAGCGCTGCTGCCTCCTGTAGGGCTTCGAAGGGCTCCCTGTGCCAATAAAAAAGTCTCTCTGCAATAAGCACGACTTCTTGGACACCGGTGATGGACTTCCTCTTGCAAAGTCTTCTCCAGCTCATAAAATGTCATCGTAATCCAATAGCTTAGAGTGCTGGCGGGTCTTCCAGAGGCGGTAAAGGCGGAAGTCAAAGTAAGTCTCAATCATTTGCTTACCTAGGAGAAGCAGAAGGAAGCGGAGGGTTTACAACCCGCACGAGGGAGGGAGGTGAGAGCCCACAGCAGCTAAAGGAGTCCTGACCCTGGGGGCACAGGAGAACCCACCCATGTGCCTCACGGGGAGAACACTGACATTCAGCACCCGCTCAGAGCACGTGAGGGTGCCCGTGGGAAGCAAACGTCTTTTGGGATCTCCTCAAACCATGCAGGGCTCCGTGTAATCCCCTGGCAGGGCCTGACCCTGGAGCAGGAACTGAGCACAAAGTCTGGCTCCAGACTTTGACCCCTCTGTGCTGGCTGCAGAGCCTCAGCTCCTGGCTCCAGCAGCCTGTGTGAGGCAGCCCGGCTCAGGGACTTCGGAAAATTACGCAGCAAGATTTGCGGGAGCCATTAATGAACAATGAATATTCAAAATAAAAACAGGTTTGTGTCTTGTTTAAATTCAGGCTACCGGGCTGTTTCTGTCCTGCAGAGCTGTCTCTCCTCGCAGTGAGGAGCTCGACAGGACACACTAGCACAAGTCCTGCAGCGCCGGCAGCTCCAGGGGAACCTGAGGGAGGCAGGAGGCAGTCACAGACCCAAAGCCACCCACGGCACAGTGAGGGACAGTGAGTGCCTTTGGAAACACAAGGGCAAACAACCCCAGAGTCCGAGACAGGGCTCAAGTGGGGATTTTCGCTTTTGAGGCCTGATTAAGATTAGTTTCAGATGAGTTTGCAAAGGATTAGGGGAGGGTGTGCTATTGGCGTGTCCCAGATTGATGGAGGGGATAAATCCCACCACACTCTTCAGCCCCAGCCTCCCAAGAGATCAGCTGCTTAAGTGCACGTGCGCAGAACCCACAGCATAGAATCCCAGGAATGTTCCAGCGAGGTGGAACACGTGTACGGGCACGGTCCCTGCAGGATCCGCACACGCGGCGCGTAAAGCTGCGCCCACACCCCGAGAGGACACGCAGGGAGACCTCTGCGCAGCACGAACGCGCCCAAGTCCCGTGCCCTGCTGTGACAGCACCGGGAGTTACGGGTGAGCCCTCGGTGCTGATGGCGGCCGGGAGCAGCGGAAGAAGAATCTACAGCTCATGCTGCGTGTTCTTAATCCTCCGAGAGAACAGAGCACCGAGGCCTACAGCCAAGATGAAATAACGAGGGCAAATTCAGAATACGTCACTTAGGAAACTGCACCCACAGTCACTGGCATTGATCAAAGAACAGGAAAAATTCTAGAGCCCCTTGAAATATCTCCAGCTACAGGGAAAAACAAAAAAAAAAGGAAATTAAACTGAGATGTAGAAAGGCTCTACTGGGCTGTATGCCAGTCACAGTCACTTACTGATGACACAAACCAGTGGATTGAGTCCTGGAGAAGAGACCCCATCACAGTTGGTTACAGAAAAGGTTGTGCTCCCACCTGCATTCCTCCCTGAGACTTCACATGCCCTACTAACACGATCCATCTCCTAAACTCTCTCTGGAACACAGGCTAATATTTAGGTTACTTTGCCATGGCCAGTGGTCTGGGAGAGGGCTCTGCAGCTTCAGAGAAGAAACATGAACACGGAGGAACTGCAAGGGGAAAACCAGGGTCAGCAGCTGAACTACACAAGGTGGCTACAAGCAAACTGAAGACCGTGGCAGGACTAAAGGGACCTCAAAATTGTTTTATCAGGAAGATTCCCACTGAAAGGGGCAGGCTGACTGGCGATGTGCGTGTCTTTGTTTATAAATAACTTACCTTGAGCTGATAGTTCAAGTGGAGACTCAAAGGCAACCCTATAAGGATTCATTAAGTTTTTCAGATTCTGAAATAGCTGAAAGGAAAACATAAGAAGAGTTAGCAGCTGAAAACAAAGGTGAACTCCAGGGCACCCAGAATTGCCCATCCTTGTTCCCTACCTCTACCAAGCCTTCCACTCACATCCTGTCCAACATCTAGCTCACCAGTAAACGAGTAAAGTGCTTTCCATAACTGTTCTCAAAGGCTTCAGTATTTCTCCAGCACATGATTTATCATTCCTCCCCAGGCCCCTGGAGAAGGCACAATCCCTTGGGTGGGCACCCATTCACAGCCCCTCAAGGGACAGGATGGCAGCATCTTCCCTCACAGCAGGAGAGGAAGGGTTAGACCCCACAGCTGGACTGTTTTGGGGCTCAGAACTTCTCCAAGATGTGACCCTGACCCAGGAAGATCTTACCTTCTCCCCATTGGGGTTTCCAAGAACATAGCAGCCCATGATGTGAATGATATTTGGTTCAGGATTGACTTTACTCATCAGACGGCTCAACCTCTTCCAGAAGCTAGAAGGAATAGATATTTTTTTTAAATGATGTATTCTGTTTTTTCCTGTCTCCTCATATGCACAAGTAATCACTAGGACCTGTGTGCACACACTGCTCAGGAGGGGCCTGAGGCTTGTAGCCAGAGGAGCGAGCTGCTCAGGAGGAGCCCCTGGTTCTCAGGCAAGGAAGAGCAGGGGCAGGGCAAGGGCCTGAGGAGCAGGTCCAAGTCATGCAGCAGAGAAAGAGGAGCAGCCCATCGAGCCAAAGACGCTCCAAGGTGAAGAGAAGGGAGGAAAGTCTACCAGGAGTGTTTTTAAACTGTCAGTTTTACTAAGCACCCTTGTCTTGAGCAATTCCCTCCAGTTTCCTCTCCCCCATTTCTAGCAACAATTGTCCTCTCTCAACATGAGCATTACTGGTGTGATGGTCACTGCCAGGGCAGGAAAGCAGCAGAGAACAACTGGAGAGGTCATTCTATGCAGTGAGAGAGACGTCACCAAACCAGGCTGTTCCACCTCAGCCAGTGCTCGGTGCTGCTCCCAGGTCAGACCTGCTTCACCTTTTGTGACTACGGACCAGTAACACTGCGCAGGGTCACAGCAGACCTCAGGTGGGCTCTGAAGCCCAGCAGTTCCTCCTTGGGGTCTGCGGTCAGATATCAGCCTTCCAGGCACATACAGGTTGGATGGAGACACTCACTTCCAAGCATCCAAGTTTCCAGCTGTGAGTTCACAGCTTTCCCAAGGTCTCCGAATTCCCAACTGGGAACCAGCTATGCCTGGACCGCGCTTGGGATCGTGCACACACACACACACACACACGTGCTTAAGAATTTCATTGATGGTGTTTGTGCCAGAGCATGAGGACGCTCAGCAGATGTTGATTTTAATACTCAGTTCTTGTGCCAACAACACGTCGTGTGGGAACAGGGTGGTTGCAGTCTCTCCCCCACAACACTGCGCTGTCAGACAAGTACCTCTGTGCCAGCACAAGGGAGCGGGCAGCGAAACAGGCAAAGCCTAACTCTCTGCAAGGAGAAGCAAAACCACCTCTGTGACACCAGCCCACAGGCTGGCGTGTCAGTGACAACCTGCCTCAGTGACCCGCTGGACTTTGAGCAGGCTGTGCAGAGACAAATTCCATTTCCCCCCTGCCATCAGGAGAGCAGTTACCGGAGATGGCTTGTGGAGAGGAGGGGGGGACAGTTTGGATTTCTGCCACAAGTCACCTGCTCAGAAATGCCACCTCAGCAGCTTCTGAGCCACAGAGGCACAAGGTGCACATTCTAGTTTCTGGTCAACAAAGCCTTTGTTAGGAGAGGAAGTATTTTATTTTTTTTTTCCCCACCTCTTTTAATAGTCTTTAGTCCAGAAAGACACTGAACAGCAGATAACAGAATTTATCTTCTGGTGATATGTCCCAGGGCTGGGCCCCTTTGCAGCTCCCCCTGAAGGAGCTGGAAGCTGTTATTGTGTCCCCTCAGCCTTTTCTTCCCCTGACCAAGCCACCCCAGCTCCCTCCATCTCTCCTCTTGGTCAAACACCATCCAAGACAAAGGCCATCCAAGGCCAGAACAAAACACAGCCACTCACAGGATCATATCTTCCTCCTTCTCCACTTTGGCGAAAGTGGCAACTTTGTTCTTTAACAAGTATAAGTGACCGGGACCTCCCTGCAAGAGAGACACAGAGAGATGAACACCACTTGGCACAGGCCCTGGAGAAGGAAGAGACCAAGCCCTGGCTGTGCTTCTTGTTCTGCACAGCCATACCCAACGGTGCCACAAGGGAGCACAGCAGGCACGCCGGGCCGGCACGGCTGCTGCAGCCTCCTCAGCAGACACCGCGGGCACTTGATCAGGAAATGTGGGGTTGGATTCTCTGCTTTTCACTGTAAAGTGCCCACCTCACTCTAGAAAGGCACAAGAAAATCTTTATTGTGGGTAATAAGGAAGACCAGAAAGTCTCTTTCGCCTGGGGACGCCAGGGGACTTGCTGTCGTAGGCAGAGGAGAAGCTGAGCAACACAGGGACAAGCGGGCAAGACGTCACTGCAGAAGAACTGGACTTTGGCAGTAGCTGGTGTAAAAAGATTGAGCAGAACACCAAGAACGTCTGCGGGTCGGTGTGCTGCACACCCTGCTGCCTTGCAGCGCTTGGCACGTGGGAGGGAGCTCAGGTTATCCCCCAAACTTCTCATTTCCAGGGGCCTGGCACAGTTTCTGGGGAAGCCCCAAGCTGAGCACCCTGAGGAACAAGGGACTTGGAAAGGAAATCCCCGGCCAGCCCCAGGTCCAGCAGGGCCTGAATCTGTCCCACCCACCCCTCGGACCCTGAGCCCTCTTCCTGCAGCACACACTCCGAGCTGTGCCATCTGTGGGCTGATCCACAACACCCACTGCTCTGTCACACTGAAGCTCTATGAAAACTACAACCAGCGCATTGCAAATGCCTCTTCCTTTATCTGAAATCCTCCTTTTTCAGCCTGTGCTAATGCTGGTTTGCCTGCTTTTCCTTGAAAGCTGCTACAAAGCAGCCCAGCTCCGGAGTTGGCCACGCTAAATCAGGTTTTATTTCCTGCTGTCACAGCAACTCGAGGCTGCTCCGTGTCTGGGGAGACGAGAAGTGAAAGCTGAACACATGCAGTTACTTTAACAGAACCTGACTCTGAAGTATTAGTTCCTCTGCGTAATCTTCCCTGTAGAAAAGAACAAATTTGTAAGAAACCACCCAAGCACTTAACAACTTCCATGTACCTGGCAAAATATCAGCATCTTCCAGATTTTGCAGCCTTTCCGATAAATGTTAAGCTTCTTCTCTATCTCCTCTGGAAAAAAAAAATATGTTGGAAAAGATGAGGCTAAAAATTAATCTTATTTCTTCTCTCCTTAGTCTTTCTCTTATGTTCCCACTGATGCCAGAGCAAACCCTTTGGTTTCATGCTGTGGAAATCAGGAAAGCCCAGTCCATCACAGAGCAGAGATGGTGCAGCACCACACGCTGCTCTGTACTGACCACAGCTCTGTACCAGCCGTCCTGACCCTCCATTAATGCTCCTGCTCATCTTCAAGGGTAGTTGCTGTCCTATACCTCAGCTTCCCTTTCATACACCAGGTGCTCGGCATAGAAAATCCTTCCAGTCCCTAAAAGGGCTCCAGGAAAGCTGGGGAGGGACTCTGGATCAGGGAGGGGAGCCATAGCACAAGGGGGAAGGGTTTGACACTGAAAGAGGGGAGATCGAGCTGAGATCTGGGGAAGAACTTCTTTGGGGTGAGGGTGGTGAGAGCCTGGCCCAGGTTGCCCAGAGAAGCTGTGGCTGCCCCATCCCTGGAGGGGTTCAAGGCCAGGTTGGAGGGGCCTTGGAGCACCCTGGTGTGGTGGGAGGTGTCCCTGCCCAGGGCAGGGAGTGGCACTGGATGGGCTTTAATGTCCCTTCCAACCCAAACCATCCCAGGATTCCATGAAAATGGTCTACAGAAGTGAAGGTTTATTACTGCATTACATCCAATAACAGCTGACTGATGATCAGGTGTCACTGGGATGATAACACCACCTTCATGAGCAGCAGCCAAGGCACAGGGCAGAGGAGTGACTTTAACATATTGATCAGTTACATTTGCAACGGGTAGGAGTTAAGAGAAAGAGTAACAGTAACGTACCTAGGATGTCATCAAAGGTGGCATGTTCGTGGTCCTGGAAAGCAAGAGAGAAGACATATCAGGGTTCACTGTCACTGCACCAGCTCCCATGACATTATGACAGTCCCCAGGTCCAGCAGTGTGGGAGCTTCCTGGGCTGTCAGTCCTGCCCTTCCCTTTCAAATGAAGTCAATACTAAGTGGAAAGAGACCCATGACTCCCTGCTGGTGTTCCAGACACCTGCTCAGGCAGGACTCCTAGTGAAAAATCAAGGTTAAATTCAGTACTGACAGAGGGACACCGCTGTACATGGGGCGATGGGGGTCACAGGGCACTGCAGAGCTCTGAGGTCCTGCTCATCCTTGTCTAAGCAGGAGCCTCAAAGCCTGGCCAGACACAGCTCTAGTTCTGTGCCCAGGCATGCCCTCCTTCCCTTGCCCATGCTGCCAGGCATTGCCTCCCTGCATAGTCTGGTAGCCCACATAAGCCATTTTCACCCTACCTTACCCTCCTGCCTAGTCCTGAGCCCCCACAAACCTACTCCAGACCCCAAAGCACAACCCTATCCCTTTCGAAGCCTCCTCCCACACCCCCAGAGACAGCAGAACTAGTGACATACTTACGTAGAGAATGGGGATGATAGAGGGATCGTCCCTGCGGATAATTGTGGGGACGTATTCTGCTTTGGGCACCTTGGAAGAAATGAGCTGAAAGGGGAAAAAAAACCAAAAGGTGCAACAGTTTGAGAAGCTGGTACAGCCTGGACAGCAGAGCCCTGCTCAGTTAATCTCAGGTGTTGCCCAAACTAGCCTGTCTGCATCCCTGTGTAAGGTCCTTTGAGCCACTAGAGAGCATCTCCACATCTGCCAAGTACCCCCATGTGTCTCCTCAACCCCCCCAACAAACAAGCACCGAGCTCTGCCCAAAAGGCAGGACTGAGCCCAAGGTAACAGCCTGCAAAGGGCAGGCAGGTGTGCACAGAGGATGAAGCAGGTTGTGCCTCACCACAAATGGCTGTATCCCAGTAAAGACCACTCCTGTACAGCCTTCTTCTGAGCGAGGGTCTGTGCTTCTGGCTGTAGAAGACTGTTCAAACCAGCATGCTCAGCTGGCCGGTGGTGGGACAGCTGCACACCTGAACAGGAGCCAGCCAAAGAGTGAAATGGCATTGGGCACAGGGAGGCACACAGCTGCAGGACATCAGGCAGATCATAGAACCCTTTGGGTTGGAAGGCCAGGTTGGAGGGGGCTTGGAGCAACCTGGTCTGGTGGGAAGTGTCCCTGCCTGGGGCAGGGGGGTTTGAACTCAATAATGTATAAGGTCTCTTCCAACTCTAACCATTCTATGATTCTAGGTCCTTCACTCTGCAGGACACATTCACACACAGCACTGCTGGCAATACTGTCCTGAGAACAATCTAGAAGCTTGAGGCCCTGTTTTGCCCCAGTACTTCTGCCTGTGGCCAAAGAAGTGATGTGTGAGAACTCGGTCCCGTGTGCCAAACCCCACGGAGCAGAGCAGAGCAGAGGGGAGCCTAGCACCGAGGAGTGACAAGAGAGCAGGAAGCATCTCAAGGGGTGACAAAAAGTTCCAAATTCTGCTCCAAAGCAAATGGGGCAAGTAGCAACAGGAGGGAGGGACTGCTAGGGCTGGGGGCTCAGGTCTCTATTGTCAGGGGCACCAAGGCTCAGGTTAGCTCAATCCAGTGATGGTCCTGCTCTGATTTGGGCTTGGACTACAGGTCCTTCCATTTCCAGTTTTCCTGCAGCACATCATCCACAGCAACAACAGATGCTGAATACAATCATGGCTGATCTCCGAGTGACCCACACTACCTGAGGAGTTGTCTATACAAGAGACTTGTCTTTTCCCCTGAAGATCCTAAACTTAGCAGCTCTGAAAGGAGAGACAGAGCCTGAGCAGATACAGGTAGCCGAGGTGGAAACTCTCACCATTATTTTTGGTGGAATAAAGTCCTCTCCATCACATGCCATGGCTTCAAGTTCCTTTTCTGCTTCCCAGTTCAAGTCAAAGTCACCATCCAAAGTGCCGCAGGAATCCTGAAGGTCATGGCCTGCCAGAACATAGCGTGTGTTACAAAGGAGAAGAGTTTGCCTTCCCCACAGGGTCCTGCCTGGCAGCATCCTCATGAGAGGTGCCACCAGCCATGAGACTTGTGCCCTCCTTTCTTCTACGGAGCGACAGACACCACACTTCAGGGCTGGCACCTCTGAGCAGACAAACACTTAAAAAACAAAGAGCGCACACACAGAGCCCGATGCCACACATCACAGAACTGCTCATCACTCTCACAGTCACCAGGCTGAGCTTTCACATGGTAACTCACAACAGTCACCCTGTCATTTCAGAAATGGAGGAGAGACAGGACGCAGACAGACTCTCAACACTTCCACGTGGCCAAGCTGACGAGCAAAATTCCAAAGACTTCAAAGCTGGTCTCCTTGAAATAATTACTGCTCTGACTACATCTTCTGAGTGATTATAAAGAAACTCTGCCTTGTTGGTCAAACTGATCCCGGCAGAGAAGTCCCAGAGCGTGAGGGCAGCCGTAGCAAACACAGCAGGATAAATAGACTTGAGAATGTGCTCTCCAAATTGACCTTACCTGTCGGCCTTCAATGCCTCCTGGGGAAAAAAACATCTGGAAGGAATATAATTGACCATTAAAGATTAAAAATAGAGATGGTTCCCTGAAGCCAGGGACTGAGGAAAGAGAGCCAAGACGCCTCTATTTGTGCTTTTGGGGATGTTCCGGGTGTCACTGGGCAGTGCCTGGAGCCTGTCTGAGCGTTTCCATTCGTCTCCGAGTGAGCGGGGAGGAATCGGGCCGCAAAGGAACCATCGGGTCACGTTTTGAACCTGGCCTTTCATCCACCTCCCCCTACAACCTGGTGCAGTGTCTCCTACAGCTAGGAGGGCTGGGTCTCCTGCGTTCCTGGCAGGTCCATTCGTTTCATGAGTGACATTCATTTACAAAACAATCCATTTCAACATGGGCAAACTCATATCCACCAAGTCCCTTGCCTACAGCATTTCAAGTCTGGGTAAAACATCCATTCCTTCTATCAAGAGACAGTGGGAGGATGCTGGCGTTCCCTCCTGTAAGTTAATGCAACAGCATCTCAGTCCCCACAAGCAGAACATGGCAGCATTACTGGGGATTCCCAGAGGAATTCCTGGCAGCTCAAAACGAAGATTAGATTGCCCCAAGCTATCATCTGCGTGGCTGGCACGGACAGGAAATCAAAGCTACATCTCCTGGAGCACTGTAACTGTGCTCCTGAGCTATTCCAGCCTAAGAAAGCGCCCAGAAGGGGCTCCTGCGTGGGAAGCCAGGCAGGTTGGCCCCACTGGGTGAGCATAGCCTTGGACTGGTGGGCTTCCAGGTAAGCTGTTTTGGTCCCAAGTGCATCAGGGACGATGGGAACAGAGGGCTGTAAGAGCATCCTTTGGCAACTGGGCAATAACGTGAGATTGGATGCATTGTGCTCTACAGATAAATACAGGTACATGGATGAATAGGTGCATACACCTGGAGTGTTATGTGCTCGGATCTCATGAAACTAAAAGGATCACAGGTGGGACAACAGGGCACAGAGGAGTTACTCCAGTGGGACTCAACACCTCAGCTGGAGGGTTTGGCCACAAGAGGAAGCTCATAGGACTCAGAACTCACTTTCTCGAGAGTCATGGAAGGAATCGGCTTTGATGGGAGTCGGGTCACTCCAGGACCTGCTGAAGCTCCTCTCACGCCGTTCGGCAAATGCTAGGATAAAACCAAAGCACGACATTATCAGACTCCAAAGCCACCTCTGCTGCTGCCAGCACAACAAAACATCCAGCAGATTTCCACCAAAGCCACACAACACGGACTCCCCTGTGCTCGTTCTTCCACTTGCCAAAAGCAAGTCCTTTCCACACAGCAAACATGGGTCTATCTTCTAGACCGCAGAAGACAAGGGTCGCGCTTTCTGAGGGGGACCATTACCAGGGATGCAACACAGAAAAAGGAGGAACATTTGATGGTCTTTCCTCAAACTCATACAACTCAAACCTCAATTTAATCAAAGCTACTCCAGCGTCCCAGTGTAAATACTCTGACTCAAAGGCCTCACAGGAAGATGGCAGTAGTTCTCCAGGCTCCTTTAGTGTTCTAGTGACACACCAGAGATGGACCAAACAGAGGTGGGGGAGTGTTGGAAAGCTCCTGCTTTGTCAATTTTGTAGCAAAAGAGGAAATCCTTCAGTGTTTCCTTGCCTGCACTCTTGTGAGCACTCCCCCTTTGAGATTTTATTTCCCCCCCCCCCAATGGGTATTACATTGTTTGTATGAGCATTTCCCAAGCGGAATGCCGGGAGCCTGGCCCAGCTGGCTGCACCACAGGCAAATTCTTGTGGACTGCCAGGCACAATGTCTGACTTGGCAAGCCCAGGTGAGAACCATTACACCCAGATTAACAGCCACTTATAGCCACCAATACCTATTTCTGGTGGGAGGCAGACTGTGTACAACGTATCCAGTAACGGCACCTCACATCAGCAGCACAGGAATCCATTGCAGGTCACATTGCAGGAGCTGAGAGGCAACCTGTCCCCTGCTGCAGCATGTGTCCAGGTGTGACAAATCACAGGAAGTCCTTCAGGTGATCTCCATCCTCAACTTTCATTTCAAACCAGGCATTTCGCTATTGTGCACACCAAGAAAGCTTTGAAAACGTGACCTGGGAGCTACCAAGGCAGAGAAGCATGTCTGAACCTCCAGACAGCTCTAGGGGGAGGTGAGCCCTGTTCGTATCAGCCAGCGCTAATTCAGATGCCAATAAAGACACTTTAAAGGGCAACGCTGTTCACTTCCCACAGCATGTGAGAGAGGAAAGAATCCAAATTCAACCCAGCAACGCTTTGCTGTGGGCAGTCTGTACACGACGCCTGGCCAGGAGGTGGGAAGAACAAGCTGTTTCCTCTTCTGGAATAATCCTCAGCTCTCGGGAACCAGTTACACCATTCTCGGCCCGTTTCACGGCGTTAAAGAGCTGCCCCAACCAAGTTATGGAGGTGTGTCACCTTCCTCAGGGACAGGGGACTACTGCTTCCCAGGCCTAAGAGGTGATTTCCTCCCCAGTGAGGCATAACAGAATTACCGGGTTGGAAGGGACCTCTGGAGATCATCTTTTCCAACCCCTTGCCAAAGTAGGGTGACCACAGAATCTAGAGCAGGCTGGACAGGAACACAGCCAGGCAGGTTTGGAACATCTCCAGAGAAGGACACACCATACCCTCTCTGGGCAGCCTGTCACCCTCAAAGTAAAGGAGTTTTTCCTCATGTTAAGACGGAGTTTCCCCTCTTCCAGTTTGTGCCCATTGCCCCTTGTCCCGTCACTGGGTACCACTGAGAAGAGTCTGGCCCCATCCTCTTGCCACCCGCCCTTTAGATATTGGTCAGCATCGGTGAGATTCCCCTCTCAGCCTTCTCTTCTCCAGCTGAACAGCCCCAGGTCTCTCAGCCTTTCCTCAGCACTGAGATGCTCCAGAGTCTGATCATGTTTGTAGACTCCACTTGACTCTCTCCAGTAGCTCCCTGTCCTTCTTGAACTGGGGGGCCCAGATAACACTCCCTTCATTTCTCCCTTGCTCCAATCTCTTCCCTGTTCCTCTTCTTTCACCCTTCCACCGTCCTCTCAGCTCTCACCAGGCAACTCTCCCCCAGGTCCTGCTGCAGAGATGGTGGTGGGACAGGGGAGGAGAAATGAGAAAGCCAGCAGTCCACATGGCACAGGAAGCACCAACTGGCCCCAGGGAGCACCATCTGGTCCACAGTTTTGGTAAGAGGCTTCCACTCTGCCTCTCCTCAGAAGCATCCACACCGGTGATCAGCAACAACCACACACACATGACAAGGATGCTGCAGCTCTCCTTCCAGTCCTCACACCAAGGCCACAAAGATGTCCCACAGCCAAGGCAGAGGGTCCTTGGAAATAGCTTAAAGGCTGCTTGTAGACATCCAAGTGTCCTGGAGGCTTACAACAACCCGGCCCTCTTTTTTGTTGGGCAAAACACAGGTCAAATCCTTTCTCCAGCCCAGTGCTAGGTCCTTTCAACCCACATCTCCACAGTGTCCCACCAGCACAAACTCCTCACAGCCACATCTTACAGGTGCTCACTTACTTTGTGCTTTAACCCTTCGGCTCCCCACCATGCGGAGGTGCTTCCGAAAATTCCTGAAAGAAAGGCCAAACACAACCTCTGAGCAAGGTAATACAAAGCAATACCTGGGCTGTGCAGGACTGAAAAAACTGGGAGGGGGGGGGCAGAAAAATAACTGGGGAGGCAGCGTATTTCTTTCTGGGCATTCACAAGCTGGAGACCTGGTTCCCAGCCTGCACCTACTCATGCTGGGGACGGTGACATTTGTCAAGAGTGTGGCTGTTTCTTCTGAGGGCTGTGCTCGTTTCCAAACACATTCACAGCAGCTGTTGAAATCCCACCCTTGCCGTTAGCAACCACGTACTGCTCCCCACGGCAAAGAGCTGGGAAAGGCTGTAGCAGCTTCTTCCTTCTGGGATAGCACTGTTCAGCACGTCCTCATGGGCCTGCTCCGGCTAATCCACCCATCTAACCACACACATCCCTGCCCAGGACTCGGGCAAGGCTCAGGGCTACAGAGTCCACAGCTCCAGAGGATAAACCCTGGGGAGATGCTACACCTGAGAGGTCTGCATCAAACAGACTGTCCTGGCCACTCCTGAGAGACCATGGCCAAGGGACACTTCATCCAGCCCCTTGGAGAGCAAGGGACTTGCTTCCCTTCATTTCCCCCCACTCACCTAGAGAGGAACCAAACAGGACACCAGAGGAGACACAGGGAAGAAGCAGCAAGTGGAGTAGCAAGAAAAGTGTCACTCCTCCATGAACTCTATTTAGGGTGACTTCACCCTGCAAGTGCAGCCCCGGTGACCCCCAGGGATGTCAGTGAGCCTGCAGGGGTCCTTCCTGGATTCTCTCCTTCCCCACCAACACACACCACAGATATCAAGCCACAGAGACTACTGCTGGTGAAAGAGGTAAAATGAGCAATGTCTGGCTCACACACAAGTTAGTGGGATGAGTAAGGCCAGGTTACAGCCATGCAGATGCTTTAGTGAGCCAAGCGGACAAGAAGACACTTCCAGCACTGACATCAAGCTGATCAGAGCTAGTCAGATGTGTCCATTCCAATACAGAGAGTTCAACCCAAACCTGGCCACTGTGAAGGGGGAGAACTCACCCCACACCACCATCTGCACTGTCCCTCCTCTGGCCCCCACCTCGCCATCAGGATCCACTCATGAAGGAAAACTAGCAGCTGGGGAATGGAGCTGGGAGCCACATTATTCCATGACAAATTCCATCCGCACTCAGGCTATTACTGTTCTTTTACACAGCTTTATTTTAGCTCTACTTGGGTCTGTGAAGATTCACTGCTGGGGGGGAGATGACTGTCCCCCCCTCAGAGAAGCAACAAGAACAACTCACTTCACCCAGACATGCTGGACCGGCTCTATGTGCAAAGGCTTCTGGGGGCGTGTGAGAACTGGTAGTGTGGGCTGTCTTACTGCACGTTGGATTAAAATCCATATAAATACAATATTTTAAGGGAACCAGGGTCATTTTTTACCCCCCAAAAAAAGGTCTTAGACATATGTTACAACTCAGAATGAAAATCTTTATCGTCCATTGTGAGACCAAAATCACACCAGACACTGTGCACCAATGTTAACTGCCAAGGCCACTGTCACATCCTTTGGGCTTCCAGCATTTTAGAGTAAAAAACAATTTTCTGTGCAACGCTCACTTGTCCTCTCTGCAGAGGAGCTTCTTCAGCCCCTGGAGGATGGGGAGTGAAGCCACCTTGGCCATAGAAGAGCGATGCACCCAGCTGCCTGGACAGCTTGGTCTCTCCCCGAGCGCAGGCTGGGGGCAGCTGTGTAGATAAATCTGCTAAATCTTGCCGAGAGCAGCTCCAGGGAGAACCCAGCTGCTCAAGGTTAACCATCGCACTAAATGCTCAGAACATGGGACAAAGGACTTTTTCTTCCTCCTCAGCTCTTCTGAAATAAAGCACTTTAGAAAGAAGGCGTGAGTCTGGGATTGTCTCTCAATGTGGGCATTCTGTGGCCATCTGGATCCTTCTGATGGCCTTTTGCAGCCATGTTGGTCCTGAAGCCCCTTTTCACTTGCCTGTTAGCACCAACTTGCCTGTTAGCAGAGCCTGTTAGCCACGCTCTGCTCTGAGCAGTGGGGTGATACAAACCTGCCCTGTCCTCCTGCCCAGCTCCTGCAACTGCCCCCGGAAGACCCAGTGTTATTTGTTCACTAGCCAGATCTCCTCACCCATCAAAATTCAGCGAGCACCCCTAAAGTCACAGCAGCAAAACATCCTTAGCCCTTCCTCTTCTGAAGAGTCCTCCTCCTGACAGGCTCCAGCTCACCACATTGTCCACACAATCCTGTGCCACCTCTGTGGGACCCATCTGAGCAGACACAGCAGCCCCACTCTGCAGAGAAGTCTTTTCACTCCCCGGACAGAGGTCAACGACAGAATTACTGACGTACATCCAATGCTCTGCAAACCTCTCCCATTCTCCATCCCAGCTGCTGTCACAAGGCTCAGCAAACCACCGGGTATCAATCCCTCTCAAGGCAACAACATCGCACCAGCAGGTGCCACACCACATGAACTGGCCTCCCAGTCCACTGGATACACAGAGCCAAGCACTGGATGGGCTGGGTGAGAACAACGGAGCTTCCCGAACACCCAAGGCCGTGAAGGGCTGCCCAAGAGCATCCAAAACTGCGGTGGGGTTGGGGTCCTCCTCACTCTCAGGAGAGGAGCACTGAGCACTACCTGCAGGCAATCCTTACAGCTGGGCAGGGACTGCTTGCATGGCAGAGGCAAAAGCCCATCCTTGCTATCCCGTCTCCTTTTTATCACCAGATAAACGCAGACGGGCTCCCCCTGCACAATCCTGCCCAGACCTTCTGTGTCCGCAGGAGGTGAGGGGACACACTGGCTGCTCAACGCAAGGCTCCGATGACTCCGTCCTCTCTCCCGAGCGCTCAGTGTCACCGAGGTGCACGACTACTCCTGTATTCGTTAGCCATGTGAACAAACCACTTTCTAACATTCCTCTCCAAACAATTCTCAGGAACCTCTTTCTTTTTAAAGATACACTGTCAATTTATTTACATCATCTTTACTTTTGATTCTTATTTCTCTTCAAAACCACCAACCTTAAAATTGCTAAAAATATAAATATATATATCTTCCCAGCAATTTCCCAGTTAGGAAAACCTGATGGTTTTCTCCCACTTGGTTTTGAACAGCGCTGAAGTGATCATGGCAGTTTGTAACCAATGACACAAACGCTGTGATACCCGCCTTAGTAGGCTGCCAAAATACACCAGCCTTGGCACATCTGAAAAACCAGAGGGGTTCTGATGACCACAGTGACAAAGCGACATGCCCTGCAAGGCCAGCAGAGGGAAACCAGGGCCCTCCTGTAACACCCAGGCACGGAATCACTCCCTACTCCCTTTTCTTTCCTTTCTGGTCTTTAAAAAAAAAAAAAAAAGATTTGAGAAAATAGAATTCTGGTCACTAGAAATGGTAACTTCGCTTCGGTCTCAGGTTTTTGAGGTGTGTTTGTAAATGCAGCAACAGCCCGTAAGTCACTGGTTAGATGCTCAGCTGACTTCAAATTCCGAGTCTCTGGGAGAGGACTGGGGAAATTCCATTTTTTTTTTTTTTTTTTTTTAATACATATATAATATTTTTTTGGCCTGAAACACAGATCCTGTATATTTTATTTGGAAGCTTAGAAGAAACCTGACAGTGTTTCTTTAAGAAGATGGAGGGCAGCTCTCGAGCGCTGCAGCATCGTTCACCTCCACATTTCCAACACAGCCACCACACCTGTCCCTACGAACAGCAACACAGACAGGGACAACCACGTTCAACGTCATCAAGCGTCACTAATGCCACCCGGAGGGCCCATGCAACACCAGGCAAGGTTAGGGCTAACGGGGGAAAACGGGCCCTACCTCTGTATTACAGCTGCAGAATCATTCTCTCGTTTCCGTCTCTTCCTCTCTGCGTAGCCCCTGAACGCCCTGGGAAACCATTTCAAGCCATTAACCACCTCCACAGCTTTGAACTGGAGAGGACACGAAACACAGACAAGGAAAGCTCTCACCAGACAACAGAGAGACCAGGCCGCCCGAGGAAGACAGCCAACCCTTGGAGGACTGCGTGCGAGTCAGGGGGAAGGCAAGAGACTCACCAAACCAAGGGTCCTCACTCTCTAGGGCAAGTGGCTGGACAAGCACTTGTTCCTAAAGCAAACAAAGTGGCCAGAGCGTGGCCCAAAGAACGGGGGCGAGCGGCCATCATCCCTGCTACGGAGGAATGGACCTAGAAGACTGCAAACACAAAACCTCTGCACACCAGGATCAAGAGGGGGGAAAAAAAAAACCCAAAACAAAACAAAAAACCATGCTAGCAACTGTCATCTCCATTTCAAAGATGAGGATGGTTGCGGTGTGATCCATGTAGGTTCACCAGGTGTAGCCATCTGACCTCCTGCCAGCAGACAAACAGCCCTAGCGTATGGAAAGCATGAGGGGATGTGATGGACAGGAGAGGAGAGGAGAGTTTATCCAGGACACCAACAGACAAGGAAATAAAAATAAAAAGATAGAGAAGATTATACTTACGAGATGCTAGAGATTCCAGGAGACGCAGGGAAAAAGAAAAAGAAGAGGCAGTCATTAGTGCTCAGCCCTGGCCAGCCTTCTGAGGGAATTCTCACTCCACAAGGAATAGTTCTTGTTAGGTGGAAGGAAATTGCTTTTTAAATTAAACATTTCTCAGTGGTGAGACTCCTGTTTGACTGAGCTAAGTCCTCCCTGTTGAGCACTGCCATGTGGCTTGGATGGAAATTAAGCTCCATGTAGACCCAGAGAATGTGCAGATGTACCACTGAGGACTGAACACGGCCTGTCAGGCTACGACAGGAGCTCACCCTCATGGGCTTCTGGAGCTAGGAGATCCTCTCCCACAGCAACAGAGGCTCGTGAAGTCAGCTCATGCTGTCTGGTCTATGAAGGAATCATAGAATGGTTTGGGCTGGAAGGGACCTCAAAGCCCAGCCAGTCCCACCTCTGGCCCTGGGCAGGGACACCTCCCACCAGACCAGGGTGTTCCAAGCCCCCTCCAACCTGGCCTTGAACCCCTCCAGGGATCGGGCAGCCACAACTTCTCTGAACCTGGGCCAGGCTCTCACCACCTTCACAGCAAAGAATTGCTTCCCCACATCTCATCTCCATCTCCCCTCTTTCAGTGTCAAACCCTTCCCCCTTGTGCTATGGCTCCCCTCCCTGATCCAGAGTCCCTCCCCATCTCTCCTAGAGCCCCTTTAGGAACTGGAACGGGCTCTGAGGTCTCCTCAGAGCCTTCTCTTCTTCAGGCTGAATCCCCCCAACTCTCTCAGCCTGTCCTCCAGCAGGGAGCTCCTGAATGACCAGGACCAGGGATGGCTAAAAACAGGAGAGCAGAGGGCAGGAGGACAGGAGCACTTGGAGAAGCCGTTCCAGCCAGCTCAGGGAAATGCCCTGAACTTTTGAAGATGCTTCTGTGCCATTTCTAGAGGCAGCAGAGAATCTCCAGAAACATTTAACCAGGAAGCTACGTTAACCAAGGGAGTTGTGCTCCTCAAGGGTTTCCCCAGGGCACCATTCTCCAAACAACCTCCCTTTGGCCTCCAACAGCTCTAAGCCTTGTAAACCCTGCCAGGGGCCATCACTCTGCACCAAACCTTGTGTGCAGTAAAGGTGACTTCAGATAGGCACAGGATGTGCCCGAAGGCAAAGGAAATGTGCTGATTTTGTGCATGGCTGCGCGTGCCAGATCAGATTAGATCCTCAGGTTGCCCCCAGGCCCTGTGTCCCCAAGAGTGTGAACCAGTGCCACTGGATTTACAGTCCCTGAAGAGGAGGCAGAGGGACATAGAGGCCAGGTTAAGAGAAGCAATCCAGTATTTTTTCTGGGGGATGCAGGTCCCTTCCAATATCTCAGCAGCCACCCCTCTCCCCAGTGCCAGATCCAGCTCTCCCTGCATCACTCCTGACAGGTCTGATCCTGCTTGGGTTATCCCAACATCAACATTCAGCCTCTTTTGAGGATTTGGGAAGGGAAAGAAGGGAAAGAAGAAACGGCAGAGAAATAGTTTACAAAAAAGAAGCCTGATTAGACAAGGAGAAATAAAGAGAGCAGCAGAGCTGAAGGTAACACAGATACTGGAAGAGGGACACAGGAAAGAGGTGACAAGGATGAAGAAGGGCACTGGAAGGCAGAAGAGTATGTCATTTCCCTTACTGCTTGCCTTGGCTTTCTAGCCAGGTAGGACACCAGGAAGATGGTATTTCCTGACAAACTGGGTACAACCTGGTATTTTCTTCAGTTCTTGGAGAACCACCTCCTCCCAACACACCACAACCAGGGGCACCTAAAGCTGCCTGGAGTGTGGATGGAGAGGTTGTTCCTTACTCAGATCTGCTCACACTTTGCAGAGATTTTACTGACACCTTCTCCAAAGGACCAAACCAGCACAGAAGCTGTAGGGCTGTATCTCATCCTCTGGAGTGACGGATGTGGGGCAAGCCTGGAATAACGGCCCCTCAGGGCAGTGGCTGCAGCAGAAGCAAGTGGTGGAGGGTCCCAGCTGGTGCTCCCACAGGATCCTCACTCTGCAGAGGCACCCAGCGACAGGGCACAGTGTCACAGAGAAAATAAGGGCAGCAGAGAAGAGCTGGGTAACCCAAGGAGTTAAAGAAGGTAAAACCAAACAAGTGGGTGTGGTAGGAAAGAGAACTGGTAAGTGCAAAAAATAGTAATAGACAAGGTTTTCTCTCTCTCTCACTCTGGGACTGCCGTGCTAAACACACAACTCAATTGCTCCAGGCTCAGATGCAGCTTTGAGTGGGCCACAAGTTTAAGATACACAATAAAAGCTACAGCAGCAGTTTCACTTACGCTTGCATAGTTGTAGTAGCAGTTTGAAAACTGAAGAGGTTCTCTTTTGGGAACCAGGTTCGTATGGGGACATCATCTGGAAAACAGAGAGCAAAACCTGAGAATCCAGCAGGCAGGGACGTGGTTCTCCATTCCTCAGCATCGTTCACAGCACGATTTCCCAGCTCCTTCTCTTAGTACTTCAACAGGAGAGGCTCATCCTCCTCATACACACGCACACTGCCACCGAGTGCTTTGTGCATTTGTGCTAAGCCTGTCTATCAGGCTACTAAATGAAGAATGAAAGCTCTATCCTAAGCGTGGAAGATTACAATAATCCAGGAATTATAGCAGAGATGGTTGAATGAGAAAAAAAAAAAACACAGGGGAAAGGAACATTTTTCACTAAAAGCATTTTCCAGCCTCTGCCTCTTCCTTAGTTCCATTAGTTTGAAATGTTGAAATCCTGTTCTTTCCGATACAGCCTCCTGTGGGAGACGAAAAGCCCTCACCTTCCTCTCTCCACAGCTGTAAACCTGAGATAGGCTCTTTTCTACCACTAAAGGTTCGATAAACCCCTCGACACCTGCTCCTGATGACCCAGCCTTCACGACTTGTTCTGCTTTTAGAAGTCAAACAGCACATCAGCTGTACACTCTGCAGACAACCTTGTGCTTATCTGGTCCCCTACGTTTGTAAACTGCCCCATGGATTATTTCCTAATTCCACTGCATTAGGAGACCTCATCATCTTCACATAATGCCCTCTATGATAAAAAGCAGGCAGCAAAATAAGTCACTAATTATGTGCGTGGGATGGTGACCAGAAGGAGGAATCTGAACATCTCCTACAGGGAGCTCTGTGGCTGCAGTCGGTCAGGCAGGGCAGCAGAGGTGTAGAAAATCCACGGACACAGGAGGTGTGAGATCCCAGTGGACTGGATCCTGGGGATTTGGGGCTACCTGATTTTTCTTCTTGCTTTGCTCCCAGTTTGTGGCTTCCTTGCTTAATGCCATGCCACGTGTCGCTGATCAGGTCTTGCTTCACTCATTCAAGTTTTAATATCATTAGCAACTGCGGTATCTTGGTCGTTCATATTCTGTCATTGTCAAGAGTGGGGTTTTTTTATTCACTTTCATTGGCCAAAACCCAATCAAAGCCTTGATGCCTCCTACAGCCATAATTACTAGGGACTAGACACCTTACCAGCTGTTTGGTACAGAGCAGCAGCTCCCACAGACGGGTCCTGCTGTTCCCTGACAGAACAAAAAGTGTCTGCAATTACAGATGCAAAAATGCAAAGTGCAACTGGGGAGGCTGCCTTTGAAGGGAAGGTTCCCAGAAATCACACAGAAAGCTGTAACAGACACTCCTCTGCTTCTGCCAAGCCTTGTATAGAGGCACCCCAAGGAAATATATATATGTTACATGAAAACTGCATTCTAGCACTTATTATGAAGTTCCTACATCTGCTCTCCTCCAAAAAACAGGGATGAGATGTGAAACAGCTCAGACTGTAAATTAATTACTTGTTTGAAGTCTCAGACCCACAAAAGCGGCGAAGGAGAAGTTTTACAAATACCTTTTCAGCCAACAGAATTCTCAGGGACTACACATCTCAAAGGACTGACAATCTTAATATGTTTTACAGCTTTTAAGCCACTAGCTTTGATTCAAAGCAGAACTCAGGAACAACAGCTAATATCCTTACAAGGCTTCGCCTGGACAGTCACTGGAAGCCTCCCCTTCTTTTCTGATAGGCAGGAGTCAAAACAGGCAAGATCTCACCCCCTGCCTGCAGCCTTCAATGGAGAATAAAGGATTTGTGGCCTTTCAGAGGCACCTCTTTACCAGCCAGAGGCAGAAGAGTAGCCAAGCAGCTCACAGCTGGGGACCAGGGAACACAGCTCCACTCCACAGCTTATCCAGCTAATTAAAATTCAGATTATGAGTATTGGCCATTTTGCTTCCAGGAACAAAACAGCTCCATGCTCCTTTCTGGCCAGGCAGAGCATCTTGTTCTCCTTTCTTGTTACCACCAACTGTGATGAAACTGCCAGGGAACTGTGGGCCTGGGTAGGCCTGGAGGAACATCACCATCACATTCAGCCACTTGCCAGGCACATCTCAGAAGCTCTGACCAGGAGTGGATGTGTTTGTACCAGACACTGGGAACGGCACAGGAGATGACAGCTTGTGCTTCTCTGGAACGGTGTTAGGCATCATAAACTCAGCATAAAAATCCATATTAAATCATGCCAATCCGGCCTAACTGCCACGAGGGTTGGTTTGCAGCAATAATGTGTGCTGTAAATCCAAACAGAGAGAGCAGTGCTGTGAAGTGAACCTCCGGGGAAATTAGTCTCTCTCCCTCGCCTCCATTCATCTCCGCTGCTTTCTCTGCTGGCCATGCATGAAGGACATTCCAGGCAATACTTGTCACAGCCTGCTAGAGTTGTGCCACTCCATTCTCAGTTTTTCTCCGAGAAACGACGCTCGGGTAGAGAGTACAAACGGGACAGAGCTGAGAAAACTCTCACTCCACGACACCAGTGCCACCACAGGGTCTGGTCTCAGAGGCACGGCGCTGCCTGCGCAGACACTCCTGCAGGCACAGAAGCTCAAAGCAGGCACCGAGGGGACCTGTTGCCTGCTTGTACCAAACGTCACACACTCTGCAGGTTCACTGCTGTCAACTCCATTCCCATTTAAGTCTATTTTCAGAAATGCAAATTTCCATTTCACATTGATAACTGGCCCTAACAAAAATCACTGCCCAGTTGAAAATATGTATTATGAAGCCCAAGGCTCAGAAACAGAACACAGCCTCTCTCTATTGCACTTACTGGCATGTTTTCCAGCAAAAAGAGGTGTTTAGCGCCAGCTATGAGGAGTTAGACTCCTCCATTAGCAATCAGGACCTTTCCTTTGGTTCCCTCCCAAGTAACCTGCCTCAGTCCCACAGCGCAGAGCACGATTTTGATTTGTTCAGGAAAGCTTTCAACATAAATCTATCTGTATTAGAACAGGAAATCTTCACTTTCTTAATCCAGTACACATCGTGAGGCTGCAACCGATCCAGCTCAGCCCTGACCTCCACAAGGCCAAGCCCCCGGGGCTGGGATCTCCTTTCCCAAAAGGCTGGCACTGAAATGGCTTTCTTTTTTGTTTATTCACACAGGTGCTCTGGCTCTGGCATCACATGCAGAGACACCTTTTAGCAGGTAGAACAAGTGAAACCATACAAGGTTTGCACACAGGAAAACTCTTCTCACTCCTTTTCTTGCACTCAAGCAATAAAAATAATAAAGACTAAACTTTGCGTCTGATGTGAAGCCCAAAAATCCCAGGGAACAGACAGAGAAACGATGCTTAAAAACCATGTGCAGGAATTGGAGGGAACAGCAGGTGTTCTGCACACTTGATAATCAATTATTTCCTAATTGTTATCCTTTAGTATTAGTCCATGTATTCATTTAGTCACAGAATTTCAAGCATCTAGCCATGAAAATGTGGTCCAGAAGCCAAGCTTTCTGTGATTTCACCTGCAGTAAACATCACTATGGTATTTACTAGAAACCTATGAACCCAGGAAAGATGTACAGTTTGATCTCAACGGTGCTTATACTCAATTTATTTTCAAGGAGAAAACCTTGACCTTTCCTGGCTGGACATTCTGCTCTAAAAGGCTTGATGCATGTTTATAGACAAAAAATAAAAAACAAAATTAAAAAAAAGCAACCAAATTAGGTCAGACTCTGCCAGCCACATGCAGAGCTGACAGGCAAAGATGGATTACTTACCAGCTTATTCAAAGCACATAAATTGGGACATATATTTGAGTAATAGTTGAGGTTTTTAAAGACAATGAGAATTTTTTTAGCGCAATTGACTAATTACAATCATTCCTTGGAAATATGGAGCAAATAGACAGGGAGTGGGGAAGAAAGTCCAACATAGTGTTATTTGCTAACATTTATGGAAAGACCATGAGGTGGCACTACGTGGGGGACTCTGCTAAACTGCTTCCAGCCATACAGATGGGCAATGTGGGGACACACCAACGTGCAGAACACTGTAACTGAGCTGAGGCTCCTGCTGAGTGCTCTGGCACAAGGATTTCACTGTCTGAGCCGCAGAGTGAGGCAGGGGAGAGAAGGTCCCATACTCAATTCCCTCCTGGGTGAGTGTTAATACAGGTGCTTTGACACAGCCCCTCTTCTGCTCTTCGTCACCAGAAAGGGAGCCCAGAGAGCACCTGCACCAACCTACGTGAAGCTGCCATGAAAGCCACCCGGGTCATTTGCTGCTGCCACGGCAGGAGCAGAAACAAGGGAGCTCAGACGAACCAGCCTCACACAGAGCTCAACTTATTTCCTTCAACAATCCCCTCCCATGGACACCCGTGTGAGGTCCCAGCAAGGTGTGGAAGGGCAAACGCTACAGGGCCCAACTCAAGGCACACGGCAACGAAACCACCATGCTGGGCTAAGACGGGTGTCACCCTTCACCCCTGTGCTGTGTCCCTTTGTGTCCCTTCCAGCACCCAGCACTCGCCTGTACTTACCAGACACTCGATCGACGCTGTACATCCTCTCCAGCCGTTTTCTGTGCCACCCACTCTCACCGGATTGATGCTGCTCCAGGTCAAAGGAGTGCTGGGAAGGGGCCACCAGCCGGGCACAGTTTGGGCACTCCTTGGAGCCCTGGCGGCTGCCTGGCCAGCCCTTGCAATGCCTGCCGACACTGTGAGAGCCACCAGTGCTCTGCACTTGGTGGCCATGGTGGCATTCCTCTTGGGCAGCCCCCTTCATCACCACCAGTTCCATACTTTCATTCTCGTGGTCTGACAGCATCGGCCTCTCACCAGAGATAGTGTAAACTCGTGGCTTCGGTCCCTCAGTTGGCATCTTCTCTGTCTGCTCCTCGGAGAAGCTCCTCTCAAACTTGCCATCTGAGATGACGGAGAGCCGGCGCTTGTTCTGTGCCGCCTGCTGCATCTCGGGGGAGTCCTCCTGGCCGATGTAGGAGTCTGCCAGCAGGTGATCTGAAATGAACAGCACACATTCCTTAAAACCACAGCACCCCAAGCACCAGCCAATTCAGCAAAAACTCTTTGTTACTGCTGCAGAAAGCTGAAGGAGGAGACAGACATGGCAGGTTCCCCCAGGAACCTTTTCAGATGAACCCCACAGCCTTCTAAACCTCCAGAGCTGGTACTGAAATGAGACATTTCTCACAATAGGTGGCCACCAAACAAGGCTAGAAGCAAACGCAGGTCTCGTTGCACAGGCTGAAAATGCTTACCTGCAAAACAGCCCTTGTTCGGCTGTGCAGTCCCATCTGCTTCAGCAGGTTTGGCCACGTGAGGGCTGCGGAGCCAGTGAAAATCTGCAGGGCAGGGACCAGCACTGACTTCTCCAAGACATGACAAACTCCTGTGTTTCGCACACCATGTTTTAGAACTAAGGGAAAGGTGCAAATCACCAGGGTTTGGGGTTGTTCCCTGCCCCGATTTTCTGTCAACTGGTTTGACGTGAAAGAAGTGCAAAAAGGCTTTACTGGGCAGCTGCTGCACGGTGTCCCGCTCTCTGCAGCTCCCCGGGGTCAGCAGGGCCCACGGTGTGCGCAGACGGCCACGGCACGGCCTGCAGATGCCATCCTGAAGGCAACCGCAGCCGTGGTTTTTATTTGGAATACGGAAAGGAGCAAGGCCCATGAGTGCAACTATCTCTGGAGCCCACACACCGGATGAAGTGCCAGGAAATCTCAGCATTTCCATGGCAATTCCATGCATGAACCCAACAGTAGCTCCCACCCACCCGGCTAATCCTTTTTTCAAGTGGCTGTTAATTACCTCTTACACTTCCCTTCAGAAGGGAAGCAGCCAGGGGACTGTTAAAAAGGCTCGGCAGGGAATACATTATTCATGTGACTGCTACTCCAGAAAAAAATAAAATCATTAGTGTCCAGCACAGACAGCAGCATTTTAAACAGAGGCAGAAAGCAAACCCAAGCCTTTACTTCACTAGATATTTGATGAACATCTTTCCTTTAGCTACCAAGCCATTACCTGGAAGAACTCAACAACAACCTGAGGCCCAGCCACCTCGTAGCTGGCCATGAAGAGATGAAGGAGGAAGAGACAGGATAAGTCTGATGGTGTATGTTGTGCACCATGAACCTTTCACTGCTGCCACATTCTGGCTTCTACGAAGTGCCCTTGTCCCCCTCTGAAAAGACACACACCCCAAAATCTAAGGACATACCCTTCCAGCTTCTGAATCTGAAGCCCATCCTGGCTTGTCCTCACATTGCCACAGGAATCTCCTCTGCTCTGGCTACAGCTGGGGCTGAGCTGATGCTGTGTCACCCTCATGCCGTTTTTCTGCTTGAGCTACAACTTCCTCCAGCACCACTGGGAGGTAAATACACCTTCAGCCACACAGCTCAAGAAGTGACTGTCATGACTGTTCAGGCTGACACAACTCAGGTTCAATTCACTGGTCTCCTGGTGAGACCTCCCAGTGTGCAGCTACTGCAGCTGGCAGCTGTGGGACTCCTTGAGCTGACCAGGAGAAGGAGCCTGTAGGAGTTCTGAGGAATCATAGAATGGTTTGGGTGGGANCCTCCAGGCTAAGCCCCCCCCAACTCTCTCAGCCTGTCCTCACAGCAGAGGGGCTTCAGCCCTCAGATCATCTCTGTGGCCTCCTATGGCCTCCAACAGCTGTCATTCAACAGCTTGGCCACCAAGCCCTACCAGCTGCAAGATACACTGTCATGGACCGACCAGTGCAGAAAGTGTTGACAGGCTCCAAAGTCTCTCCAACCATTTGTCACCCCTCAGGAAGCAGCAGACCATCACATTTGTTCTCCAGCAACTCAGACCCTCTCCAGTTCCAAGACTAACTGTGCTCTTCTAGAGCACATCTTGGGAAAACACCACCAAATGGATCTTCAAAATCTGCCAAAATCTGTGCTGGCGAATAGTGCCAAGCACACCATCTTTTAAAATTAAAAACAAAGGCCAGCTCTAAGTACTCATCTCACCTTGTCAAACTCACTAATCTGTGTGGGCACAATGACACTACATACCTCTTAAGACACCACAAAATTATGGCTGACAGCTGCCCCAGTTCCTCCCAAAACGAGTATTTCTACGGAAGACATATAGCCTCGTTAGAGAGAGCACACAGGTCTGGGCACCTTTGCCCACGCACTGACACCACCCCCACTCAGAGGTTGGAGAACTTCTGAACTCTGGCATCTGTGGGGAAATGTAAAAATTAAACACCCGGAGTATAGTAAGTCTGAAAATGCTAAAAGACCAATTCCAGTCTCTGTTTTACAAGCGTTGAGGTCTGTTCAGCCTCATAAAATTTACAGGCATATAAGTGGGAGACGACTGCTTTCTAGTAAAAGCCAACTTTTCCCTGAAATTGTGGCAGAGTTATGGTTCTTGACTGAATATATTTGATATAAACTACCTGGCTGATCTCGCATGCAAAATGCAAAAGTATTCCTTTCTTCCTACCTTACTTGTCCCTAATTCAAGGGGCCTTCCCTTGTACGTATCTAGGAGTTTCCATGCTCTGCACCACACTGGCCTCTCACCACACCAATGTGCTTTCTCTTTGTCAAACAACCGGATCATTGTTTCTTCTCATTCAATTTAGTACCTTCAGTAACCACACCACACACTGGAGAAGCAACTACACGTGCAAAGGGAATGCGAAGCTTTGTTCAAGACTTCTAGTTAGTGAAGAAATTATCTCCAGAAAAAAAGAAAATAATAATATGGAAAGAAGAGAGGTTCAAAAATCCATCATAATGAATTACTGGCTTCTAAAGACGAACCTGCAGTGTTTCACGGAGCACACCTGCACCATCACTCACACACACACCAGCAGCCCAGTCACCAGTGACCAGTCCCCTCGTTTGTGCTTGCACTGGACTCGATTCAGGGGCCAAAGCACTGACCCTGCTTCTGCTGTGGCATTTGAGGTTAACAGCTTGTTTCCGCTAAGAAAGAAGTCAAGCTGGTGCAGAAATCAATGCTGAATTAAATCTGAGCTGCAGGGATATTCAGAGAGAAACAGCAACAGGGGATTTCAGCGGTGCCTGGAATTGCTGTCTAAGAGCCAGCCGAAGCAGACTGCTGTTGACACCCTCTGCCTGGTGACTGCTGCTCCGCTTCACTTCATTCTCGCATCGCTCTTGCCACCTCTCCCACAACCAGCTGCTCCAGCCAAGCACTGTGCCAGCCCAGGAGAGCAGGACTCGGGAAGCCTGGCACTGTGCCGCCCTCTCCAGCCACCCCGACCAAGCTGACCTGGTAACACCTCTGTTTCCCCACTTGCTCTCATCAGCAGCACCTTGTCTCACACAGCAAACTTGGAGCAGACAAATCAGGTTTTTCAAGGTGGTTTCTTTTCAGCTAGATTTGTGCTCTACGCATATTTATTGTGCCTCAGGTACTTAACAGAAAGATGTAGGGAAGAGAAACACGCTTGATCATGTGTCTAATGGCAACAGAAACATCCAAACCACATTGTCATCCCTTCCTTGTCTACCTGGGCCAAGTCTAACAACCCATGCAGACCCCAGGGGCTCAACAGCCCAGCCCCAAGAGCCAAGACTATTCTTACCCCCCTGTTGTTTATTTGAACACATATCTCATTGGCTTCTCCTGCTCCTCTCTGATATTTCTTTCCCCACCTTCCAAGCAGCACTGCCCAACGCAGCTGTCAGGGCACTTGTGTCACCAAAGACACAATCACCAACAGCAATGGTAATCCCTACTGGTTAATTTGCAGAATCTTGGGAAAGCAAGAATCTGCATTCTCTGTACATGTAGCTTATGATAATCACAGAACCATGGAACTGTCAGAGCTGGAAGGCACCTCTAGAGACCTCCCAGCCCAACTCCTCTGCTAAAGCAGGGTTGCCCAGAGCACATCCCTCAGGGCTGCAGCCAGGAGGGGCTTGAAGGTCTCCAGAGAAGGGGACTCCACACCCTCCCTGGGCAGCCTCTGCCAGGACTCTGACACCCTCACTCCAAAAAAGTTTCTCCTCACACTTTCTCCTCTTCCACCTTGTGCCCGTTGCCCCTCATCCCGTCACTGGGAACCACTGAGAAGAGTCCAGCTCCATCCTCCTCCAACCCACCCTCCAGATCCTTGTCAGCATCAAGAAGGTCTCCCCTCAGCCTTCTCTTCTCCAGGCTCAAGAGTCCCAGCTCTCTCAGCCTTTCCTCATCAGGGAGATGCTCCAATCCCTCCATCAGCTTGGTTGCCCTACGCTGGACTCTCCCCAGTAGTTCCCTGTCTCTCTTGAACTGGGGAGCCCAGCACTGGAGGCAGGATTCCAGTTGTGGCCTCACCAGTGCAGAGCAGAGGGGGAGAATGACCTCCCTCCACCCATTGGCCACACTCCTCCCTACGTAGCCCAGGATTCCGTTGGCCTCTTGGCCACCAGGGCACATTGCTGGCTCAGGGATAGTTTACTGTCTACCAGGACTCCCATAATTAGGCACTTATTACTATCAGATACTTACAACACATCTTTTCTCATCCTGTAACTAATATGAGCACTTGCTCTGACTCAGGTAACTAAATGTGAAAGGACTGTCACATTTTCTGTTGCTGTCACCACATTCTCAAGAGGAGGTAACACGCCAGGACAAGCCCCAGCTGAGTGATGCCTGTATGTGACAGCGGAGGGACTCTTCCAGCCAAATCCTTATCTGATGCAGCTTGCCTTGTAACCCTATGGGATGAGAAGTTTATAAATCAAGGCAGAATATAGCCACAAGGCACACAGAAGCTTATAAAAAAAAAGCCCAAATTTATTACTGTATTTAGCAGCCAAACTGATGATTAAAGTACCTTAGATTTAAAACTTCAACTCCAGCATCAGAAGCAAAGTGGCAAAGGGGAACCCAGATTAAACCCTATTAAAAAAACATTTGTCATTTCAGAAAAATAAATTTCAGAGAAGCAGTTCCCTCTGCCCTGCTCCACCTCGGACAGACATGCCTGGATCTGGCATTTATGGTACCAGCTTTAAATGAAAGAACTGTCTCGGCCACTGAAGATAACTGGAAAGATTTTAGGTTTACAGTATGTGGACTTGCAGCGTTGTTCAAAGGAGGAGGAGTGAAGTTAGTGCTTTTTTTTTATTACTGTCTCACAGCAGGAGGGATTCAGGTGACACTCTCAATAGTAGAGTGGATGGCTGCACTGACTGGAGCCCAGGGCACTGCAAAACCAGTAACATCTTTCCAAACAGCACAGCTGAGCAGTTTCTTTTGCCATTTCAGTTCTGAGACGTCCCTTATGCCTGCCACCGCCCCTGTGCCAAGAGGCTGTCAGGCCCTGTTCTCCTCTGCTCCCTCTCTGAGCACGCATCATGCTCCCTACCGTGTCATCTCTGTCCTTCCCCATGCCCATGTACCTAACACAACCTGCCAGCACAGGGCTCCTGGCTCCAGGGACAGGCTGGCAGCCGACCCCACCGCTCTGCAGGGCTGAGATGTAGTCAAGGAATAGACACAGTAAAATCCATGAGATCTGTTGAAAATACCAAAGCATGAGGTAGGAAGATAAAAATGGAGATACAACAACTAAAACAAACAAGCAAAAAAAAAAAGGTCACAGTGGCATTTCAGCCATGCAGTAGCTTCAGGATGACGTGCACAAGGTTTGCTGTGGGATTACCCGGAGCCTGGCCGAGCCAGCCCTATCATGGCTTTATGGAGCACCATGACCCTACCGCTCCTGAGGAAGGAACATCACACGCTGCTCCGCAAAGCCACAGAGAAAAGGCAAGGGCAGCTTCAGTATAGGAGCTGCTCAGAGAAAACAGAAGGTCACTGGACTATGACAAAACAGTTCCAATTAGTCCTCTGTGCTGAAATGGGCCTAGAAAGCAAACAAGCTGAAGACACTGTTGACTTTGTGCCTCATAGATGAGTAACCCTTAGCCTGGCCTGTAACGTTAATGTGAATACATGAAATTGTCACTGCAAGACACGACCCAAAGGAGCAAGTGGCAGCTCCACCACCAGCCTTAGCATTTCCATGGTAACACCGTGACCTACATTTTTATTCACTTTATAAGTTAAAAAAATATTCCAAGGCAAGTTTTCGAAAACTCCCACAGCATACTTGTGCTGGCCAATCCTGGAAGCAGCCTGAAACCCTCAGAGGTGAGATTTCACACCCCTGCTCTGCCCTGAACTCAGGCTGCCTACAAACCCCTCATCACCTAGACAGGTCTTTCTAGCAAAAACACCCCCATTGCTCAAGGCCACCACGTCAGCACAGGGACACCCCAAAAGCTGGGCCAGGCACACTGCTGTGGTCCATGCTGGGGACAGGGACACATCCTCCAGGGAACAAGGCAGACTCGGTGCTTATCTTGAATCTGGCTCCACTGACAGCTCCACAGTCTGAATCTGGGCAACAAACTGAAGGTCCCTCTTATGCCCCAATGCCCTCTGTATCTTTCATTTCACAGGTCCAGCACATTGAGATAAAGAAATCTGAAGCAGTATCACAGTGTGGGCCTCTGACATCCAACCTGTGAGAAGGGGACTCTTGGAACATCTAAAATTCCTTATCCCACAATCACTCTGAGTGATTACTACTTCTACATTTTGCTCCTTGCAGCCTTTTTACACTTCCCTTTCAAAACATTTCAATCTTTTTCCCTTTCTTCCTTCGAGGTCTGTCCCTAGGGATGCGTACTCCTACACTAGAACCATGCCACAGACAAGATGGGGAATCTTTGGAAGGTACCAGAAGGCTAGAAGATCCATGCAGGACTACGGGACCAGCCTTGCAGTCAGAATGAAGGCTGACCGTGGGAGTGCTCTTCTTGGGAACCTTCCCCGACCTTCAGCCTGTGTGAATGAGCCAGCAAGAGAGCAGGAGATGCATTACCACCTCAGCACTACCTCCCTTAACAGATCCACACCCCTCCAACTGCAGCAGAGTCCAATCCTCCCTTTTTTCTAACTCCTCAGAACATCTTGAGGATCAAGAGAAAAAAACCAACTTGAGTGATACCAAGGGGACAATCCCTTCATCGTCTGCCAACAGCTCATGCCCCATCACCAGGCAGCTTCCCTGTTCCAAGAAAGAAACAAAAAGAAGAAAAATCTGTATTGCCATCATCCCTGCTGTCACCTCACAGAACACAGTCAGGGCACTCCGAGCCAAGTGACGCAGAAGTAAATGTACCTCCTACGTCACCTGGAAAAGCCTCCTTCCAGAATGAGACACCGAAGAGTTGCAGAGGGACAGTCACACAATATTCCTGAGCTGTGAGACTCTTCCTGATGTGAGACTCGAGAGGCATTTGTTGTTGGTCACAACATCTACTCTCCCTCACTTTCTTTTCACTACACGTACACCCCACAGTACCCTGCAATCCGTTTTACCTCCTGCTGATGCTCAGTTCCACGCCGGCTGCCCTGCTGAAGGAAGTGGAGCACAGGCAGACTGCAGTTTTATTGAAAACAGAAGATAAACAAAGCCTTGCAAATAACTCGCCCCTCACTAAAATGCTTGGGCACAGCAGCACAGTGCTGATACACAATTCTCCATTAGTTCTTCATTACCACTCCCCAGTTTCTCAAAGCCATTCTGCCACACACAAACACACAAGCTCTCCAGAGGAGGCCCAGAAACAGGTTCTGGGAAGTAGAAGTTACCACCAAAATAAGCTCTTTGACCAGTTGTGGAATATAAGTTAAGAGGTGGGATGCAAAAGCCTTTACACCATCTCCTTCTCTTGGAGTCAAGAGACTCTAAAGATAAAGAGTCAAATCAAAATGGATGATCCTCAGAGAATGAAGTGCAGCAGAAATGGAGTCAGTTGGGATGGTCTCTGCACACTTGGCATCTCCATCCAGATAGTGGGTCTCCTGCATCTGCCTGGGGTGTCACAGACCTCCACCCTTCCAACAGGGAGCTGAAACAGGTAAAGCAGCAAAAGAACTGGCATCCCAAAGATTCACACCCACCTCATTTTCTGCATGAGGAAGGTACTCCACAAGCAGAGAGGAGGGTTCTAGCTCCTGGACCCACAGAAGAGGAGGATCCTGCCCTTCTCTCCTCCATTTAGGTCTCCACTGTCCCACTTATAGCTCTGCCACCTTCCCAGTCCTCAGAGACCACAACCCTTTTTCCTCAATGCCTTCATCAATCATGTTCAACCTTTCTTAAACGACTTTCTTCCACAGACTATGAACTACTGAAGCCAACACCTGCCTTCTCCCATATGAACTAGAGCCTTAATGCCAGCTGCAGTCCGCTGGCAGTGCCAGGAGCATGTATGTGTACAACCGGGGTTATTCCAGTGCCATTGCAAAGACATTCATGGTGACAGCCCAGATTTCCTTGAACAGTGATATACATGCACCGAGGCCTCAGTTCTTCAGTGTGCTTAGCTTTTTGGACCTCAGGCACCAACACACACAAGCAGGAATTTAGCTACAGGAGACCAGTGGGCTTGGACAGCCATAACATCGCCTCTCCCTGCTCTCTTCAGCCAAGCTGAGGAGCCGGAGCAGATTCAGGTACTTCTATACATGTGCTGCATCTTCCACTTATGTAGGAGAGGCCCTTTGTTTCATTGGAGTCGTTTGGGGAAAGCTAATTGCACCGCTTGAGTGCTCTGCTCAGCCAAAGGTGAAGCATCCAGGAACTTCCAAAAGCGATAGAGAGACACAGAGAATTTCTGCAGGAAGGAAAGAGTCGATTTCTCTGTTATTGGACTCCTGGGACGAACGAAAAGGAGCCAAATTTTCTACTCCCAACATTTTTATAGGATAGCACCCTTCCTACCATGGTTATTTATAAAGAAGTGTTACAGACTGTGTTAAATTATACACTGCAGAATTTCAAAAGACAACTTTAAAAATGATGATTCTTTCCCCTCCCCCCCTTTCTTCTATAAACATTTAGAGTAATTTCTAGGGAATATTATTTATTTCCAAGTCAACACTTAAGGATCCCATAAAGACTGTGGTATACCCACGTGTACCTCTCGCTGCTTGACTCTTCCTTGTGGCAACTAAATTCTCTTGGATTCAAATACGATCTCAAGCCTGACACACCATGGGCTCAGGGGGTATGAGAAGGTTTTGCTGGAGAGTTTGCAGATACATTACCAGCACAGAGAGCACTTAAGCACTGGTGTGGGGAGCCTGAGAGCAGTGCAGTATCCAGGAGTCACATCAGCTCGGTTTCCATGTTCTCCTTATCTACAGTCAGTGAGAGGAATGAGCACCAGGAGCACCCATAAGGCTGAGTAAAACAACAGCTTTCTAAGGGTACATCAGAGAGGCTCCTTGGCCTTGGTCCCACCAGTGCTACGAGGTCACTACAAAGCAAGCAGGGGACCACCCTTCTCCCCATTGGAAACTGGGATGGGAGCCTGCAGAAAAGGACCAGCAAAGATTCCAACTGACAGAAGAAGCTGCAAAAAATGGCCATGATAGGATGCTTTTGCCATTCTGGGAAGCCTCCTCAGAGCTGCCTGGCCGGTTTTAAAGCCCTTCCATTCACAAAGTTTGCACAATTCAGCCAAGGACAACTTGAAGGGCATTAGAAGAGATCCAAGAAAAAAGGCAGGGACTCATTCAAATAGCTGTCAAAGACTGGTGAAATTGGGCTTTCTCTTAGCGAGAGGCATTTCCTGCCCGTAGAGGTTTAATTAAACACAGGCACTTACAGTTTACCTAAAATGGTAACATCACTCTACATCACATTCTATTTAATAACCTTATCCCCTGCAGAACCGTCCAGTGCTACAGAGCAACGTGCTACTTGCTCACACAGGATCTTCTGTGAATTCCACAGGACTCTCTGTAGGTTTTGTAGTGAATTTATCATCTGCAAAATGTTTTCTTTCACCACAGAGCAGACACGGCCACTTTAGAAGTTTCTCTCCTGGTTGGTCTCTTGCCCATCAAGCAGAACTCACCACAGGCTGAGGGCAATTTCTGCATCTAAATAATTAACACAATGGCTACCATGTGCTGGTGTCCTCAATTAGACAAGGCAAAATTTGTTCTAACCTTCCTGATGAAGGAAACCCTGGGAATAAATCCAGAGGTGACCTTTGCCAGCAGACAGACTGCTGCACAGACACCAAGCAGGTCAATTAATATACTATAACACACCTTTTTTTTTTTCCTGTATTCCCCAGTAAAATCAAGACCAAGGAGTGACAAACCAGTGCAGAAGCTTTGTGCAGTGCAGTACAATCTTTCACTTCCCAGCTGAACCTTCATCCAAGGATGTCAGCTCTAGGGGTGAATGTATGACAGGGTAATCATGCCCTAAATCTGAACTTGTCCTCACAGCCCACCCAACCCTTGGGTCACCAAACTGCCTGTTCTCCTCATAGAGGAGGGTGACACCTCCCGTCTCTCTGCTGATGAGCTCTCACACTAATCCCTTATGATGAATAAATGTGCTTTCGTTTTAAGGCCTATTGGTAAATAGGTGCATGCACATAGAGGTATAAAGATGACATGTCAATTCTCTTACCTGAGCCGTTTCTACTTTCGGGATGGTTTTGTGAGAGATATTCTCCAAAAGCCCTTGCTGCTCTGCACATCCAGGCACCACAGAAGGCAGGAAAGGAGAGAAAGAAAGAGAAGGGTAATGGTTAAAGGCCAAGGAAAGGAACAGTTCAATACACTGCCGTTTTCCTGCAGCTGCCTTTTCCTCATTTACCTCCACTGCAATCCCAACTACCACCCCAGCCTTCATTTCTGGTTCCGAATGCCTCCTGTCCATGAGTTACTGCACCTTAGATATCAATGCTAGCACCCACCTCACCCACCTTAATCCTAAAATCTCAAGCACCAGCTATGCCAGTATTTGGGTTACTGGACAACCTTATTTGAGAGTCCCCAACAACACCCCACAAAAGCAGTTCCTGGTTCTCTGATGGAGTCAGGTCCTGGGGACAACTGAGATTTTACTGAAATCTATTAAAAATCCACCAGGCAGGGTGAGCTCAACCCTTACCACACATCAAGGCCTACATAAGAGAGCAAACCTATGAATATTCCAACCACGGAAAAGCTTTCTGCTTTCAGCCCACACAGGAAAAGAGTCCTTGGTCAAAGCACACATTGCCTGGTATACATTAAATACATTCTCCAGTCTCCTATTGCCAGAACATTGGCAAAATCCTGCTGTTGTGCTGCTTCTCCTGTACCCAACAGACCTCTGATTTGACAGCTAATACCAGCTTTTCCCCAGCCAGTCATTTTCCCCAGGTTTGTAGAATAATATCTCCAAGGTCTGCATCATCACAATCAAGCTGGTATTTGCCAAAGGACAGTCCAGGGTGGAGGCTCACAGTGAGATGGAACAACCACCCACCTCCTTGGCAAGCCAGGCCAAGACACCCCAGCAGCCAAGCCCTCAGCCTGCAAGCACACCAGCATCTCTGCTGCACCAGAGAAGACTCTCCATACTGAGGCATCATGCCCATCATCCTCCTCCTTCAGAGGTGCTCAACCTCAGAACGTCCCTCTCCAGCTCAAGCTGCCACAAAAGGCCACGCTCTTAACAGACATTAAATGTCTAAGTGCAAAATGGCTTTGACCTCCAAAACAACCTTCTGCTTTGCTGCCCAATGCAGCAGCACATCCCAGCCTCTGGAGCCAGGATCTTCCCCCACTGCTTTCCCACACCTCCTCCCAAACCGGAAAAGATTAACAAAGCTACAATATACCTCCCAGAGCGACTAGAGCTGGAAGGAGTGGGAAGTCCATTTGTTATCCACAGCCAGCAACAGGGGATCAATATGAACGACGAAGAAAGAGTAATTTAATCTCCCTGGGACTAAATTTCAGCACAGCCAAATGCAAAGTGCTTTGGAGCAGCGCAGCTGGAGCTATGCAAGAAGCAAGGTTTAACCTTCCGTGTCATTAAAGGCTCACAGGCAGTGCTGAGGGGTTTTGTCTCCAGATGCGTAGAATGGTTTGGGTTGGAAGGGACCTTAAAGCCCATCCAGTGCCACCCCCTGCCCTGGGCAGGGACACCTCCCACCACACCAGGGTGCTCCAAGTCCCCTCCAACCTGGCCTTGAACCCCTCCAGGGATGGGGCAGCTACAGCTTCTCTGGGCAACCTGGGCCAGGGTCTCACCACCCTCACACCAAAGAACTTCTTCCCCAGATCTCAGCTCCATCTCCCCTCTTTCAGTTTGAAGACATTATCTGTTGTCCCATCGCTACATGTCCTTGTAAAAAGTCCCTCTCTAGCTTTCTTGTAGATCCCCTTCAGATACTAGAAGGGGCTCAAAGGTCTCCCTGAAGTCTCCTCCAGGCTGAACCCCCCAACTCTCTCAGCCTGGCCTTGCAGCATCTTCACAACCTCCCATTCTTGCCTGTCTGGTACCAGGCTGCACCTTTAAACACTAGCCTGGGAAAGAAGTTGCCCAAACTGCCTTTCCCAACAACCAAAGCACCCTCAGAGACGGTCATGCAGAGGGGAGACTGTACAATTAGCATGCAATCCCCACTACAAAGGGCAAAGAGATGACCATCATGGTTCACCAATACAGGGGGACAAGTGCCTCGTGGATGTTCTTTGCACCCACTACCTTTCTGTCTGGGCACAAAGCAGGCCACAGAAGTGTAAAGTTGGGTACTGAAGCACGGCAGCTTCAGGGAAGTGGCCTAGTCCCTGTCCCTGGAGGTACTGAGAAGATGAGCAGATGTGGTGCTGAGGGACACGGTTTAGTGGACCTCACAGTATTAGGTTTACAGATGGACTTTACGATCGGAAGGGTCTTTTCCAACCTAAACGATTCTATGATTCTAACATCAGGCTATGAAGCTGCAAAAGCACTCCTGGGCTACTCTGTCCTCCATCTCTGAGGTGGTTAAGGCTCAGGCAAAGCCATGGCTGATCTCATGTAGCACTGGCAACAGCCCCGCTGTGAGCGGGCAGCTGGGCTCAACACTGCCAGGATCTTCTCCACCAAGATTTCTGGGACCGCAAGGCTTCCCATGGAAACATCTGTCCTTGCAAGGCATCATCAAGACCATTCACAACTAGGGCTCTTACACCCTTGGGAATGACTTTGAAGCTTCTCTTGTGCATCAGCAGTCACTATGCAGAAAAAAAAAAATAACAACAAGCAAGTTCTCAGGCAAATTATCAGTGAGAGAACAAGGTGATTTACACACAAGAAAACCAATGCTAAAATATGATGATAAAATATAGTATGTAGCTAGTTCAAAAACTCCAAGAGCACGTTACCTCTTACATCATTCTCTCCGTTCATCTCTGCCAATGCCCAAAGCTGATCTGTCTGCCTTAAGATCTGAAGCAACACTTCACCTTTAGCTTGCAAACCACATGCTCAAGAAATTAGTACCAGGCACTTCCTAAGACTCAAGCTGTAAACAGCCAACATGGAGAAGCACCACCACCCTCCATCCCACCTTGCCCCACAGTGAAAACAGCGTCACTCAGAATAAGAGCCCAAGTTTAAAGGAGCTGCAGTGTCTCTAACGTCACTCTCCTGTAACCCCCAGCAGATGAGGTGGGAGGATAAAGCCCCAAGCGCTGGAGCTCCCAGAGAACAGGCTCCCAGACCTCTCCTCGCAGGTGGGAAGCACAGCCCAGGAACGTGCTGCTGCCCAGCCCAGGCTGAGCCTGCAGTTCTGTCACCACTGTCCAATTTCCACCGCTCTTGGATGCCACAGGCCAACCTAAAAGCACACCAACCTGGACACTTAGTCACAATTAACTAGCAGCAGCTAATGAGGTAACGAAGCCTGCACAGTACAATGTGCAGCTGGGGTTTTCCAGCCAATTACACTGCAAGCTTCAGACTAATTTTTTTTCCTATTATCTCAGTGGTTCCCTTACACATTCCTGCTTCTCAAATCCCATGGGCTTCTCCTTGGTGGTGGCTCAGCTGATCTCCCACAGATGTCTGCACGTGCCCTTTGCCAAGGGGACTCTGCTGGCCACACTGGCTCCTTATGCCCAGTCTCCCCTTGCCAAGCCCCGTGCGCTCCTTCGCTGCCCTCACCGTTATCACAGTTACCCCAGTTGACCAGCATCTCCCCGGAGCGTTAACGTGCCATCTCCCCCGCTGTCCTTGGCTGCCCACTGACTTGATCCAAATAAAGTCAGAGCAAAATTCAAACGTGTGGCATCTGCTCTATTCATTCCATTCTTTTATGTTTCTTTTATCAACGCACTGTAGTGACGCAAGTCACACAATCCTACTCTTCTCTCAGCTGAGTTTTACCTCCACTGTCACAGCCCAACGGAGTTCAAGCCCCATCAAGGCTTCGGGGAGAAAACCCTCCAGCTGGGCTCAGAGCAGAGACACCTCAGGGTAATTTAACTGGCAAGGGATTAAAAAGGAAAGTTGTTTCACTTAGATGTGACGAAGTACAATTCAATACACTGCNACTGAAATCTATTAAAAATCCACCAGGCAGGGTGAGCTCAACCCTTACCACACATCAAGGCCGACATAAGAGAGCAAACCTATGAATATTCCAACCACGGAAAAGCTTTCTGCTTTCAGCCCACACAGGAAAAGAGTCCTTGGTCAAAGCACACATTGCCTGGTATACATTAAATACATTCTCCAGTCTCCTATTGCCAGAACATTGGCAAAATCCTGCTGTTGTGCTGCTTCTCCTGTACCCAACAGACCTCTGATTTGAGAGCTAATACCAGCTCTTCCCCAGCCAGTCGTTTTCCCCAGGTTTGTAGAATAATATCTCCAAGGTCTGCATCATCACAGTCAAGCTGGAGCTCCCAGAGAACAGCTTGGAAAGTTGTTTCACTTAGATGTGATGATGAAGTACAAGGTGCCTTACAGGTACAGGGGCCAATGAGCTATCACCCTGAGCGTACACTGCAAAAGCTGCATACAAATGAGCAGGTAGTACCGCGAGGTAATCAGCTGACGAGACGGCAGGTTTAGCCCTGACTCATCTGGAGAGAGGTTTTCATTTCAGTAGTAGCTCAGACCTGCACAATACAGTGTCAGCACAACTTGGTCTAACAGAAGGACATAACTGGGGATTTCAGCCGTGGTACGCTGTGCTGCTGAGTCTAACCAGTAAAGACAAGAGTTGTGCCATTGCCTCAGAGAAAACACCACCATCTTCTCCAGCTTCTTCTCCACCAAAATGACTTCAAGAGTGTAGAGTGTGGGATGGGGCAATACATCCCTGGCATCGAAGGCAGCTGCCCTTCTGAGGGCATTTTTCAGTACTCGCTGCACCTTAGATGTCAAAGCTGTGCTCAGGTCTGGAAGAGAAACTGAGTGAGATTTTGCAAAGAATAGATCTAGACGTACATTTGCTAGAAGGAGGAAAGCCGCCAACTAATAAAGATCTCAATGACAATGTGATAAGCAAGGAATTGTGTTGAGTGTTTATGGGTAAGGGT
>VXBJ01000791.1:278-17770 GCA_013400055.1 Nycticryphes semicollaris
CTGTAGACAAGTAAAAACTGAAAACAACAGAAGAAAAAAAAAAAAAAAAGTAGGGTATAATGAAATGGAGAAAAAAACCCAAAACAACAAAGAAGCTATTTTTTAGTAAAGAAAGCTCTTCCTTCATTAGAATACTCTCTCAAAATAGAGAAAACAGAAGAAAAAAAACCAACACCAAAAATCCCCACCAAACAAAACACCAAACCCATCACCTTTTGTCTTAGTTACTTCAGTAACATTTAATGAAGTGTCAACGCGTCTTTAAATTTTTATGAATGGTTTTTCACTGCATCACTAGATTGCCAGATCATTGGATACCAGTGAATTGGCAAGTGGATTCAGCTGTGGTTAGGCTGTGGTTAACAATCATAGGAAAGACAAAGGAACTCCAGTACTATGTTTCATCCTTCAGTAAACACCTAACAGCCCTACCATTTTTGGGCATCATATAACTGAACCATCATTTCAACTGAAATTGAAAATTTTCACAGATGTGAACAAAGTGATATAAAATAATCTTACATGTTGTTTTCACTGATACAAAAAACCCCAAAAACCAAAAAAACAATCCCCCCCAAACAAACTAAAAAAACCTCCATATGGCACATCAATGTTGCATGTATGTGCTTGAATGCTGTCAGAAACAGTGTCTATTCAGAACTTTTATTCAAACATAATTGAAAATAACAATTAAAAAGGCAACATTATTAATTGAAAAAGTGGGTGTTATGTAGGCATAAAAATATCTGTTATTTTTCACCATTTACGCCACATAATACGTTATACTTCTAGCTTTTTAAGACGTGAATATGATGACTGCATTTGCATACTATGCATGTGCAGAGGATATTCTTGTTTTATCCACTACATCCATTTTTAAGACCTAAAAAGGACCCCTTTTACCATGGTGAGGCAAGTTAGGTTATTTTTTTTATATTAAAATTTCTAAAAATTTCTTACTTTCATGGTATTGGGAGGTTTTTTATCTTCATTATTTCACAAATGACTTAATCTCTATAGAGTCTACCATGTTGGTCTTAGGTCTCTGGAAAGCACATTTTGCCTGTATTCTTTCATGTGAGCTTTGACTATGATTCTGCAGTTTGGTTCTCCAGGGTAAATTCTTGGCTCCTTCTTTTTGAATCACTTTGATTTCTCATAGTTATGTTTTCTTAACACTGAGAACTCAACATGTTGAAAATTCTTTTCTGAAGCTTATAGTTATTTTGCCCTCAGGATTGAGGGGTAAATATTCCCTTTTCTTAAAATGAAATTCTAATGAGGAATTAAACGAAACAAAACATATTTGACCTATGAAATAAAGTAGAGTGTATGGAATAAGGACGCTTTGGTTCATTTAAAAATTTTATTTCATACTGACATTACTGCTATTTATTCTTGCCATAAAAACACCATCAAATCTCAGCATTGGAGAAGCAAACATGAATAATAATAATTTTTAAATTATTATTATTAGTAGTAGTATATAATCAGTAAAAACACAGCAACAGCAATAGACAAAGTTTACATAAGGATTTTTTCCCCAGATTACACTGCTTTTACTCAAGCTCTTACATCAGCTGTATTCATTCAAGTGTATTAAAGATTTATATTTACTTCATTGCTGTCTCTTATTCTACAGGCATATATTTTTATGGGTGTTGATATTAACATTATTTTGAGTATCATTTGATTTATATGCCCTGATTGCTTAGCCCTTAAAGTGAAATTATTGCAAATAAAAGCAGTCACCACATATGCAAAAAATATCCTGAGGCTGAAATCATATATTTTGCAATGCTTCATTTCTGTTTCAGACTAGAAATACAATGGTATCCTGCTCTCCAGATTTGTCTCCTCCGAGTCTGTCTTTTTCAGAGCCAATGAGACAAATAATAATATCAAATTATGATTAAATGAATCAGTATCCATCTAGTAACCAAGTGAAGAACTTAGTATGGGACCATCAGTTTATAATGCAATTCTTCATGGTTGATACATGCAATTAAATAGATTATTCATGTTTAATTCATGAAACAGTACACTCATCAAGCAAAATTTATCTCAGTACCCTGTGTCTATGTATGGGGTGCAGGTGCCCAGGTGTTGGCAGTGGGGTGGCTGCAGGAGTGGCCTCTGTAAGGAAAGGCTGGGTCTGTCCCATGCTGGATGCAGCCAGTTCCAGTTGGCTCAAGCAGACCCACTGCAGGACACAGATGAGCCCCTCAGCCACAGTGGTGGCACTTCAGGTTTAAGAAAGAATAAAATGCCTCACAGGCAGTGAGGAGCAAAAGACAAACATTGTGAGCACCAACCTTGTGAACACCAAGGTCAGAGAGGATTGAGAGGATTGGTGCTCCAGGTGCTGGATCAGAGATTCTCTTGCAGCCTGTGGAGAGGATAAAGAAGGTGAAGCAGGTTGTCCCTGTGCAGCCCAGGGATTGCAGTGGAGCAGTGGATATGCCCTGAAGGAAGCTGCAGCCCAGGAGAAACAGCCCATGGAATAACAGGTTCTCATTTTATTTTCTACTGTTCTCTGAGGATGAGGAGAGGGAGAGTGACTGGATGGGTGTCTGGCAGTCATCCAAGGTCAGCCCACCATAACGTTTTTTTTCTTACACCAACACCCAGAAATACTGCAAAACAATGACATAATGCACAGGACACTTTATGCTCCACTGACATCCCTAATTAAAATTAAATATGATACATACAACACTGAAGCCTGATATAATAGAAATTGTTGTCCAAACTCACATTATTGTTTGCTGTGGATTTCACCAGCAAGCCCAGTCCTACTTCTTCTTAACTCAATTTTTCAAATTCAGGGCTGTTATTATATATTTTAATCAAAATGTTTCAAGAGTTTATCCTGTGTTTTGTGTTATATGTTTCAACTGGATACAGACCTCTGCTTTTCTATATTCCCTTCTACGTTTCCTCAGTTGCCCTTCTTCATACCTCTACTGTTCCTTGTCTTTCTTACACTTCCCTGCCTCTCCATATTCTCTGCTACCCACCATCCTCTTCTCAGATACAATAAATGTGTCTCAAGGTAACATTCACTACAATTTTGTAATGTGGAAATAAAGCATCACAATGTACATAGAGAATATAATTTTCTCCCTTTTACAATGGTCAACATCACAATTTCTTGGACTTTATTTTATGATCTATCATCTCCGTACAAGACCGCATCTTGCCAACATGAATCTAACCACTGGTAGTAAAACTTATTTGGCAACTACAATCTTCTAGTTACCATGAAAGAATTAATACCTATATTTCACAGAATCCTTTCTAACACAACACCATTCATGCATTTACTCTTTGCCATATCCATAAATGGCAAGTTAATCATCATTTAGCTTTAGTTATAGTTTTCTTAGCAATAGAAGATAAAAAAATATTAAACCTCACACCGAGCTAGACATTTTGTTAGGGGATATGTAACCAATTTCCTTCACCGAAGTTACAGAACAGATTGCTTGAATTACCACCTGTTTATTGTGAGTCTTGTAAAAGTCTTAACAGTCTAACCATTTGTACAGCTAAAATGAGACTAATGCAGTTAAAATTCTTTGCAGTTAAAATATGTGTTTGTTGTGTGTGCTTTAAATTTGTATATGTTTATAAATATATATATGAGTCAAATATACATACACAGATACATATAAAAATAATAGTTCCTAGTATCAGTCCCTTTCTCTGGTTTCATGCTCACCCTTCTGCTGGCTCTGTGGTGGGTCTTACAGCAGATGGTTTCTGTCTGAGAAGGATCTATATGGGGTGTCATCAGCAACTTCAGTCCTGTACTGAGAGTAGTAAAATATTGATTCTGATAGTTTGTTCTTTTACACACTAGGATCTAGTTCTATGTCTGCTAACATGTTCAACACTTTGTTCTCTTTTCATTGATCTGCGAGTTCATAATATATGCAAATGCTGTGTATATGGTGCACTTTATATATGCTGGATGCTTGTACTTTGTGGTTTTGTTTTTGGTTTTGAGTTTGGTTTTTGGCTGGTTGGTTGGTTTGGGTTTTTTGGTTGGTTGGTTGGGGTTTTCAGTTTTGTTTTTGGTTTCTGGTTTTTGTGTTTGTTTTTTGGGTTTTTTTTTCCCAAATCAAAAGGCTCTATTTCTTTGATAACCAGTAATTGACCATTGGTGAATTGTGTATAAGTCTAGAGCCTTCAGTATTATCCTGTTCCTGCAACTTCAAAGTTTTTGTTGTCTTCCCATGCTGGCAGTCTTCCATACTGCATTTTATTCTAGGGTTTTGGATAGTTCTTCCTAGATGGCATAAACTGTGCTATAACTATCTGTTAGTTAATAAATGCATACAATGATAAGCATTACACCACACATTGGTACAAGGCAATAAAAGGTAAACCAAAGTAGATAATATTTAGCTGATCATTAGATAATTGCTCTTAGAAGTTAAATTACATCTCTAGGCAGGTCAAAGAAAGTCCAGACAAAGACAGGCTGGTTTTGAGGTCTAATTTTTCAGCTTAGTAAAACTTATTGCAAGCAATAATAACTCAGTATTTACTGGGGTAGAGTGTTACAAATAATAACAGTGGGCAATCACTTCTAATTCCAGCACATAGTCTTTATTTCCTTTGCATATCTTCTGCAATTACTATCAACTTAGCATAAGTGAATTTCACTAACCACATTAATAAAAAATAGGATTTTTCATCTCCAAGTGATTTTACCAGTATTTCTAAAGTTAGAAGTTTAAAAATTTTCAGATTATTTATATATATTTATAAATATAAGAAATCTTTCAATATTTTAAAGCTATTTTTAAAATAAGCAGTTACAGCTTTCTTCAATCTTACATGCTTCAGCAAAGCATGATAACAATAATAACTAGGTTACATTGGTTCAATAAAGCTAAGGAATTTCCAGATGTGAAATGACCTGTTGTATGAGAATTTCAAGAAGTCTTAAAATTAATATCCCTTACACTTTAAGGTCACTATGATACTTTAATACCCACAAGCGTTCAAGACCTCTGTTTTGTTGTTTGCAGTTAATGTATAACATTTTAATATAGCAGATTGTAAAAATCTCATATTTTGCTTGTATATTGATAACAAACCTTTTTCTTAACTGTTTAAAGACATTTGAATGACAAGTCTGATATAGTTTTATCTGCATTGTCTCCTACTATGTACTTAGAACATAATTTATTTCAGACGTAAGCCAGTTGCAAAGTGCAGAGAAGCCTTCAGGAGTCAATCTTATAATGCAATCTTGCTTAAACTTTATTTCCAAAATTATCTGTATTTTCCAGAGAATAGCATGTGTTATCTCTATTTGAGAAAAAAAAAAAAACAAAACAAAAAAAAAAACCAAACCAAAAAAAAAAAATAGATTTGCATTAAACAGAAGGCTACTGACCAGTTCTTAATTTATTTTAGGAGTTCTGGAACTAATAAATGCCCCACTTAGGATGGATTGTGCCTCCATCTGGAAGTACTTATTTCTGTATAAAACCATATATGACTACAGGAGCATCCTCAGACACTTTTAAGAAGATGAACCTCATCTTCCTTTCACATGGTTATAAACCAGAACTGGCCCATGCAAATTTTCTTCCTCTCTTGCAGGCCAGGAGTCTTGTCTAGCCATGAGTCAGAAGGCATAGTATGCCAAACTGTTTAATTTTCAAAATATGCTGTCATCTAAACTAATCCTCTATTCTTATCATTCCTGATGTAATGGATTGTATTTAAGGAGACATTAGAAAATAAAGCAATACGAATAAACTGTCATCAAAGTATCATTCAGAAACTTCATCCTCAAAATACATATATATATATGTATGTTTGTATATATGCATAATCTGTTTATTGTATGATGTATTGTATGATGTAATTTTATCACTGAACTTCTTCAGGCAGGTCTTTCGAGTGGAAAGAAAGGTAAAGCAGAGATAATAGGTTTTGAAACTATGTAACATGCAAAATGTGAGAGAACTAATGGAATATCCTACAGAAACATACAGTAAACACAGAATCAAATGTTGTCAAAATTACACATGAAAAAATTAATTCTGCCACAGAGGAGTGTTGAAGACAATTGACAGTGATGAAGTGCTTATGTTCCCCAAGGAAGGGAAAAGGAAAGTGCAAATACTGTTCAGAGTGCAGAGTATGTGGAACTTGTTAGTTCTGATGTAAGTGGATAATTCAGCTTAGGTTTTGGGGTTTTTTTACATGTACTTAGAACTATTTGAAAAGATAATAGAACAAGATGCATTATTTGATAAGTATCATTGGTGCTTTCTTTTTTCCAGTTATGCTTGCCTAATTAACAATATAGACGCTAAATCCCCATACTATACCTAATGAAAGCTATAACAGCACATTGATTTCTGCATTTGAGCATATTCCCTCATACTTTGCGTATATGTCATTAGAATTGGTTGCTACTAAAAGAAACAACATACTGTCATCAGTCCAAAAATATCAGCATGATTTATGTCTTATCACAGAAAGGCTCAACAAATAAATTGTTTTTTTTGTAGTACAAAGGATACATCAAAATGTAGAAGTGTGAATATATCTGATTTTATCAGAGTGCACTTTCTGCTTTTTTCCAATAAAAACAAAATATTTCTAAATGTAAGATTGAGCTTCAGGACAATTTATTTTTTTCCCTGTGAATAAGGGCTGGGCTACTTTTATTTGAAGTAATACTCTCCCGTACAAGACTATATGACCACTCCAGCTCTATGTTTTTCAGAGGCTGTTTTTCAGAGGAAAAAAATGAAAGAAAAATGTTTTTTTTCTTACTGACAAGCAATTTAGTTCAGAGGAGAGTTGGTAAACTGAGTGCTGAACTGAGAGATATGAACACTGAAGTCCTGATTAACAGAAAATCCATGTTGCTTATTTTGTAAGTGACAAAATACTTTTTTTTTTTTTTTCCCCCCACATTGTTTCTGTCTCTCTGCTTCTAACTGTGTTTCCTAGGTCAGTCTCTAGGTGTAAATAAATTGTTCAGGGTTTGGTTTCTGAGGCTGCCAGAAATGGTACCTCACAAAATAATTTTCTTTGTGAGTGGATAATTTGTGAACTGAGCAAGTTCCTTCTGAAACTAATTCAAGTAATTTCTCAGATTTCAAGAATATTGATTTGGAATCAAGGTTTCTTTTCAAGAGTCAGATGTCAAGCTATAGACATTTCACATTATATATGTACTCATATATTTAGATATGTGTATACGTATATATGTAATAATATGTTTATATATGTGTATACACATTGCCAAATATTACAATTAGATGTGCAAACTAGAAGATGTATGTTTTTTGTGTGATTTGTTTCCATCTAACTTCAGTGACCAATAGTGTAGGTGTGTAAAGGGGATTTCCTTCACAGCCAGTGGAAATCCAGAATTTTTCTAGGATGAAGAATTCCAGCAAAGATTTTAAGATGAGCTGTCATAGGTTATAGAACTGGTTATTTCGCTTTAATTTAAAAGCAACAACACATCTACATATGATCAGATCAGCCCCATTCTACTCTTCTACCATACTGAATCAAATGCTCTTCCATCACTTAAAGCACACATTCATACACAGGCACTTCTTTCCACTTTAAGAAGTTATGACTATGTCACAATTTAACTTTACGCATTGCTTGAAAGAGTACTATTTTTAATCTTGTCCAAACTCAGACAGATTTCATTCTAAAAATTTTATTTCAACAGAATTTTCAATCTACTTTTTAGAAATACTGCTGATTTAAGCTACTTAATTTTTAGCTTCAATCACACCTTAATGTATAAAGTATGCTAAACTATGAGGTACCCTGCAAAATTTGGTTCTTATTAAAGGCTGCAGTATAGCCCCTGTAGGCACAAGAACACAAAATCCTTTGTTGTGCAGTGGACCAAGGTATCTCTCCTACTCTTAAGTATTTACTTCCAGGGAGCCCACTTAGGTGAAGCTGGTGGACAATATTAAATCTCTGGCAACAGTTTTACTGCATTGCTAATAAAACATCCTTTGAATCTTTAACTGCATTTGAGATCACAAGTCACGTGCAATTTGTGTGAGAGAAATACTCAGGGAAAAGTTGAAACCTTGGGTTTCTTTTTTACTATTTTCATTTGTTTCCCATGTTTTCTCTTTCAAGCACACATTTTCATTCTACCAGATGCAGTACTGTTAAAGCAGTGCCCAGTGAAGCCTGAGTCAGACAGCACCTATTAATCACATCATTTAGGCTCTATCTTATGAACATGACTATATTAAAACAAAACAAAAATGAGGAAAAAAGTCCACAACAAAAAAAAATTCACTTTTTCCTTCAATACCTTCTCCCTCTCTCTATTTTACTTGGTAACTTGAAATTTAAGTTTCTTAAATTAATGTAGTTCCTCAAGAATGCTATTAGTTTCAAAACTATAGTTTTGCTAGTTGTATCAAAGTTTCTTTGCTAAGATGATATCATGACTAGCTCAAGAGTTATTTTCTTAGCTTTTTATGATTTTATTTTCCTAGCTTGAATAGAGACCTTAAATATTCAAAATTCAGAAGACATAAAGAAATATAAAGGTATTGTAAAAAAGAAATGAAAACATAAAGCTATTTGAGTGAAAAAAATTCTTTGACATAACTGGTTCTTTGTAAAACAGAATAGAAGCAATTAACATGACAACTACTCAAAATGCAAATTTATTTTAAGAAAAAATGTTAAAATCCTAGTGTAATCAGGCTTCCAAATTAATATTATGTTACTTCAAAAGATTTTAGCTTATCTTGGTTGTCAGCTCTACTGTGCCATGTAATAGCTACAGTTTCCTGTTTTGTATGGTGTACACAAAAGCAACTGTATGCATAATATTTTTCCTCTCATGACTTGTTTGATTTATCTACTTGTTTGATTATAATTCCAGAATGTGGAAAAATAATTAAATTAAGAGCAGCAAATCAACACCAACAAAACTATACCAAAAAACATGCTACATCTAAGCAAAAGTTTTATGGGTATGGTTAACTGTAAATATAAGTAATATCAACCTACTCCATCCAGCCTATAAACAAACATTTTATTCTTTCTGAAAACAGAAATGTTGCAAATCTTAGGTGATTTCCCAAAATGTTAAAATTGGTGAAGAAGACGTTAACAAAAAGACTACTAGCAAAAAAAAAACCACAAGCCAAACCAAAACATTAAAACAGGAGAAAACACCTACCAGAAGGACTTGTTTTAAAAAGTAAAAAAAAGGTATACTTATTTGTAGGTAGTTAGGCTCTAAGGACTTAGAAAAAAAATCCCTGAGAATTTATTGCTATTTAATTTGATGGTAAATCCTCAAATGGAATATTATGTGTAAATATCTCAGAATATAAGCATACAGTATTACTACAGTTATTCCATATAAGGAAATCTAAAGCAATTGAAATTCTTGATTAGAGACAAAAATTTGAATACATTGTATGATGGTAGTATATTTTATATTTTATTATATGTATATTAGTGAACTCCTACTTACCAAAGATTTACTTAATTATTGTAACCTAAGGGAAAAAAGTAAATGAAAAGGAAAAAAGGAAATTGTTAGTAGATAATTTTATTACATGCATTAGAAATTAATCTCAGTACTAGAAAACAGTCTTATTATTTTTGGGTGGTTTTTTTTTAATCCAGAAAAATATAGAGATATTTTTCCATATAGTGTGCTATGGAGACAGATATAGTCAATATCATGAAGTATGAAAACCAACCTACTGTAAATACTGAGTTTCATTATCCTCTCATAGTGTTTTTAAACAGAAGATAAGAAGTCTTTCACTGCCTCCCACACATCAAGGCCTTTTAAAGGTCAATTAATCTGTTGCTTATGGAAGAAGCAAGAAGACATAATGTCCCGCCACTGGATAATCTATGGGCTATAATAGGCGTTATCACTAAAGCTGCCAAATCTCATCATAGTCAAGCAGATTTATAATACACTTTAACTCTCAATCATTATATTTCAGCTATATGTATTTTTATAATCATTGAGAAAACTATATCTTCTGTTGTTTCATCACTAGTCCATACCAATGTTGCCATTTGTCACCAGCAGGTCAACATGTATCCATGCTAAAAAAAAAAAAAAGTAATTTACAGACATACTAGAGTATAATCAATTCTGGACACTTATTCTTGAAGATGGATTGTTATGTTATCATTATTCTATATATCAATTCCTTTGAAAAAATAAGAATCTGTAAACATAAAATGTGTGGATACAGTAATTTTACTTGTTCTAGATACAGTCTGAACTAAGGGCAAAGAAGATGTGGGTAGATGTTTTTAGACCCTACTTTTACCTAAGTTTTCACTTATCAATGGATATAATAAATTATTATTAATATAGAAGTAATAAAAAAAAAAGAGTCAAAATTAGGTTCTTAAAATGCCACAGAAATTTTACTGAAATTTTATCCTTACTGAAATTTTATCCTTACTGAACACTAGTAAACATTTATTCAGATTTTTCCAAGCTATTTTTGTTTAAAAAAAAAAAAATTATGATTATTTATCTTTTACACGTATAAGATTCAGTAATATAACTATTATAAATTAATATAAACATAGATTGTATCAGTTCGTGAACTCAGTCAAAAAGTGCCTCTTTAGTGGGCACTTTTTGGTTCTTCTTTGGCTTTGGGGAGGGACACTAATTTGCTTTCTGTTTTTCATTTGCCTGATTTTGTTTTGATAAGCAGCATGTCATAGTGAATCACTTAAGTATGATCTTCTGATTATTTTTTTTTTTTTTCATAAAATGTTCTATATCACAATTCTTACTTCCTGGAAGATGGAAAAGGAAAGTACAGAAATTAGCATGGATTATGGCTTAATTGAGCAGAAGACATTGATCAGTACATTGTGCAAATAAAATCTAAATGTAAAGTGCACTCATTTAAGCAGTCTAAAGAAAACTCTATTTTTAAATATTTTGGCAGACTTTTTTTTTAGTAACATATTTGCTGAATCAGAACTTCTACAGTCTACAGTAGTTGACATTAGTTTCTTAATTTAAATAAAAGTTTTTCAGCACTTGAGTCATGGGTGTCTCTGATGCAGGCAGGTCCTAAACGTAGGGCCATTTATGTTTTCTTTTTTTCTTTTGAAATAAAAACACTTCCTAAAGTGCAGATAATTAGGAAATAATTAGGAAAGAAACTTCCATTTCATTCATCTTCATACACTCTTGTGTCACCTTGATGATATCATTTATATTTTACTTACAATGGTATCTAGAGAAGGAAACAGCTGATTTGTTTTTATTTTATAAACCTACAGTTTTGAATCCTCCATGCTTTTCACTTTTTTATAGTCCTTTATCATCTTCCTCCTTGTTTGGCTGAAAAGTCTGAAAAGTCCTTAACTGTTTAGTTTCTCGTTATAGGGGCCATTTATTTTCTAGGAGCAGTAATGTTCTTTTTATTTTGGCAAGTTTTCTAACTCTGGACCCTTGATGAGATGGTGATTATATGTGGTGTTCAAGATACAAGCACATAAATAATGGATGTCATATGGATGTATATATCCTTTTTTGTTAATTTATTTCAGTCTTTTTCCTAAAAATTCTTACTACTCTGTTTTTCTTTGGCCACCACTAAGTCCACATTCATCTGAAGCCTGATGGAGCAGCACCTAGATGCAGCTTGCTGAGCAGCACTAATCATGGAAAAAAGCTGATGGGGAGAAGGCATTCATCATAAGAAAAGGAACACAGTGTCTTCCCTTTTCTTTCTGTATGTGTCTTGTATTTCTTTTTTTCCCCTTCTGATTAATGCAAGCTCACTTTTCTCTATTTATTTCAATAATTGTGGAAGTTGAGAAAAAGTAATTTTCTTTACTGTTAAAGGTTATTTAATATCTTTCTCACTGTACATTGTATGACATTATGCATTTATAATATTATTTTTAAACATATGATACCACATTAGTATCTTCTGCCTCTGTTTCCATTTGTAGAATATAATACCTGATAAACCAGCTGCTGATGCTGATTAATGTACACATTCATAAGAAATGTTGCAACTGAGATGCACTTCAGAAAGGATTGTTGCATTACCTGAAGTCTGTTACTGCTGTAAACACCTTTGAAATGAAATAGTCAGTCTTCTTAATGATGAAAGCTGAAATTTAAAAAAAAAATAAAAAAATCTTCCTGTTGCATGAATAATATGGCAATTTTTATTAGGCAATTGGTGAGCAACTGTATAAGGCTTTAAAGATAAATCAACTTCTACTTAATTTCTTTAAGTAAATCCTGCACTCCCTGCACTTTTAAAGAGATAAGTTGAAAAGCTTAGCATATCCTGTCTAAAGTGACTGCATTGCTAAATTGGTGATAACCTTTACATTTTTCTGGTTGTTAATGGTGATATCACAAAGAAGCTCAGCTGTTCACTTCTGTATCAGTTACATCAATGAGAAACTATGAAGAAAAAGTTACAAAATGTGTTTACTGTTGTCTTATTGAAAATGTTGACAAAATTGGAATATAAAACTGACATTTTTGCTATGCATCCTGTTTTCTTGATCATACCGACAAGTTTCTATTTACACTTCCTAGCTCTGAAGGATTATCTAGTGCGCTGCATTTTTCAGAATCTTAATTTTCCTTTGTAAGCCTTGTGTGACATTAAGCCTTTCCTTTGTATGATAGGCTTCTCTCCAAAATAAAAATTCTAATCTTTTAATGCTGGTTTTTTGTTTGTTTTTTTTTGTTTGTTTGTTTGTTTTTATACGTATATTAATAAAATAGTCATATAAAGGATACATTATGAAATCTGGTGTATGAAATCTGGTGTTGTAAATGCCACTAATTAACTCAGTAGTGATGTCAAAACCAACTGAGTTAATAGAGAAATATCGGATCAAACTCATTAAGAATCTCACTGAAACTTTAAAAATAGCTATATTCATGCTACTATTTTGCACACACTTTTGCAGAATCTTAGTTTTACAGACTTTTTCTGAAAAATAACGAAAAAAAATACAAAATTACATCTTCTTTTTTTTTTTCTAGTTACAAAAAGCAGTTTATCTAAGTAATGAGGATGTCTACAGTCGCTGAAGAAATTTCCTGTTGCCCAGAGATTTGTTATGGAAGAAATTTATCATGTCGTCATTAGATGTTCTGTGTAATTTTACAGTATGTACTATTGCATGCTAAATACCCTATCAGGAAAGCCTGGGATCCAAAAATAGATACAAATATTGAAATACTACATTCTTAAGTGTTTAATTTTTAAGGACTCACTATGGCATGCTTCCTTTATGTGTTTGTGTACTATTGGTAAACATCACATGACTGTGGTTAGCTAAGATTGTTTAGCTTTTTAATACCTCGTGATAGTGAATATTTAACATGAATAAAGGCACATCTGAAAATACTTTTTTTGGATGTTACACAGAACTCAGTAATGTATTTTTGTGTTCTAACAGTTCATGCTAGTTTTCATTTGATATAAGTGATATGCAATTGAAACCAGCAAAGTACAACTGATGCTTATAGAGCTTATTTAAGAAGAGGACTACTTGTCTTCACATACCTGCTTTCAATAAAATATGTAATCAGCGCTAACCATTATTGCTAACTAGAAGGGTTGTCCTTATTTTTTTTTTGCATTTTGTCTGAAGACATTGTAGCCATAAATATGCATGCTACCAACAATTAAAACATCACTATTACTCCCTGACTACTCAACTTATGTCCTGAGGAACTCTGTTTCTAATTTGTAGAATGTGTTTGTTCCTGGATGGGAAAATACATCCTTTTGTAGGTACTACTACAGGAATGCTCAAAGAAAACATGAACAAAATGCCAGGAAAAATATAGTGTTGTCATGCATAAGCAAAACAAAAATTCATGTAAATTGTTTTAGACAAAATATAAAAAGGCCTAATCAGAAACTTCTCACAGAAAATCTTCCTTTCTCAATAACATTTTCTTCTCTGCTAATTACATCAAGCTTCTTTTTGTGGAGCTGAATTTTATTTGAAGTTGCTAAGAGACAAGGGATTCATCAAAATACTCAGTTGCAGAAACACTAAGCTAATTTCATTCCATCAAATTCATCAGTACTGAGCAATTTTACTGCTGCTTTGGAAAAAAAAAATCTATTCAGAGACATTATTTAAAGAGAGCAAAAATTAGTCTGATTTTGAAAATGTTCATGTTTGACATATCGTCATACAATGTCTGTCATCATGAAAACATATTAAACCAAGTATTTGATCACATTTTCTGAATAGGGGAAAAATATTATAAAAGATGTATAAAATCCAGACCTCTGAACTTTAAAGACAAGGATAATATAATTTGTGTAGAGTAAAAAAACAAATTTTCCCCTTTTTATTCCTGTTGTTTTATTCAGCTCACACTTTGCTGTAGGAAATGATGCAGTTTTGTGTATGAAAATCTCCCTATAAATTATTACTGAAATAATTTCAAAAACAGTGCAGTCAAAATAACTATGCAGAGTAGGATTCAGTCCACTTAACACTGGTATCTAACTAGCCTCCAAGTCTTAATGGTCAGAGAATCTACATATTCTCTTTAACCCTACCTTAGATTCTCTATGGAAGCCGACACCTCCCACTGAAGGTGCTTCACCTCAGTGAGGTAGCACACAGGACAAGTACAATGGAAAAAAAATAGAAATCCTTAATATCATTGCATGCATTTCATTTTGTTCAGTGCTACACATGCTGAGTAGGAAACGAATTCCCATAAAATGCTGTGAAGCCACTTTCATCCAAACCCCTTATTAAAACATTACTATGATGAGGCTCATAGGAAGCTAATCCCTAGGCATGTAACAAACTTGAACAACTGTGATTACCACTACTACCTTGTTTATTATACCCATAATTTATTCAATTAATTCTGCAGTTTGTCTTACTAATCTAGCCTGGTTGATCACTTAGAAGCTTTTGAGGACTGTGATTAACATTTTCTGGAAATTCAGTCAAAAGAACAAAAGAACTATCTTCAAAAGACTTCATAATTTCCAAACTTTTCTACTTTCTCATTTTTGATGAGCCCAGGAATAAATTTACTAACTTACTTGTCTCTTTGTTATTCAGAAAATCAGAAAGAAGCAGTTTATAATTTTCAGTTCATGACAGATATTGCCCTACTTGCCATCTCTCATCACTATTTTGTGAAATTTTTTGATCCAGTATGACATCATGTGAAAACCCCAGTATTGTGGAATACTGAAAGTTATCCTGAGAAATGCCTCTTTCCCCAAATAAATATTAAAGTATCCTGAATGAAATAAAATCGTATCAGAAAAGTTTGCTAGTCTGTGTTATGCTGAATTTATAATAACAAGCAAAAACTTCTCTACAAAAACAGAATTAAACAGCAATACTAAAAGAAGCATAAAATCAATTTCAGCATTTACACAAAGCACACAAGTTTCTCTAGAGCCATGGTTATAACACTCTGAAATAATTTTGTGGTTGTCCTTAGAATATTTAGAAGAATATTGAAATATTTAGATTCAAATTTTGGCTCTTGTTGTTTAAAAGTTTGCATATAGGCATATGGAAATGTAGCTCAGCTTCAAAACTGCATCCATTCCTCAGACTGCAATAGATCTTAAATTCAATAAATCACACACCTTAATAGCACAATTCTCAAATCTATGTTAAGCTTCTTTTATATATTGAGATTCTATATGGCAGTTTTTTCAGTAAAGTCTGAAAAATAGAGCTGTAAATAATACACTATGCAGAAATTGTACAATACACACGTATGTTTTCTTAAAGGTTGGGGACATTAGGCAGGATATAGAAATCTAAAGGATTTTTTTTTCTTTTCAATTTTTTATACAGGAATTAACTAACTGATCACTTTCCAGTTATTACATAAAGCACAGAGAATATTAAAAAAAAACCCCAAAAATTTAAAAAAAGCCAAACACCTGCTTTTATTGTATAGTATACACTAATTAGAGGCAAACACCTTCCTTCAATGAGTTTAGAATGTTTAAAATGATATATAAAACAAAAGTACCAAATGTAAGAAAAAAAAGTAACAAATGGATGGGTTTAATGATAATATGATATAAGAAAGTTCTAAGTACAGATGAAAAAAAGTGAAGAAATAATTAGCTTAACTAACAATAGGGAAAAAAAAAATTTCCAGGCACTAGGTCTGCTTTAGATTTAAAATAAATACAATAACATTACAAAACAAATACAATGGACAATAATTACCTTGATTTTATCTTGATTCTGTAAACCAGAATGAAATAAGATGCAATGGACTTGTCAGAGACCTGAAAGAAAAAGAAATATAAGGAGCAAGTCAGAAGAGAATCCAGGTAGCATTTTAAGTTGAGATACAAGGTGCAACATAATGAAGAAGTATAAATAAATTTAGGAGGAAGCAATTAGGACGTAATTCATGCCAACTCATATCTGCATATATATATGTGTGTATATATATATGTATATATATAAACTATCCATTTGGCCATTGAGGAAAATCAATCTACAAAGCCATTTTTTAATTGGTAGATTGAGCTTTCAGAATTGAGTATCTCAGGAACACTTGTTGAATTTAGTGAAAATAATTTCAATTAAAAAATATTACATAGACAAAATTACAAATTCAGCCGCACCAGTTGCATAAATGTTTATAGTTATTGGAAAATTCACTTAGATGTAAAACTGGAAATGGTTATATCTGAAGACATATCTAATTCATGAACCATTTAAAGTCCATCACGTGTAAATGTTTTCATGAACAATTTTTCTGTAAAAAAAACCCAAACAGACTTCTATGTCTGCCTTTGTAAAATTTGAAATCTAGATTTTGTAATGAGAAACATGAGCCTGTCAGTATAAAATATGAATAGGCAGCAATATGAAAGCTGATATTCTAGAAAAAAAATGCAGGCATCTAAAAGAGGACACACATAGCATGCTAGATAGTTACACAGTCATTAAATTCATAAAAGAAAAGAAAGAGGTAAAGATACTATTTCGAAAATTAAGAATATTTATTCTGAAGTGAAAAGATGACATTATGCATATTTTTGTTTGGTTTTGTTTGTTTTGTTGGTTGGTTGGTTGATTGTATGTTCGGAGTATTTTTCCCAATGTTTTCCTTATTAAATAGAGGAATGGTAAGAATAACAACTAACCTTTTGTTATTGAAGAGGGTATAAAAGTAGTATTTAAAAATAATTTGAGAGGAATGCTGCCTTGTCTTCAGACAAAAAGAATGCCTCTACCCCTTCTCTACTGGAGAAGAAAGGTGATCTTATCAGGACCCTTAAAAATTTGGGCGAATTTTCATGTTAATACAAAATAATATGACATGACATAAAATAATATGACATACATTACAGACAGAAATACATGCTTCTTGCCATGCACTGAAGATTTAAAAATATAATTATCCTAGCTCTCTAACATATGATTGCCAGTTCACTAAGTAT
>VXBJ01000791.1:17908-31386 GCA_013400055.1 Nycticryphes semicollaris
TTTTTTTCCCCAAAGTACATCTAATGATTAAGAAATCACAATAAAGGAAAATAAAAACAGATTTGTAAACTGTATCAGAAAAGAAGTACAAGACCAGAATAAAAATTATTTGTTTGCTTTTCTAAATTTGATTCTTTTTATTCTTAAGTGTTTCCTTTCTAACAATGTCCTAGTTTGGGGTGGAGCACTTCCTGTTCAGTGAGAGAGGTTCTTGCTTTCACTTGTTGCTGTAGCAGTCACAAGTCAGCTGAGTCGGTTGTTTACCGCATGGAGGGTTTGCACTCTGGGGAGGAGTGGACAGGTCAGGTGACTCATACAGACCAATAGGGTATTCCATGCCATCTGCCATGCTTAGTATAAAAGCTGAGGGATCAAAGACAGATGGGATGATGATGCTTCTTTGGTTTCTCTTTAAGGACTCTTCTTTAATTGCTGCTTCTTCCACTCCTTGGAGTGAGAGATGGAGGAGAGCATTTGTCATCTTTCATTGGACAATTGTGTGCTCTCCCTGTTTTTTCCCCTCTCCTTCCTGTGCCCCCCAGCACCTGCTTGGTCTGTGGCCATCCCAACATCAGTTGTGACAAGTTGCACCTGGACTTTGGTTGCTGGCAACCAGCCAAAACACTGTAACGTTGTCTGGAGTAGGGACCTAGAATATGATTATAGATTAATCATCTTATCTATAAATAGTGGAAATCCCAAAAGCCAATTGAGCTCTCCTGTACAGTAGCAGGCTGCACACCAGGATCTCTCCTTTTATGATGATGCTCACTTAAGTTTCTACTCCTCAAGGTTGTGAGGTTCCTTCCCGCAACAGATTCTAGGTAAGTGGCTAATAGCATGCTAAACTTTGAAATCTTAGCTAAGTAATATAATAATACGTCCTTTAGATGTAAACTGTTGACCAAGTCTGGGACTAGGATTGGATCCAGTTGTACCTAGACTCCTCTCTGAGAAGGAGTTTAGAAAGCAAGGGGGTCCTTTCTGAACCTCATGACTCAATGGGAGGGTGTCCCTGACAGCTTGTCTGATCCTGTCCTCTATGCAGTAAATAATCAAGTGTACCTTGCCAACAAATCTCATAAAACACTGTTGCATTTACTACTAACTTTGTTAAATCACTGTTTCACCTTAATAAATATTTCACTACTCTTAAGAGTGAAGTTAATCACTCTGCCCATGACACCAACCCAGCCTAAACCAAGACAGAAAGCTAAAGGAGTAAACTTGGAGTAACCATACTGTGTTAAAACACTGACCAGGACAGTCATGTTTAACATACCAATGCTTTGTTGTGTTAAACCTTAGGTATTTTAATCAAAATGACATTTACCAGAAGGTAGAAAGTTTTTTATCTGATTTGCTTCCTTTTAATGAGTTTTCAGATGTAAACATTAGGAGTATTTGGAAATCCTCTATATTAACATCTTAAGTTCCTATTTTAAATATCAATAATGATTTTGGCCCCAACAATAGGGATATGGATGTTATATCAAGTATCAAGTTCTTGAGACACCATCTGTTCTGAAAATAAACCTGCTTTATTAATAGAATTCTGCAAAATTGTCAAAGACATGTCAGATGCTATATACATAGCTACTTAATGAAAAGTTATGCAGCATCAAAATAATTAATCGGGAGTGTTAATTAGAACAAATATTGAACTTTTGTGACATTTATATTATAATGCTTTGAATTAAGATTATCATACTTTTTTTCAATCATACAAGTGACTTTCATGCTTTGTACGGTGAAATTCTGGGTACAGTAATGGCACATCAGTAAATTAATGACATGGTTTTATTAGCATTGAGGTCACAGGTGAAAATTAATTTGGCCTCTACCATATTTCCTATTTTCACAACAGCACTCCATAGTCAGAAACCTGTTCAAGGATGTCAGCTGCTACTCAAGAAATACATAGAATGAGCTGTCACAGAAAGAGTAGGTCAGGCTATGAAGTTATTCTGAGGAGACACTTCTAGCCTTTCACTGATCCTTTTCAGTCTTTCTTGGCATATATTTTCAAATGCAGTTCATGCAATTATGAAAACAATTACCCTGAATCTTTTGGGTAAAATACTCCTAAAGAAAATGAGAGATTAATGAAGATAAAGAGAGTTCAGGATTTCTGTGTAATAGATTTAAAAAAAAAAAAAAAAAAAAGAAACAAACAAACAAAAAAAAAACCAAACCAACAAATCAACTAAACAAAAAAGCCCAGAACACTGGCAGTTAATAGGGCATGTAACAAACAATATAGAAACCAGTAAGTGTTGTGTAAATGAGTGTTGTACAGAAAAGAAGTTTTAACTAAATTTAGCTTTCTCACCCTTTGCATTCAGGTCTCAATCCTTGATTGTCCTGTTAATCTGCTCAGGTATGAATCTGACTTCTTTTTGGCCGAGAAGCAAAGGTACACAATAAAGAAGAGTCCTTTTTGAAGACTGTTCTCCATGTTACATGAATCTGAGTTAGGCCAGACTTGACTCTGATGGCCCTTTGAAGTCTTCAATGGTTAGATTAGGAGCCTGTGGTGTCTTGAGTGTCAGTAGGTAAACAAGTGCTAGAGGACACTGGTCTGCTGGGCAGTGTGTTCAGAGTGTCTTTACAGGAATTTAGATATCATGTCTTTATGTGCTACTAACATAATGTGCTATATATCCACTCTGTAGCTATTTCTGAGTATTTAATAAAATATGAATGTGCAAATTAGTTCCCTTGTCTAGGAAATGGCAGGATACTTCTGCAGCAGTTACTAACTTTGCACCAAATATAGCCTTTGTATTCCAAAATTTCCTTATGCATTCTTGTTGTTTTTTTATAAGCAACACAACTATGAGATGATGTGAGATAATAGGTCCTAGAAACAACTTTTACATGTGAGAGATGATTTGAAGTAAAAATATATATATATGAGGACCTCAACATAAATCTACATCTACAGAAGTAAACCTGGAATTCTGAATGTGATGTGTCAAATATCCCTCTGATATTGAGAGAGCAAGTTTTACAAATACAAATCTGTTAAAGAAAACAAATTGTAGTCTTTTGTCCTAGTGCTTCCTTAACTCACTACTTACTTAAATGACACAATCTGAAGTCCAGACACTTAAACAATTATTAGAAGTTTTTTTATTACTACTTTCCAGTTTATGTAGTTAATATAAATTATTTTATGTATAGTAACTGACTGACTGAATGTGTTATAAGTGTACACATTGATTTCAGCTAAAAGTTAAATTTGGATTGTTAAGTCTACAGGCAATTACTCCCTTACTTTGTTGAAACTGATGTGTTGCCATGAGATGCTCAAGTGATGACACTGTTTTAACAATACTAAAGTGATCTTAAGCTGTCTTGAACCAAAAAATGTGCTTGTGCTATTGAAATTAAATATTGACATATGCAAGGCTTTGAGTTCATCTTCAGATTTTTCTTTGCCAAATAAAAAATATCAAAGAACTTTCTAAATTCTACAGATAGACTTAAGTAAAATGTCGGAACATATATTTTAAAAAGGAAAAGAGAAAACTTCTGGGAAGAATTACAGAGGTTTTACAAATACATCTCCCTCTCCCCTACACTGTTCTTGCGTGCTTGGTCTCTTTCCAACTGAGGGCTTTTTAGAAGCAAAATCAAAATCGTCAGTGTCTTCTGGAAACCACAAGGTTTCTTTTCATCAAATCTCAGGTCAGCTTGTTCCTGATCACAGTTTCCCACACTCCATTCACTGAAGGCTTCATTGTGCTTTCTTATTATGACCTGTACATGCTTGATTGCTCTTCCCTGCAGTCTAGAAGGTTCCCTCAGTTCAGCAACCCTAGCTGATCGCACAGAAAGTCTGACTTCTCTATTATTCAATAACTTTTTCTTAATTCAACAGACAGCAGTCAAGAGAAGTAAAACAGACATCACCGTTCTTGCTGCCCACCCACACCCTTTTAAAAAGCAGGATAATAACATAAATCTAGAAATAAGCAAAGCAAACATGTCCTCCTGCACACTTCTTTTTGAAAAAAAAAAAAAAAAAAACCAAAACAAAACCCTGCTGTTTCATTATTGGCTTTATATTCAAACAAAAGAACTGTGCACACTCAGAAATAATTTGTCTAAAAAGGTAATGCAAAAGATTTTACTGAAATAATTTTATATAGGCTGCAAATGTCATTTTGCCCTTGATTCAAAATATTGGAAGAACATATGCAGAACTGGGAGAGTATGAAATGTAAGGAAAGGTGCAAAATCAGATTCTTTTCCCCTCAAATTAGATTGAATGTGTCAGCAGGAGTCATATCAGTTTCAAAAATGGCTGAAAAAAAATACAAAAATGCTTGTACGATCAGGTAGCAAATAGCTCCCTATGAAAAGTAAAATCACATTCATTGACCCATTTGAGATGCCAAGCTCCTCTTATTCTGTTTTTCCAGTACTTTTGTCATTAACTATGTTTCAACATCCTGTGCTATCCGCTACAAACAGTGTGTCTTGGCTAATTTTCTGGCATTTGGGATTTCCTTTCAGACTTGAATCTCTTCAGCAGATTTCCTAATGTGCAGAAAGCTTTTGAGAAACAAAATGAGTCTATTGTGGAACTGCACCAAGTAGCTGCTTGCAGTTTCACTTGGTGTTGACATGAAAGCATAAGCAACTCAGTGGACTGATTGAATCTTTCTTTAAAGTGAGAAGTTCATTTGAACCTGAAGCTCAAAGAAAAGGTAATGGAGTACAAAATGCAGTATAAATAGGGAGAGGGCACTGTACAGAAGTTCTTCAAATCAAAATACAATTTTTTGTGTCTCTGTTTCTAACTGAATTTCAAGCTTTTTCTCAGACACTTATTAAGTATTTTCATTTACTGGAAAGTAGTCTTAAACTTGAAATTAATTTCTGTCATTCCTCAAATGTACTGAAAATACATATCACCAATAAGGGATTACCTGAAAGTTTGAGGACATTTCATACAAATAGTAGATGGATATTGTTAGAGGAAAATATATTGTAACCAATAGAGATGAGGTTGCCACAGGTCCATGTCTCCAGGTCCAACTAGCAGCAAGCCTGAAGCAGGCATACGCACACAGAACACACATCTATACCACATATAGACCACATACATACATGGTCAGCCACACAGATAGCAGGCAGACATTCAGAAAATTCACATGAATACAGACAGCACTGACACCTTCATGCTGTTCTCCTTTCTGGCTTAATGACCAGCCATCACGGGTTTCTTACCCTCAGAACCACACAGGCACTCTCGCATATAGAGTTGTCTGGGATTTCCATGGTGATGGAGCTGGGAGTACCCTGTCAGGGTATTATTTGGGCTCCCCCTCCTGACATTGTCTCTCTGAGCTCCTCTGTGGATGTGCAGATGAGCTTGTGTCATATAACCTACCACGTTGATTCAAAGGTGACTCATTTAATCTTCTTTGCAGGAGATAAATTATGTTACCAATCAATGCAAAAGGTCAAAGTTGGGAGAGTGTGTTAGGACTTAGTGTTAACTATTCTTTGGATAAACACCCTTATTTTAAAGAAAGGCTTAAAGGTTTACCTAGTGTAATAGAAAATTACTTATACAGTGAGGCTAAATTCTTCATGTCTGTCATGTGTTCACTGTCACATGAAGACACCAGAGTCAATTAAAAAAAAAAAAAAACTGGAAAAAAATTTAACTGTATTACTGGTTTTAATTATTCCCATAAATTTCTTTTTTTTATTTATAAGGTTTTATTCTGACTAAACACTGCCTATAGGTCTATACATATCTACTAACTTATAAATATTTGGTTGCTTTTTAAGGGAAATGAAGTTTAACAATGACAAACTCCTTCATTGAAAAGTTTGTCTATACAGTGACAAAGTCCTTCACTCTTCAATAACATTTCAATAGAAATTTCATTTTAAATGAAGACACAGGTATTTTATCATGATAGGAGTCTTAACTAAAAATTAGTTAACACCATGGTTTCTGTTATTGCAACTCATTACAATTTGCTAAACTCACTGCCTGGAGTTTTGACTAAACTGGTTTTTTTTAGAGATTACACGCCTAGGAAAGTCTTGTTTGTTACGACATAGACAAAACAGTGATAAATCAGTGAAGTTGAACATTATTAAAAAGTGTTATCTTCTGCTGCATGTCACCTGCAGTTAGATGCCTATCATTTAATTGTTATATTTAAAATATATTTGCACCTGTTTCTGTTCTCCACATGAGTATTTCACATTCTTTAATCTCTCTGTGAATGTGTAACAGCAATAGTTTCTGCCTTTAAAATTAATGGAGTTTGGGGTTTCCAGTTTTTTAATTCAAACAGTTTCCTTGGAGTATGTACAAACTCGGGAATAAAACATTTTACTCAGAGTTTGTAAGGATCCGTAAAGTTTAAGTATATTCATAATCACTACTTTTGCACATTGGCACAGCAGACATACTGCTCTATAAAACCAATGACTTCTATCAGAAGAGTTATTCATATCGTAGTTATGTCACTTGCTCATTAAGGATAGAAAATTTTAATTCTCTTTCTGCAGTGAAACACTGTCTTGCTTTTACTTCCAGCACATGTCCAGAAAGTACTTTTTTATGTCTTCTTTAGACTATGTTGTTGTAGTTTAAGCCCAGATGGGAGTTAGGACCACACGACTGCTCACTCACTCCCCCAGGCTGTGATGGGGGAGAAAATCAGAAGAGTAAAAGTGAGGAAAAACCTGTGGGTTGAGATAAAGATGGTTTAATAGATAGAGCAAAATTTGTCAATAACTGAAAGAGCACAATTGTTTTCAGACAGTATAGTCTACACAAAAATACTATGTAACTAAGAAAACAGCATGCATCTTTGAAGAAACCACAAAATATTACAGACAAGTTAATCATGACACAAACAAGAACCTCCTGTGGTTATATAACAATAGTTGTTGCATATCTTCTCAGACTGAAACCTAAGAGGATAATCATTAAATAATGACAATACAATGCCTATGCATTTGTCTTCTCAGAGCTCCTCTTTTCCAGTTGTTCTAACTTTAAGCAGTCTTAGAAGAAATGAACTTCCCAGAGATGAAAATGTACACAGTTGAGCTATCTACCTGACACCACCATAAATGTCTCCTTGACTAGTGTATCAAACTCCTGGTGTTATATAACTGTGTACTTCAGATGTAGTGTACTTCCTGTAGTGTGTCAAATGCCAAACACTCTGTTGGTGAGAACAATCAATCATTACCTGTGTAGCTCCTCTGTAGATACTCTATTATACCTACATATGCTAGGGGCCAGAAGATATTCTATGTGGCATGCAGCTGCTTTTCCAAAAGCTTTCTCATAAGTTCTTAGCAGACTTGTGTAAGTTCTTTTTCATATCTGCCAGTCCCAAGCTGATGTCTTGGATATCACAAAGTATCTCCAAGAGCATTGAAAATATTTTTACACAACCGATTCCAAATTGCCTAAATGCCTAAAGACAGATGAGAATTTTCTTCCCTGCTGCCAGAGGACAAAAACGCTCATATTACATTCATTCAGTCTCTGATGTCTCAGTGCTGATCCTCAAGTCAAGTCTTAAAAACCAGTTGTGGAGAAGATGAACCAAGCAACCAAACCTCAGGCATTGGTTTCAAGGCATACAACAATTTTCACTAAAACTTTTAGTCATTGCATGCTTCTCAGGAAAAGATTTCCACCCCCACTATCTCTAAGGGATTTATTATCTTTATACTTGGTAACCCCTCATCTGTTCCACAGCTTTTTGCCTACTTTTTCTAGCTGATACTTACAGAGTCAAATAACCACGCCAAACATGAACTATTATTGGCAGACATATAATTAGTTTTGAAAGCAGGTTCCTCTGTTTCATATGTGGAAAAAGGTTTATCTCCTTGAAAACTCTCTGTTTGTGAATTGGTCTAAGAAAGCTATTGTCTCTCTGTGCAAACTTCATCTTGTTTATGTCTTCAGATCAAAGCTACAGCAATGCTACTACAATACCATGAAAAGCAACTTACAGGCCTTCAGTATGAAAGTCACATGTATAAACTATGGAGGTCATACCTAAGAAGCTTGAAAATTCATAGACATAAGATGATTTAAATATGTCTATGAATCACCACTTTTTAGTGAGCTTCCAGTCAGCCTACTTTTATCCTTTATAGCCAGGCAGTGAGCAAATGATTACATTATATTACCATCTAACCAAATAAGTAATACATAAATATGATTTGCAAGTCCAATAGTTTTCATCATCTACTAGTCTGTTAAAATAATGTGAAATCATAGCAATTCCCCTCTTGATATGGTTTTGGTTTTTTGGGGTTGTTTTTGAGATCCTAAAACATACTGCAAACCTTACATGTGATAGACTCCTGCATGAAGAAGGTAGCTGATCAGTTTGGGTTGGGATTGGCTTGTCTAAATAACATGAAATTACAAGAAATTCAGTGTTATTAGGATGATTTTGTATCATAAAATATATACAGATTGTTCATTCTGCATTTTGCACAGCCTCTCTTACAAATTCCTGACTCATGCATGGAGTCTTCAAAAAAAGTCAAAATATTACACTGTTTTGTGAAAATCTGACACAGTTGGGGAACCAGATGCTCAATTAAAGGTCTTTCTGTTCATTAAAATAACATTGAAACATAGTTAGCTAGGGTTGGCAGAAGTTATTTGGGGGAACCCAGATTTCCATGTGGAAGCAGCACTGACATAACTGTATGTTTAAAATAAGCATGTTCTGATAATACAATTCAAAAACATGGAGGTTATAATCATGCCATTATATTTAAGGGATGTCAGGCTAAAAAAAACCACAGGTTTTAAAAGTCAAATCTGAAGTATTAAAGATTTTAATTATGCTAAGTATTCAAAACCTGAAAAGAGAAAAAGAAAAAGATTATTTTTTTAAAATCCATAGTCTGATGGAATGGAATGTATTCGTGGGAAGTGATGTTGAACTAGATGTATGGCATAGAAGTTCAGAAAAGGAAATGATGCTCCATGTATTGATATACAAGAAAATAAATTGTGCTTTATCAAAAATGCAGGACATTTTTAAAAAGAATTCAATACAGTACAATCATGGCTATTTTATTTCAGTGCCACAAGCAGGCAATGTATCATCAGATGAAGCTGATCATTGTTTTCCTTAATAGTGTTAAGTTCCTACTGAGTAGTAAGTGGTCTTATATTATCTAGAGACAAAATTTAAAATTAATCTATGATGTACGTCAACTTTTTAGTAAAAGAAAAAATAAAAAAAAATGATGTTTCAAGGATCTTTTATTGTCAATACAAATAGAAAGTATAAAGGCATTGCTTTCATTCATTGTTACCTATGGGAACAAAAATCCCCAAAAACCAAACAACTCAAATCTGCAATAAAAGTATAGACATTTCAAATACCACTCTATATACTACTCAAAAGTGGCCTCATCTTCAATGGCTGTAGCCTTCCATTTTCCCACTTTGAAATGAGACATCTCAGTCTTGAACACTACCTTGAATTCCCTTCCACCTCCAACCTCACTGCTCATCAGGCCAGCTTAGCACTTTGTTTCCTTACCTTGACATATTGTGTTGGTTTTGACTGGGATAGAATTAATTTTCTTCCTAGTAACTAGTATGGTGTTATGCTTGGATTTGTGACCAAAACAGTGTTAATAACACAGCCATGTTTCACGGTGCTTACACGAAGTCAAGGCTTTTTCTGCTTCTCACACTGTCCTGACAGCAAATGGGCTAGGGGTGAATGAGAAGATGGGAGGGGACACAGTCGGGGCAGCTAACCCACCTGACAAAAAGATATCGCATACTTAGAAATAAAAGCTGGGAGATGGGGAGGAAGGGGGACATTTGGAGTTAAGGTATTTGTCTTCCCAAGTAACCGTTATGTGTGGTGGAGCCTTGCTTTCCTGCAGATGGCCAAACACCTGCTTGCTGATGGGAAATAGTGAATGAATTCCTTATTTTGCTTTGCTTGCATGCGTGGCTTTTGGGTTTACTATTAAGTTGTCTTATCTGAAACCATGAGGTTTTGTATTTTTACCCTTCTAATTTTCTCCCCTATCCTGCTGTGGGGAAGTGAGTGGGGCTGAGCTTTCTACTGGAGCTAATCCACAACAGCTATATTCCCCACTCTGGTTGATAGTACTCTGAGACATCCTGAAAACTTCCAACCTCTTCCAAACTGTCAAGTGATAGTACCCTTCTACCTTGACTCACTGATCAGGGAATCAAGGAATTGTCAGAGTTGGAAGGGACTCTAGAGATCATCTAGTACAACTCCCCTGCTAAAGCATGATTACCTGGAGCACATTACTCAGTGGTGTATCCAGGTAGATACTGAAGATCTCTAGAGAAGGAGACTCCACAACCTCCCTGGGCAGCCTGTTCCAGTGCTCTGTCACCCTCACCAGAAAGTTTTTCCTCATATTTGAATGAAACCTCTTATGATTGAGCTTGTGCCCATTGCCCCTTGTCCTGTCACTGGGAACCACTGAAAAGAATCTGGCTCCATCCTCCTTCAACCCACCCTTAAGATACTTATAAGCATTAATTAGGTCTCCCCTCAGCCTTTTCTTCTCCAGGCTAAAGAGTCCCAGCTCTTTCAGCCTTTCCTCTTAAGGGAGATGCTCCAATCACTTAATGATCTTTGTTGCCCTACACTGGCCTCTCTTCAGTAGTTCCCTGTCTCTCTTGAACTGGGGAGCCCAGAACTGGGTGCAGTATTGTAGTTGTGGCCTCACCAGTGCAGAGTAGAGGGGGATAATGACCTCCCTCAACCTACTGGCCACACTCTTCCCTATGCAGCCCAGGATTCCATTGGCCCTCTTGGCAACAAGAGCACATTGCAGGCTCATGGATAGTTTACTATCTACCAGGACCCCTAAATCCTTCTTGTCAGAAGTGTTTTCCAGCAAGTCCACCCTTAACCTATAGCGGTTCCTGGCATTCTTCCCAGCAGGACCCTGTACTTGCCCTTGTTGAACCTCATAAGGTTATTCTCTGCCCAGCTCTCCAACCTGTATAGGCCATGCTGGATGGTGGCATGGCCTTCTGGAATGTCAGCCAGCCTTCCCAGTTTGGTATCATCAGTGAACTTGCTGAGGATACACTCGATCCTCTTGTCCAGGTCATTGATGAATATGTTGGGCAAGACTGGACTGAGTTTTGACCCTTGGGGGACACCACTGGTTACAGGCCTCCAACTTGACCCTGCTCCATTAATTGCAACCCTCCAAGTCCTGTCACACAGCCAGTTCTCAATCCACCTCACTGACCCCTTGTCTAGCCCACACATTAGTTTCCTGTAGGAGAACAGTATCAAAAGCCTTGCTGCTCTCCCCTCATCCAGCCATCCAGTTATAACATCATAGAAGGCTATCAGACTTGTTAAGCATGATTTACCTTTGGTAAATCCATGCTGACCACTTCCAATGATTTCCTGTTCTTTAAGATGTTTGGAGATGACATCCAGAATAAGCTGCTCCATTACTGCCCCAGGGACAGAGGTGAGACTAATTGGCTTGTAGTTCCCTGGGTTCTCCTTCTTGCCCTCTTTGTAGACTGGAGTGATATTTGACTCATGTATATGATTTTTGAAAGGACAGCCCTGTTACTGCCAGCTAGGTACTTGGTGCTATCTGCTATCTACCTGTGCTGATTCAACAATAAGAGGCAGCAAGAATGACATGATTGCATCTCCAAAAGTGAAGGAAGACTGTTGTCAAGGACTGGTGGCCAATCAAAATTAATGGTCATGATTTAAATGGATCCTTTTAATATTTTGCTCACCTACAAAATTAATTTTGCTATCAGACTCTGGGACCTTGATCCACAGATGACTCCGAATGAAAATGAATAAAAGATGTTAATTTACTTTTGCCTTAACTCATGTACTAAATACATGACAGTCGGCTGAGTCAGTCATGTAAAAGTGAATTGATTTTTGCAGTATTTCTTCAAAACCCACCTCGAGTAAAAATGCAAGTTATCACCTGAGGTCATTCCTCAAATTACAGCAAATCTAATATGTATCAGATCACCACCTAAAGATTCCCTAGAAAAACATAATCTACTTTTAATCTGCATAGCTTCCTCTTTTTTTTTCAAAATCAGGATAAATGATAGTAAGAGTATTACCATGCGAAGAACATGTAATGCAAAATGTTTGAAGGTTTTCTAGACCTGCCATTGTAACTACTGTTATTACAAATTGATGCTACTTTTGCATTTCACCTCCTAAAGTAAAATGTGACCTGAAGACATCCGTGTAGGCAAACCTGTAATCGCTTTCTTTTCCCAAATGTGTGGGGAGAGAAAAAGAATATGAAAAGACGACCGGTGATAGAAATGTAGTCACATATGGTTTGTACTGTCACCCTTTGAAGGAACTTGTGCAAAAAGATCTGCAGAAACAACTGTAGTCATGCTTATCAGTGACTTTAATCTGTTAACTAGGGAATCTGTAGGCATTTTCCTGAAGAGGCAATTTTTGTTGGTAAAATGTGGTAGAGGGCAATATTTCTTAAAATACATCAAGATAATTAATAAAAACAAAAATACATTCACAAAAAAAAACTACTATGAAAATCAGGAATTGTATGCTATTTCCTGTAAAGATGTATATCTCTTTTCAACCCTAACGCCTGGAAATCCTGGCACAGCCTTTGTGGTCTCTATAGAAGAATGGGCTTGAATCCTTAAGGTGCAAGGTTGATGCACAACTGCTGAAAAGTGCTGAAGATTTGAGACAATGTGTAAATGAACATACACCTAACTGTATTACAGGATAGGACTCCACTTGAAGTATTTTTGTCCATGTACAGGTATGAGTCATTGTTCTGAAATAACTGGTTATTACTGGTTATAGTTGACTAAAGAGTGACAGTGATCACTATTTAGCACTCAGTCTATATCCCAAAACACTTCCTGTTGCTTATATTTGTTAACAGCACACAGCAACACACTGGCATTTTAGATAAGAGTAGAAAGCAGAAGCATAGAGTAATTTTGTTTCCTCTGTCCTTCTTCACATTTCTGCAATATCCTAGCATTTCAGAACTGGTATGTTCAAAATATTTTAATGTATATAAAGGAAAATCAATGTGAGATTTCTAAAAAAAACTCTCAATGGCTATCATTTCAAGCTTCTTTATCTTCTTATTTGGAATAAAAATATTTTTTTTTTCAATTAAAAGATATCTTAAGACATAAATTTTATCTCCAGTTTTTGGATGGGGGAAGTGGAGAGGAGATAGAAAAAATATATCCTAAAGATGAGAAAGGAAACTTAGTTCCCAGTTTAGTACATACTAAAAGGATTGCCTACTACAGCGAGGACATGATGATACACTAATACGAAGGTTTCTTCCATCTTTCTTTTTTCACTCTCTGAATTTAACCAGAGTTTATTTTCCATTCTGTATCCATTAATTTACATAAAAATGCTTTCTTTTTTTTTTTT
>VXBJ01000791.1:31481-80334 GCA_013400055.1 Nycticryphes semicollaris
TTTATATATATATGTATAATTGCAGAAGTTTAAAAAAAATTAGTCTGGCGGATTTAAAACCTGAACAGTAAGCTAAAAATCCCTGAAATACTTTTTTTAGAATCATAAACCTTGACACTTGCATTTTGCTTGTCTAAAAATTCTTACGCAGTTACTGAAGAAGAAACAGAATAATAAAACTGAATAATATTCTGGAAGTTTTCACCCTACAATCTTTTTCTTTAGTAGAAAAAAAAAAAAATAGGGCTACAAATTTTGAGATCTCAAGTGTTTTGAAGACCATAATTATTCATCTAGATGAGTGAGAACAGCCTGGATTCCGTTCCTGTGAAAATGTGGTGCTTAAGGTTGTACACTAAATGAAACAGATGGGGATTATCTCTAACTACTAACTGAATATTCACAATGAAATTTGACATGATTACATTGATTCATATGAGAGAACAATTCTGATACTTATAAATCAGAATCTATAATCCAAATCTACAAATCTTTATCTAGAATTTATTTATACATTTATAGAACTGAATAAATATTCATAGCATCTACAACATAGAAGTGTAACCAAGTAAAAAATACAGTATATATTGTTGTATAACATATTGCAAAAATTCTGTCTGCCACATAACAAATCAGAAGGATCTGAATTGCTATAGGAAAATATGATCTACTAGGTGAAACGAGAATCAGTTCCAAAAACATCCCAATTTTTGTGACTTTTTTCGCAAGACAGCAAATAAACAATACAGACCAGATATAGAACTTATTTATCCATATCATCATAATCTATAGATGACCAGTGTCCTATAGTTTCTTAATTTTAACCATTAAAGAGTTCTAAAGTGACATGTCTCTAATTTTACTTAAACAGTAAACCAAAAAAATCAAAGTTTTGGAACCCCATCTCTTGCAAGATAAACTGTTGGAAGACTATTAGAATTGCTTGTTATTAGTCTTTCCCATGAATAAAGAAATAAATAAAGAATGCAAAGAGTAACAAAACTATGATACAGGCAAGTAGCTGAATTTTGATCTCACAATATTTTTACCCTTGAACATTTGCTTTGGTGAAGAAAAGGACTTAAAAAAAAAAGATAAATCATAACTTTTTAATGTGTACATAGACTGCCTATCTAAATAAAGACATGCATGAACACACATGAAAATTTTCATGCCAAATACATTTACATCATCACACTGTGTAAGAACACAATAAAAATAAATTAATGGATGACCTATAAGATGGTCAGTAAAACTCATTTGTGCATTCTCCTCTTTTTTTTTTTTTTTTTTTTTTTTTTTTTTTTTTTTTTTCCCTGGAAAGGTTTTGCCCTTTCTTTATTATGGAGGCACCACCAGTGACGCTGATGGTCTCAGCTTTGGCCAGTGACAGGTCTATTTTAGAGATATCTAGAACTAACTGTGTCTGACATAGAGGCAGCTTCTGATGTCTTCTCACAGAAGTAACCCCTTGCAGTGTCCCCACTACCAAAACCTTGGCACGTGAAAACAATGTGTTCTCACATTAAATTGTTTTCTGGCATCAAAGCACAGATGATGTGGGAGGGACCCTTTATCAGAGAGTGTAGCGATAGGATGCAGGGTAGCTTCTGTGATAGTTCATGTCTAGCAAAGTCTTCCAATAACTGATATTGGAAAGTCAAGTAGGTCAGTAAGATTTCATGTTGCAGTACTATGAAGTCAGTTTTAAAAAATACTACTTGGGTTTTGATAGTGAAAATATCAACTTTATGAACTGAACCTATGCTATTAAAATATTTAGCATCAACACACATTTCTGCTTTGCAGTTATAAGCAATGTTTACATTTCTAAACTGATATGCAGGGCTGGGATTTCAAAGATAAAGATGGATATCTAAACTTAGACATGCACACCTAAGGGACATGGGATGGAATTCCACACCAAGATAGCTGTCTGAGGTATTTGGTATGAATGATGTTTGGTGGGGTTTTGCTGCTTATTCACTGAGAACTCAGACGTCAGAGTTTGTCTGTTACTTATAGATAGATAAAGTGAGATTAATTAAACTTGATCTCCAGTAGAAATCAAAGAATCACAGAAAGGTTGAGCCTGGAAGAGACCTCTGGAGGTCATCTGCTACAACCCGCCTTGTTCAAGTAGAGCCTGCTAGAGCTGGTTTACCCAGGATCATAGCCAGATTTCTTTTGAAGATCACAGAACCACAGAATCGTCATGGTTGGAAAGGACCTTTGAGATCACCGAGCTCAACCATACACAAACAAGAAACCCCTACAATATCAGCCACTAGAGCATGCCACTAGACCATGTTCTGAAGTGTCACATCTACATGTTTCTTAAATACCTCCAGGGATGGTGACTCCACAGCCTCCCACGGCAGGCTGTTCCAGTGCCTGACCACTCTTTCAGTAAAGTAATTCTTCCCAATATCTAATCTAAACCTCCCTTCCTGCAACTTCAAACCATTTCCTCTGGTCCTGTCATTATTCACTTAGGAGAAGAGGCCAACACCTGTTTCATTTTTAATTAGCATCCTGTGTATTCTTTCTTCTTTCAGAGACTACTTTTATTTACTTGCATTTTGTATTTGTTCATTTGAGAGCTGCAGGTTGTTCTTTTCATTTTCACAGGAACAAAAGCTGTACAGTACCCCATGGGTCAGAACAAAAGAAGCTCAACTAAGCTGCTGTTTTCTGAAATTTTCCATGGTATTCCATAACGAATAATCTGTATATTCTTTGAAATGTTTTTACTCTGTTTTACAGAGAAATTACTTTCAGAGCACAAGATTTTTTTTAATGTGTGTTTTTTGATTTTGTTTGGGTTTGGTTTTGTTTGGGTTTGTTTTTGGGTTTTTTTTAGCTTGGTGGTTTTTTGTTTGTTTGTTTGTTTGTTTGTTTTAAATTTTCCAGCATAGAGTCTTCTATATCATCTTTCTTTTGATAATCTGATCCAAGGAGTAGGGTATAATTAAAAGTACAAAAGAAACTGAGTTTCCCAAATACAACTATTGCAAGGACTGCTGCATGATCACTAATTTGAGTTCTCAGCAATTTCTTAACTTCATTATTAACCTGGACCTCCCTAAAATCGTACTATGTTTTTTGTAGTAATTACATTTACGCAGGTTCTCCATTTTATTGTTGCATGAATTATTGTCCTCTTTCATTTGAAATATAGTATGACATTATTTATTTAAGTATCAGTAAAGTTCAAACTAATTCAATAAGACAGTCTTTGTCCTAGAAAAATTATTGGCTGCTACTTTAACTGCATCAAAATGTTGACATGTCATTTATAACTAAAATTGTTTAAAAAAGAAAAAGCAAGACTTTTGGCTGAAAAAGGCAATTGTAGAAGAACATTTGGTTATGCCATAAAAGCTTCCCACTCACAGAAGAGCACAGAGCAACAGAGCAGGAAAGGGAACTTCAATAATTCAGTTGGCAAGACAAGAATCACCCCGTCCCAGGGATCAGCTGAGATGAACATGTGTCTTTGTGTATGTGTGTGTCTGTCTATCTGTGCCTGAAGCAGTTGGGGAGACCAAAAAACCATCTGATAGTTGGACAGCACATGGAATCCCAGTTTCTGAAGGGATCAAAAGTGTGCGTGTGTTAGCGCTTGTGTGCAAGGGAGTCTGTACCAGCAACTGGAGAAGGACTGCAGTGCAGGGGCTCAGTGCAGGTGCCAGCAACTGGGGACACTGGGTTCCAGGGGCAATTACCGGACAGATCAACTGTTTGAGATGGAGGGATCCATGTTACATGTATATTTCCCACTAATTGGCCTTTATCATGAACAGCCAGAAAGGGGAGCAGTATGAGGTTTTTTGTGCTGCGTTCATGTGAGTTCTCTTTGTGTCTGTCTGTGATTGGTGTGGCCGGCTGTGTATTTTTGTATGTGTGTGTTGTATATGCCTATTTCTGCATGTGCCTATTGGGAATACATGCTCAGGCTTCCTTCCAGATTGATATGGGGAAGTGAGATGAAGCAGCCTCCTCTCCATTGGGCTACTGAGTTTGACAGCTTCCTAATATAAATATATAGGCTGACATGATGATCTCAAATAATATTTCACTTCAAGTTAAGTCTGAAGGATTCATTTCTGTATATGATTTTATTTTGGTGTTCTCAAAATATTTTATTTTTAATTCTAGCCTTTTAAAATTGTTTTTCTTACATTTATCTTGAAGTCTTAAATTGTAATTAATATAATTATTGTATTCATTTGTTTTAGAAATTCAGAGATGTTTATTTTGAAGGAAGAAAAAGAGAGCTGCCAGAAGGAACAGAAGGAAATAGAAAATACAGATTACATAATAGAAAACTATTCCAGAACAAAATGTACAGTCCTCTGTGCTGTAATATTTCAACAACTGGAAAAAGAAATGTCAGTGGTTCTCAAACAAATTCTGTTGAATTTTCATTTTTTCATTGAATGTATTTTGATTTTGTTTCCTCCATAAAATGAGAAAGATATCAAAGTTTAAAAATACCCTATGCAATTTTTTTTTGAACACTCTTATCCACAAGACTTTTCTGGATGTATAGTAAACATGTCTACTCTGGTAAATAAAAAAAAAAAAAAAAATCTGGGGAAGCACGTTTGAATTCCACTCCCAGCCTCTCTCTTGGGCACTCCAACAAGTCCAAGATAAAAGCTAGGTGTGCTTCAGGGGTTATTTGACCGTAGGGATCACTTCTGAGGGGTATCATGGATGAGAGTGTAGCTAATGTGATTCTTTGCTTGTCTCGGGCAACTTAACATCCTCAAATAATCTTTTATATACTCATGCTGCACTCCAGCTTTACAAGAGGTAACCTTGGTTTTGTGGTATGAAAATCACCACTCTTGTATACTGCATAACAGTCCTTCCACTGTTCTAGACATCTTGAACGGAGAGAATAAAAAGCCCTACTCATGAAACATTAATTATTTCTTAGATTTACGGAGACATTATGTGGTTGATAGCAAAGATTAAAGGCCAAGTGTGGGCATGGCCATCCTGGTTTACTTTACTGTTGTTTAATTTCAGCATATATGAGCTCATCTGTTTTAGTTTGGAACTCCTGGAATAAATGCATTTAAGAGTACCAATGTAAATGTCCACGCTTTTAGGCTTCAGTAAGATTTATCTACAATCATGTCATTCTAGTACAGAGATACAGAGCAAAGAGAAAACCTGACACCTTTTACATGGGTAGTCTTCCTCTGTAGCAGTCCGCTGTGCAAGATTAACCTTACTGAGCTGCAACAATAATGAGCAAAATCTATCTTTGCTGAACAAAACCCACCATTAAAGCAACAAAAAAGGCACCACAGCTACAAATTCAGCATACCTGGTAAAGAATCTTTGTTCAAAGCTTGTTAAATCAAGTTTTTATATCCATCAAGATATTTCTCTTAAAGCTAATGAATACATCTTACTTATTTAGATGTGGAGCCAAATATATTTTACATGTCGGTTACTGTAACTGCAAACTACCTAGCATTCCTTCATACTCTTTTAACATTAATAGACCATATAGAGTTGTCTGCAGCTTGGTTTTGCTTATAATTTTTTTTTAATAATGAACCTGTATATCTGGATCTAATCAAAAACTTTGTTAGGGGAATAGTTTAATTCTGCCTATTTAAGAAGAATCTTAAAAGCAGTTCAGGTTGTGATGCAGTCATCTTTACCTAGGATACTTCCTTTAGGATGAATTCTTTCTTATTTTCTGCTTTTCTGCACACTTCTGTCATTTTTTTTTTTTTTAATTGTACTGTTAAGAAAAAGTTATCTTTGCTGTACTTGATGTCATTTTCCAATGTATTTGATTTTTTTTCCTTTTAGTTCTTCCTTTCTTCATTCCTGTATACTATTTGGAAAATGGCCAATAAATTTATGTGAAAAATAAATTCATTAGTTATGGTTTTGGCACTTATTATCACAAATGGGGTCAATCCTAAAATAGACAGTGTTTCAAGGTATTACTCCCTATCTTACTAGTGCTTACATGCAAATAATGTAACTCAAAAGAAATATACAGAAGTTAAGGAAGGCATATTTTATCACATACAGTCTAAACAATCTAGTTTTGTATTTTACAGTAACACATCAACCTTAGTTTCCTTCTTTTTACTTTTTTCTGTATGTTAAAATTATTGTAATTAAGGTACTCCAAAGTGGACAAATTATGAATATTCCTGCCACTTTATATGTATTTTAACAATTTTATTCTCTCTCCCCATAATGTCAATAAACGGCAGTACTGGACTTAAGAATCAAACTTATCCTTAGTCCAAAATGCTGATTTCAGCATTCCTTGTCTTACTTATATCTGGAAATTACTTCCATATCTAAGTCCTTTTTTATTTTTAGCTTTGTTTCGTTTTCTTTCATTTTGATTTATCAAGAAAATCAGTCTTTTAAAATGTGTTTTCTGGGATTATCAGAGTGGTTTTGTTTGGTCGTTTTTATTTTGAATAGAAAAAGTCTTGCTGATCAGTTATCAGTTTGAAACTTAAAGAAAGCAAAATTTCTTTTTGATGGATCATGTGAGGGGCTGATACACTAGGTAATCTCAGTACATGAAGAAAGGACAAGCACAGGATTAGGTATAGTGAATAATCAGCAGGAGTTTCTGATCTATATTAAATCCTTGCTGGAGATGGTAATTTTTCTTGTTAATGTACCTGCCTAACATATGTTAGACTTCAGTTCAATTCTTTATTTTGTCCAGAATGCTTTCCAGACCATGCATAAACTGGCTAAAATGGCAGCAGACACAGACATAGATATAAGTGTAGGTATTGACTCTAGGATAAGCTGCTCCAAATTCCATGGACAGAATCAAATTGAAGGGTAATAAGTGAATTAAAAGGGTTTACAATATGGGGCTGAATTTCTCCCCTAGTAAGAGAACTATTTTGATCAGAAAAAGAAAATATGACAGTCTGACTAGAACTGTTTGCTAAACATCAGATAGATATAAAACCTTGTTTCCAGTCCATCATCCAGAACTATAGCTGCATTTTATTTAATAACTACTTAATGTGGAATGCTTAGTGGATTAACAATACAATGTGGATTATCAATATGGCAAAAATTATCACATTTTTGATCTTCACTCCTGTACCACTCTTTGGAGTTACATGGTATAGCTTTCTTAACTGTAACTGAAAGCTTTCTTCTCTCCTTTACCTTCCTTCTTACCACTTCATATTGATGTAAAACATTATCATTGAAGCATAATTCTGATGATGTGAATTTTCCCATGCATGAAAAAGACCCACTCCATCAGGTCCATGTCCTTCCTATATTGAGGGCTCCAGACCAGCACACAGTACTCCAGGTGAGGTCCCACCAGGGCAGAGAAAAGTGGCAGAATCACCACACTGTATCTGCTAGGAACGCATCTTTTGATGTGGCCCAGGATGTGATTAGCCTTCTGAGCTGCAAGTGAACACTGTCTGTTCATGTCCAGCTTCTCATCCCTCAGGACTCCCAAGTCCCTTTCCTCAGTGCTGCTTTCTAGTAATTCAACTCCTAGTCTTTATTGATTGTAAGGAGTGTTCCAGCCTAGGTGCAAAACCCTGCACTTGCCTTTGTTGAACCTGATGAAGTTCACCTGAGCCCACCTCTCCAGTCTGTTCATGTCCCTCTGGAAGCAGTAGTAATTCTAGGATTTCTGGTGTATCCCTCTGTACATCCCTCTGGTGTATCGACAACACCACTCAGCTTTGTGTCATCTGCAAACTTGGTGGACTCAATCCCTCTGTCTATATTGTTGATAAAAATGTTAAACAGTACCGGTCCCAGCATGGACTCTTGAGGGACACCTCTTGTCACTGCTCTCCATCTGGACCTCAAGCCACTGAGTACTACCCTCTGGCTGCGACCATCCAACCACTTCCTTATCGACCACACAGTCCAGCCATTAAATCCGTATCCCTCCAATTTGCTGAGTAGGATGTTGTGGGGCACCGTGTCAAAAGAGTTACAGATGTCCAGATAGATCACATCCATAGATCATCCCTTATCTACCGACATAGTCACCCTATCATAGAAGGCCACTAGGTTAGTCAGGCAGGATCTGCCCCTAGTAAAGTCATGCTGGCTTTCCTGAATCACCTCCCTGTCCCCCATGTGCCCAAGCATGGCATCTAGAAGGATCTGTTCCATCATCTTCCCAGGCACGGAAGTGAGGCTGACAGGTCAGTAGTTCCCAGGGTCCTCCTTTCTACCCTTTTTAAAAATGGGTGTGATGTTTTCTTTCTTCTAGTCCACAGGGACTTCACCTGACTGCCACGACTTTTTAAATATCATGGAAAGTGGCTTGGCAAATACATCAGCCAGTTTCTTCAGAACTCTAGGATGTATTTCACCAGGTGCAATGGACTTGTGCATCTTAAGGTTCCTCAGTTGATCACATACCTTGTCTTCACTTACTAGTGAAGTAAAGGACTACTGTTGATAAGTAGGATCCAGTGTAGTCAGGTAGGCAGAAAGACACGAGGTTTTCCAATGGTTCCTCAAAAAGACATTCAAATCTCTCTCCTCCTATACTCATATCTTCCTTGCTCAAATCCCTCTTCTGTCTTTTTGCTATTGTGTCATCCATATTGATGGGTCTCTTCTTAAAGTTTGGCAGAAAATTTCTGTTCTACCACCCACTATTCTTTTATGTTGCCTACTGAGGAATGCAAATTTTCCATGTTATGGAGATTCGAATGGTGAATAGACACTGGGATTTTCATAAGTCATTCATTTATTTATACATACACACATATATATATGCATGTATATCTTTATACACACACACAAGCCACCGCTTTGACAGTTTCAAAATAAAACTTTCAGAAATCTTTCAGAATTATTTCAGAATTTAACATTTTCTGGACATAAACACAATTCCACCTTAATTGTCTTGATAAAAGCTTATACATTTTGACACTTACTATGGAACTGATTTTCTGCAGAAAAAGATGTTTGAAAAGGAGATTTTTTTCCTTGTGTTTTGTTGTGGTTTTTTTTTTAAATATATATATATTTTGTGTTTGATGTGCATTATTTTTATTCTTAAGAACTGGAAGTAATTTAATCATAGTGCAGGACGTAATTGCGAACATAGTTGACTGCTGATATATGGTGATATACAATTATTTTAGATGAGATGAGATGAGACAGTCAAAAATTGGGGATATTCTTTAATAAAAGTTATATATTTTAGAAAGCAATACCATAGAGTAAATATAGATGGGAAAAAAGTTAAGAAGCAAAATACAGCAGAAAAAAAGAGAGTGATTCAACATAATGGAATAATTTTTGAAATAGAATGACCAACAACATTTTCTGAGTTGGCAAATTGGAGACAAATTGCAAGGAGGTAGTAAAGAACACATAACAAGATAAAAAGAGGCATTAAAGGAAAAATAAAATTAGATAAATTTGAAAACAACTTAATCTCTTGTAAGATTGTCTCTAGCTCTTGTGCTCCGCTCCTACTCACCCTTCTTTTTAGCTCTCATCAGCAAGGTTGATGCATCCTTGTTTTCTTCTCTTTCATTAAAAATGCTGCACACTAATTCAGTAATATTAAACTCACTGCTGTGTCTTTTTCATACTACGATAAGAGTAGGAAAAATACTTTCTTGCTTGAGTAGTTCTGAATATTTTCCACTTCATAAAATATTTAAAGTTTACTGGGATTAACTGCATGATCATTGTTAAGTGTTAATTACAAGTGAGAAATCATGACCAAGTTTCATGCAGTGGAAACTGCTGAAAAAAAAACAGGCACCATATATTTCTATAAATGTTAATGAGCTGTATGTTTAAATAAAGTAAGATCATAACTTTATTGAAATAAAACATCTGGAAATTTCTAAGAAGGGATTATGGATGTTGAAACTGTATCTTGTAATGTTAGTAATTATTCCTGCAAATTGCTTGGATAATCACTGCCCCATTATCAGTCTGACCTCAATAACAGGCAAGGCCATGGAGCAGATCATCTTAAGTGTCATGTCAAACCAGGTAATGGACAAACAGGGGATCAGGCCTAGTCAGCGCAGGTTCTGCCTGACAAACCTGATCTCTTTCTATGACAAGATCATCCATTTATTGGATGAGGGGAAGGCTATGGATGTTGTATATGTGGACTTTTGAAAAGCATTTGACATGGTCCCCCACAAAATTCTCATGGAAAAGTTGACTACTCCTGGCCTGGATGAGTGTGCGGTCTGCTGTATCAAGCACTGGCTGGATGGACAGTCCCAAAGCGTAGTGCTCAACAGAGTTAAATCCAACTGACAGCCGGTCACAAGTGGTGTTCCTCAGGGCTTGGTACTGCGACCATTTCTGTTTAATGTCGTTATTGATGATCTTGACAAGAACATAGAGTATTGTGTTCAGTTCTGGACACCTCAACACAAGAGAGATGTCGAAGTGCTGGAGTGAGTGCAGAGGAGGGCAACAAAGCTGGTGAGGGGCCTGGAGACTAAATCTTATGAAGAGTTATTGAAGGAACTGGAACTGTTTAGTTTGAGGAAGAGGAGGCTGAGGGGAGACCTCATTGCTCTCTACAACTACTTGAAAGGGCATTGTAGGGAGGTTGGTGCTGGTCTCTTCTCACAGGTGATTAGTGATAGAAGGAGAGGAAATGGCTTCAAGCTACAACAGGGTAGGTTTAGGCTGAACGTTCGGAAAGAATTTTCCACAGAAAGGGTGGTCAGACATTGGAATAGGCTGCCCAGGGAGGTGGTTGAGTCCCCATCCCTGAATGTATTTAAGAGTCGTCTAGATGTTGTGTTGGGAGATTTGGTGTAGGGGAGGAATTTGTAGCGTACGGCTGATGGTCGAACTCGATGATCCCAAGGATCTCTTCCATCCTGAATGATTCTATGATTCTATGATTCATGCCCTACAGAAAGTTGCTATCTAGTGACCCTTTGCAAACTGCTTCCAGTTGCCTTCCAGCTATTCTCTGCAACCATCCTTTTATTTTTTTCACATTTTTATTATGTTGCAAGATATAGAAGATGCTGTGCCTCTACAATAGCTCAGATGGTGCTCGTATAATGCCTTACGAGAATGAAGGACTTGATGATCCCAAGGATCTCTTCCAACCTGCATGATTCTATGATTCTATAATTCTATGATTATAAAGCAGGATGGTCAGCTCTTCAGCTGGAATGAATAAATAAATTCATCAGCTTCTGCATGAAATCACAGTACATACAGATCTGGGCCAGTATTCTTTAACTGCTGTGGAATGGTCAGAGATAAAATGACACTGATTACTTACTGATTTTTTTTGGTAGAATTTTTCCCAAGGAAGAACTGCCCAGAATAGTTTTTATATGGTCCATTGTTCTTGTTGTGTTAAAATTGTGAAATCTGTCACTGCACAAAATGACAGAAAAAAGTAAATTGCAGGGGGAGGTTAGCATCTTCTGTTCCCATGGAGAAATTAATGAACTGCACAGGACTGACTTTCACACCACTACATCCACTCTGTGGAAAGAACACCATCTACAACTTGTTGAGAACAGAAGAGGAGATCTGTCAAGAGGTGACCAGTGAAGAGTCATCCTATAGGAAAGGGAAATCCATTCAAATCCACACAGGTTTAGCTCAGATGTAGCCATAAAGCTTCACTGAATATCATGTTTTCATACAGCTTGACCAAGAGAGACTTCAAACATGACTGAGAATTTCAGTTGCCAGCAGGACAGAAGGAAGCTGTAGTCCAGGTTCACCCATTCCAGGAAAAAGTTCTGGATCATGGCCATGATATGCCAAACCATGAAGCAGGGTGTCACTGTGTGGGTCCCTGGAACTCACTCAAACGATGGTCTCCCCACTTCATCAGCATAGTCCAAAGATAGGTCTGGATGTCAATTGGCAGATTCTTGAATTTGAAACCTCCCTAAACTTTCAGGAGGATACTCTACAATTGTGCTAGACCAGGTACCTCTTCCCTCAGCTGGAGCATTCTTTCCCACTCACTGCCCCCCTGCAGTCTCAGGTTTTGGTGGACAGCCTGCTGCAGCTTCTCCTAGTTTTGCTGCATCAGTCATAGGCTGCTTATTAGGGTTTGTCATGGAGGAGAAAGGAAGTAGATTTTCACTCAGCTCACCTCTTTGTGCTTCTGCATGCCTTTCCTTTGATACCTGAAGCCTGCCAGAGACAAATCTGTAAACTCTGGCCTTAATATCATTGTTACAAAAAGCAAACTGACTACAATGCTGAGGTGACTGGTTGAAATTCCCAGCAGAAAGTTATGGCCTGCCTGAGACTGGAGATAATTTAATAAAATCATGGGAAGGTGAATGATTAAATCTCTGACTGGGTGACACAGGACCATTCTTGTTGTGGACGTTAGGTTAGATATTCTTTGTGTATAATGGAAGGATGCTAGGAAGACTAACAATTCTAAAATAATTTTATTTAGAAAAAATACAGGAAATTTATGTAATGATAACATATATATATTATCAAATTTGAGCAGACCAAATCCTGTATGCTTTATAATGTGTTAATTTCATAAGAGAAAGGAAGAAGGGAGAATAGGGTAGAAAGACAGCTCATTCTACCAACATTTCTATTTACAGAAAATTTGCTATACTTAAATAAGGAACAGAAGTACCTTCAAATTAAATTTTTTCAAATAGAACATTGACTGACTTTTTCCAAGTCAAATTTATTTCTGTGATTATGTCTCATAGAGCTACCTTCTCAAAATATGTAGGTGTAGTACAGACAGACTTTAACATTAGTTTGAATTAAATTTGCTGTGTCATTCTGAGGATAGGAGTTTTTTCTGGTCTAAGCTTTTTTACTAAATCTAGAACAGCAATTTAGAAATGACCACTTTTAGAATGAATACCCAGGAAGACAGTGGAAGTCATCTTCTGATACTGAATAAAATTTAGTTTGATAGTTGACTTTATTGTCTGCTTGAATAAAAAGGTACCACATCTCTTCTAATTAAAGACTAACTAGTCCTGAAACATTCTTGCTGATGATAACAAAGCACACTTCAAAATCTTTGTCCATTGGTTTATCATATTCTTTATCCCTTGTTTATTCTGTATTATATTACAGACCTCCACTTCCCCTGGAGTTATTATGTCTAGTGTCTTAGAGTCTTTCACTGACTGATGTGGAATGCTTTGCATCTTGACAGGTTTGTTGCATCTCTTAAACGGTTGTTAATTAAGGAAAAGAGAGAGAAGATTGGTCTTTTTTTTTTTTTTTTTCCCTTTTTTCTCATTAAAGTGCTTTTCTATCTATGGCATATTATTCCTCTTTCTGTTTTAGTAAGGGCTAACGGCTATACAAAAGCATATATACTATTTTTTAATGTTTTGATCATTATTTAAAAATCAATGGTTTAGCCCTTTTATCCATGCCTATGACTGTTGCATATATGCTACTCAGACATAAATTTAGTGGCAAGACTGTATTGCATTTGAAAATGGGACTTTTTTTTATATAGAGGTATATTTTTATAGTCTTATATACTTATAGTAAATGTACATTTTTAACTCATAATTGATTATCCTGGTTGTTTTCTGTCTCCCATTATGTTTATTTTCACACAAAGAGAGTGGAAAGGAAGCAGAATAATAATGGGAAAGGAAAAACATAAAGGAGCTGAATAGTAATGAAAGAAAAGTGCACAAGCTAAGGAAAATCGAAAGAAGGCTAAATCAGTGACAGGCTGTAATCAAGGACGGTAAAAAAAAAAAAAAGGAGAAAAAAAAACAAGTGTTCTTAGATTTGCATTCGGAATCCTAGAAGAATAAGAGAACATTGTTTTTACTGAATAGTTCTAGCAAGTTTTCTAGTCTGATAGTTAATGGAAATCAGAATCAATTTTCTAACCATAATATTTAAATGAAAAGGTGGAAAGTGTAATGGCCACTGGTCATGAGTTAAACTGATTGCCAGAAAGCATTTTTCTCTTTGTCAGATGCCAATGTGTGAGCTGATGTTTTTTCTTAATTAGAAGAGCACTACATTTATGTAGTATTTTCTGCAGTTAAAGACACTATCTCTAGTATAATATGCTGTACTCAGACACTCAGACTTACAAAACTGAATAAAACCCTCAAGTATTTCAGAAAATACCTGATTCTAGCTAAGATGACTTAAATGGCAACAGAATCAAAACAGCTAAACCACTTGCAATGCAAAGAGAAAATTATCTGTCTATTCTGGAGTATTCCAAGACAACTGTGTTTCCCTTATCTCATTTTGTTTCTGACAGAAGCAGACAGACTGGTAGACAGGTAAGAGCATCTCACAGTGATGATCACTGACAAGTTTTTCCCTCACTCTAGATTTCTAAGACTCCGTAAGTCTTTCTGTTACTAAGATTGCGACAGGAGTAGTGTTTTTCTGAAAAAGCAGATGCAGACTCTCTGTGATGCCTACTAAGGTGATCTAAGAAGAGCAAGCACTGACAATTTTCTTAAACATCTGGTAGGAAGTATCTGTCAGATGGTTACCCTTTTGTGGCTGAAGTAGGTTGACTCCATCTCGCAGGTAAGCCCTCACCCAATTACTCGCTCATTCTACCCCATTAGGATGGAAGAGAGAATTAAAAAGGCAAAAATGAAAAAAAAATAATCATGGTTTGAGATGAAGACAATTGAATAGGTGAAGGGAAAGAAAAAAAAATCAACAACAACAACAAAAAAGCCAAACAAAACAAAAATCACCAAACAATCAAAAAAAAAACCCCAACCCCCCCCCAAAAAAAAATAATCCCCAAGTGATGCTAAAGCAATCACTCACCACCTCCTACCAGTAGACTGATACGGAGCCAGGGCCTGAGCAATGGTTGCTTTGGAAAAACTCCTTTTCCCCAGCTTTTATTGCTTGGCATGATGTTCTATGACATGGAATACCCCTTTGGCCAGTTGGGATCAGCTACCTTGGCTGTGTCCTCTTCCAACCTTTTCTGAACCCCAGTACACTCTGACTAAGGGGACAGAGTGGGAAAGAGAAAAGGACTTGATGCTGTGTAAGCACTGCTCAGTAATAGCCAAAACATGTTATCAACACTTTTTTGGTAACAAATCTAAAGCACAGTCCCATACATGTTGTCATGAAGAAAATTAACTCCATCCCAGCTCAATTCAGTATAGTGATAAAGCCCATAATCACAAAATAGAATAACTGAGGCCAAAGGTCATTGGTGGAACCTCTTACAAGAAGTTCACAATCATCTAGTTTGAAGCTGATCTAGTCAATAAATTTCCTTTACAAATTAAATTGCTGTTTTTCAAGGACACTGTGTGGGAGTAAGCCATCTGACTGCAAGAGTGAAACCAACTGCATTCTGAGAACCTGCTCAATGCATGGTCTTCAAAAGTTATACATAAAAAAAACAATAACCAAACTTTTGTGGTGAAAAATTACACAGTAAAGTTATGGACAGATGTATTTCATAATGAGAAGTGAAAAGCAGCCTGATTTAAGGATTTTTTTTTATTCTAATGAATTTTCCTGTTCACCACCAGTGAAAAAGTGTTTTTTTCAAGAATTTTAACATATATTGTCAAAAAAAAGGAAGGAAAATATTAAAAACAAACAAACAAAAAAACCAACTCCAAATTCCAATCCATCCCTTATAATACAATGACAAGAAAAAATCTTCTAGCATAGAAAAAGATAATATTTTGAAAGGTAAGCTGGAAGGACATTTACTGTAAAAAAGAGTTGAAAAACCATTGCTGATAATAAAGGGCAAATAAATGTAAGTACAATGGATAGTAATGGAAAAAGAATATCCTAAATTGAAATAAATCCTTACCTACCGAGCTCTTTGCTATGAATATCTGATCACAGAATCTTCATGGTTGGAAGGGACCTTTATTTGGGTCACATACTTATTTTTGCACCTGTGGACTATATCAATATTTCTTTTTCTAATTTTCAAGTTGAATAAAAAGGGACACCTGTAATTTCTAAATAAATGTAATTGTTCAGGAGAACCTTTGTTGTTGTGGAGCATATTTAAATCACCTTCCTATTTCTAAATTTTTGGCCCATGCTTTAATATCTAAAAATATATACTTACCTGCATTTAAAACATATCTCCATCTTTTCTTTTGCAAGGTGGCTTGAAAATAAAGGTACAGATAAAAATGCTGTCCAAAAGTCCCCATAACTTGATGAATCTCTTCTCACTTTGGTCTTATTTGGAAAAGAATTATTGATTTAATACCACATTTCTCCCTCCCACCCCCCAAAAATCCATTCCTCATTGCTGTGCTCTTTTTATTAGTTAACTTCTCTCTTATCTTTCCTTTCACAAATACACAAAACTGGAGAGTTTGACATTTATACTTAAATGTTAGCCTAAGGGTACTAAGCTATGCTGCCTGGGTGAACACCTCTATATTTAGTTTTTCAAATGTTAAATCGTTTATTTTGGGCAGTAGCTCCTATAATCATTACAATCAATTTTTATTTAGGATTTTCAGAATATCATGCAGTCATAATAGCTGCTGCTAACAGGCAAACTACATATATATTAAACAAGAGTTATTGTTATTTAAGGCAAAGACTGTTGCTAAGTGCTGATGCAGAACACAACACCCCATAAAGGGACAGAAGGAAGTATTTGGCTACTGACACGTAGCTCCAGTGAGAGCTTCCAATTGTTGAGTTGCTGTGCAAAAGATTTCATGATATGCTTTCAGAAGAGCCAACAGAGTTGTGGAGCAAGCCAGATTTTGCTGACTGATGTGGAGGGAAAAGATCAGTCATTATCTGCACATTCCTATCTCCTTTTTTGAGATAATATTTGGCAAATAATACCTCACTTTTATCGACAAGTCTACTGAGTGAGATTCTTGGCAATCCATAAGTGGTGCACAGTGGATCTTTTTTTGTTTTTCTTTCAAAAGCATAGCACCTTTAATAACTATGGTGAAATTGCTGTTTAATTAAAACGGTATCTACAACATCATTCATGACAGCTTAGCTCACTAGCATGCCCTTAATTTAAGGGGAAACTAGGGTTTAAATTCAACATCCTAATCAACTCATAACTTTTCTTTGATTTGAAAAATTACCCCTCTACTCTGTGCGAGTGAGACCGGGAATATTGTGTCCACCTCTGGAGTCCTCAACATAGAACAGACATGGAACTGTTGGAATGGGACCAGCAGAGGGCCATGAAGATGATCAGAGGGATGGATCACCTCTCCTATGAAGACAGGAGGAGAGAGCTGTGCTTGTCCAGCCTAGAGAAGAGAAGGCTCCAGGAAGACCTTATAGCAGTCTTCCAATATCTGAAGGGAGCCTACAGGAGAGCTGGAGAGGGTCTGTTTGTCAGGAAGTGTAGTGACAGGACAAGGAATAACAGCTTTAAACTGGAAGATTAAAGGGGAGAATTAGATTAGACACCAAAAAGAATTTCTTTCCTGTGAGGATGGTGAGGCACTGCAACAGCTTGCCCAGAGAAGTTGTGGATGGCCCATCCCTGGAAGTGTTTAAAGACAGGCTGGATGGGGCTTTGATCAACCTGCTCTAGTGGGAGGTGTCCCTGCCCATGGTAGTGGGGTTGGGACTTGATGAACTTTAAGGCCCCTTCCAACTCTAATCATTCTATGATTCTATTCTAAGACATTGAGGTGCTGGAGAGGGTCCAGAGAAGGTCAACAAAGCTGGTGAGGGGGCTGGACAATAAGTGTTATGACTTATTATTATTGTTATTATTATTTATTTTTTTTTGAAAAAAAAAAAAAAAGCACAAGCAACAACAACCAAAATAAAAACACCAAAAAACCCAGAGGCATTCTTATTTATGAAGGCAATTTGGCATGAAAATGAAGGGATTTTTCAAGTCCACTGTTTCTAATATGAGCTTCCATAGGGTCAACACATTGAAAAAAATGGCATAGTTACCTGGTACGTCAGCTGTGGCACAGAAATTCCTTTAAATCTCCAAAATAGAAGAATAACATGGCAGGTATTGATAATTACCATTTTCAACTTTTTCAGGTAAAATATATCACACATTTCTGCACAAAAAATGCAGTCATTCTAGCACACCATATTATTAGCTACACTGATACCTTTTTCTGATCTTTAATTTCATTTTTAGGTGGCTCTAGACACAGCTATTTCCTCATTCTAAACTATTCTTCACTGTTTTTCTTTTTAGAAGGAATGAATTGCATGGTTTACACATGGGGCAATTTAGCACCAATTAGTGCTGATATATATTATGTATATTTTATAACATGAATCCAGAGATAATAATTTAACATGATAATATAGTAGGAAAGTAGTACTTGATCTCAGTGTGAATATTTGAAATAGGATTTGTAATTACCATTTCCATTGGGAGATTAAAGCATTGAATCTATGCTAGTCACACAGTCCATTCTTATGATGCTACTATGCATAAACATCTCAGTGTGATTTTATTTCCCAGTGACTTTCATATAAACTATCCAGAAGCATTGGGCAGATGCTGGTGACATCTGGCCCACATCAGACACCAACAAGGTGATATCAGGATTCTCGATTTGTGTGTTCAGGTATTCTCCCGCTAGCTAGAAAAAGCACCTTGGATCATCCCGGCCCTGAAAACAGATTTGACAGATACTGTACAATCAGAGCCAAAGTTTGGGTTATTGTTCTGATTTAGGTTGCAGTGATCAATTGCACGACCGGACTGGCTTTCAGGGATCCCCAAACAGCCCCAGTCCCCTGTTTTGCATATGTTACTATCCCTTTTCCTGTTTCTTGACCTTACCTTCTATTGCTGCATATCTCCCTTTCTCTGGACTTCAGTTCCCCCTTCCTCTCTCCCTTCCCCCCCAGAGTAAGTAGCCCATAGACTCCAGCTTTGCTACATCCATATCCAAATGTGGTTTATTTGATGCTGTTACCCGGTACATCTCTTTCTTATGTGATATCACAGATGGGGTTACTGATGCACTGCTGGCCTTGCGGGACTCTGGTTCCCTAAAGGTCCATGGTGCTACCATTTAGCTACCTGTGATGTTTGGCCCTTTCTATCAATCCTCTCCCTAGCCACCTGGGAAGTACCTTAGAGTGCTAGCTGTAACTTTTTTAAGCTTCTTACTCTCTTATTTGTAACATCCAGCAAATTCTCATCACACATCTAGCAATTTCTTATGTCCTGGTCAGTTAATCTCAGATGAGTAACTAGTCAGTACCCCAGCCACTTGCCAAAAACTATAATGTAAACTTCCACATTCAGGCATCAAGGAAAAGAATAAATAATGTATTGCAGAACTGTATTTTATAATCTATGTGTTTTAACTTTAAACAAACAAACAAAAAAATCCTAAAATTTAATCTAACAGCAAATATTTATAGACAAACTGAACTAATAAGCAAGAATTTTCAGTTCTGCAGGAGGGATATTTTAATGGTCACAGTGTTATCTTTTCTACTGATAGGAAAAATAATTTATTCAGATTTCATACATTTATCAGTTATAATATTTGAATTTCTTTTAATAAGTACGGGGATTTTTTTATTTTTTTTTTTTTTGTCTCATTCAGTATCTACTACATCTTTTGGCTTCCATTTTTCAAGCTAAAATTGAGAACATTTGTCTTGGTTTTGAGCAGACTGAGGATGGATCAAGTGAAGGAGGTTCCAAAGGCATACAACTTTCACACATTAGACAACTGTTTTCAATGAATACAATAGAAATGCATGTACATTTTACATGCTTACAGTTGAAGAAGCTATTATAGTTTTGATTCAGTTCGATCCTTTGTGGAACATTATGTATACTAATATGAGATACATGTATTTTATTTTCAGTAAACAAAAAAACCTGTGAAAATGGGGAATTCTATAATGGGCTCTGCGTAACTGACACTGTGAAGATCCTAATGAAAATATTTTCCTATTTTACAGGAACATTGCAAATCTAAATTCATTAATGTTAGTAAATTAATACCAAAACTTAAGTATCACAATAATGAGAAAAACAAACAAAAAATATAATAAATCCTTTAACTCAACTTAATGTTTTATTATAATTAATAGAATTAATACTGGGTGTACATTATTTTTCAACATCCAGGTGATTTGAAGTTTATTTAGCATTTTATGCCTTCTGTCTGTCTACAAGATGTACCTTAAAGGGAACTGGTTTACCACCAGCCTCTAGTCTGAGGTTTTTTCTGTCCAAAATTACATCTAATCATGTAACTTTGCTTGTTAATTGAAGTTACAAAATACCTGTCAAATGTACCTTACATGCTCTCATTTTCCTTCTCTCTGCCTCACACTTTAGAATTATATTTTTTAACCTATTTATTTATTTTCATTTTTTCTTCATTCTGTTGTATTTGATTTTATTTTTATCTCTAAACGTTGCAATATTCTGTTCTTTTAGTTACTTTTCTTCTATCAGAATTTTAAAGTTTCACACTTTCATAGAGTATAATGCAAAAAAAAGTTGCAATTTGAATTATTTTTTATTGCTACTTCTTCCACGTCTGCAGTATGTGAACTGCATTTAATCTTTTAAGAGATACTCAGCCTACACATTTCCTCCTTGTCCACAGTCTCAACAGTGTGAATTTTCCTGGGATTTGTGCTTTTATTTGGGTGTGGGTTTTTATTTTACTGGGGGATTTCTGTTAACAAAAGAGCAAATCATAGCACCTGTAAAATTCAAAAGTCAGGAAATTAAATATTATGGCAAATTGTTAATATATTTAAGTGGATAAGAAACCTAGAAAACAGTAATGATCTGTGCATAAACATGTTTTATTTTTCCATTAAATTAGCTGCTGAATTTTTATATTTTTTCATTATTGAAAGTCCATCATAGTAAAAGAAGACAGTGCTGTAGATCATTAATTAAAGGACTAGTTGAAGCATTCCTGATGTGTACAGTGGCTACAAAAATGAAACCTTTTAACCACTTAATTTTCAGCAACACATAGTACCAGATTCTAAATGTTATTGCTGATGTTGACTCATCCTCACCTTGTCTGCTTTTCCTGTTCCTCAGAGTTCAAAATCCTGAACAATTTGTGCGAAACAGTTAAAATAAACCAAATCAGGCTTTAAAATAGAGATTAGATTTTAAATAATTTACATTATTACATGGTACAGTAGCTATTTACAGACCATACAGCATGACACAAGGATATGACTATATTTAAGTACCCCACTAATATTTCAGAAATTTAATTAAATGAGAAGGATTAAAATTAGAGAAAACAAACAGATCTTCTAAAATGGCTTAAGTTAATCATTTTATCTTGGACAATGTCTCCTTGATCATCACCACAATAAACTATATATAGCTGAAATGGAGTTTCTCAATTATTTCAAGAACATAAGCTTCAGGTAGGATTATATAATTTCCTAGTTAATTTCTGGATTTTTAATTTTTTTTTTATGTACAAATATATGCTCAAATATGTATACATAGCAAAAGACAGATGTTCATCATTATCAAACAATATTTTGCATAGAAAATCAGCTGATATAAAGATACTCTGAAATAGTGTCTTATATTGTAAGTTTACTACAAGTACCAATAACATTCTCAATTATGTTTTAAGAAAACACTCCTCACTCCTTATTCTAGGTACTATTATTATTTTTGTTGTACATGAACAGTAACTGTGAATTGAGTGTGGACAAAATTTTTTTTTAAACACAGAGATTTTGATTTGTCTCAATTTTGGTGAAAGAAGACAACGCAGTGTTGTCACCGAAGTGTAAGACTGACAAAATATGTTCAAATATAAGCTTTAAGAGTGCCAATAAAAAGGAAGAGTGGTGAAAATTAACAGGGACCTTACATTACAAGCACTTTGGCAGACACTACTTATTTACAGGTTCAGGATTTTAGATGGGTACTAATACTACCCCATGTGTAACCTAAGTTTAGAATGAATACACAAATGTACAAACCACTCACCTAAATGTTAAGGACACTCAGTCCCAAGACGTTACTTTGGATGGTGTCTCAATCCAAAGGGAAGATTTCCAAAGAGAATCACTCAAAAGAATGAAATAATGAAAATAAAATCAAAGAAATAAAATGAAATAGATAGAAAGTATAAAAAAAAATAGGCAAAGCCATAACAAGTCCTCAGGGAGATGTCACCAGCAGGTACTGGGAAAGTTCCAGACTGGCCTCAGTTACTAATGGGAACTGGATACCAGAACACACTGTCTGCTCTTCCCTACAGGTGTAAACCCTCCACAAGGTAAACAATTAAGTCAGCTGACCCTGGTTGTCACAGCAACAAATATAAGCAAAAGCCTTTCTCACTGAACAGAAAGTTGGCTCTCCTACACCCAAAATCAGGATAACAGCTTTTATTGGTTTACAGTTCTCCTAGGTAGTTTTATTGGCTGAGGTGGTCTCTGGTGGCCTCAGGTATCTAGGGTACAGCGGCTGCCAAGTTAGCCACCATACACCTTGTACTACCCCCTTAGACCTCTGAGATGTGTGCTCCTGCCACAAGAAAAGAAAAAAAAAAAAAAAAGTCTTAAGGCTCTTAGTCATCTGTTCTGTGGCTTTTTGTTTGATTTGTTTTGCAGGGTTTTTAACATAAACTAGACAATAGGACTTTCCTATGTTATTTTCTTGCTTCCTGTATTAATATTTAAATGAAAATTATCTGTTAAAAAAAAAAATTGGTTCTTGATTTCAGTTTGTGTTATGAAGAGTTATGAGTGGTAGAAACTTTTCCATAGTGTAAATCAAGCTTAAACTTCAAGTGTTTGGTTTTCATGCCATGTAGGATAGTAATTTTAAGAGCATCCTTTTCTAACATATCTATGCAGTAATGAAGACAGCCTGTCAGTCTGTACTCCCCTCATCATCCTTAAGAGAAAGATCCTTTGAATCTTTCACAACAAAGCCTGCTGATTAACATTCAACCATAACTTTGGTTTTTTTCTTAATCTACCTTATATATTTAACGTGTGTCTCAAAGTACCAGGAGATGGGAATATACCTTACTGTATGATGTTTTGTATAACTGTATAAAATATTGCAACTTGTGATGTGCTCTAAAAGGTAGAGCAAGGTCAAACATTGTATGGCAAGGTGTTAACTCATCTCTATATATAGCATAAAGTGCTTTTGCGCTCACGAAAAGCATAGTACAACTGCCTAGATAAATTAGCTAAGTCCTGGGTGAAGTGATTTTGTGAATCATCATTCAGTAACACTGCCAAAGGCAGGATATTGATGCTAATGAACCAATAATCTGTGCAAGTGAGGTAAATTGTCTGAACTAACTTCTGTGCTGATTTACATCCTATGCTAAATCAAAGAACTCATAAATTACTTTTACTGTCTGTTCCAATTGCAGCATCTTCCCTAAAGCATTATAAGTAGTTATTTTTAGATCAAATAATTGTTAATCTTATGGATTATTTATCCTAACTGATAATTTAGAATTTTCTTTTAAAATCAAGCTTTTTGGGTTGGTTTGGGTTTTTTTTTTGTTTGTTTTTGGGGTTGGTTTTTTTTTTTGATAAAATCTATGTCAGTAAACTAGAAAAATTAAAACCCCAACTCATTATTTTACTCTGTATGCAAAGCAAAATATTGCAAGCGGATTTCTCCACTGCCATTAAGCAGATAAATTTAAAATTGCTGAGACTGCAGAAAAAAGCATATGAGATAGGCTGGTACCCCTGGCACCAGTACACTCTGGGGGCCAACTATCTGGAAAGCAGCTTGGCAAAAAAGGATGCAAGGATCCTGGTGGAGAACACATTGAACATGAGGTAGCAATGAGCAGTTGTGGAAAAGGTGGCCAACAATATCCTGGGCTGCATTAGGAAAAGCATCATACACAGGTTGAGAGAGGTGGGTTTTCCCCTCTATCCAGCACTAGTGAGGTCACATCTGCACTGCTGACTGCAGGTCTTGGCTTTCCAGTACACGGGGGACCTGGATGTACCAGAGTGAATCCAGCAAAGAGCCATGAAGATGATATAGGCCTTTGATCATCTGTCATATGAGAAGAGGCTAAGAGAGCTAGGATTGTTCAGCTCAAAGAATAGAAGGCTTAGTGGGAACTTATCAGAGTGGATAAATACCTGGAGGTAGGGAGTCATGAAGAAAGAGACAATCTCTTCTCAGCGTTGTCCAGTGATCACAGAATCACAGAATATCAGGGATTGGAAGGGACTTTGAAAGATCATCTAGTCCAATCCCCCTGCCAGAGCAGGAACACCTAGATCAGGTCACACAGGAACGCATCCACATGGGTTTTGAATATCTCCAGAGAAAAAGACTCCACAACCTCTCTGGGAAGACGGTTCCAGTTTTCCATCACCCTCACCGTGAAGCAGTTTTTCCTCATATTTAAGTGGAACCTGACATGTTCCATCTTGCACCCATTGCCCCTTGTCCTGTCATTGGCTGTCACTGAGAAGAGCCTGGCTCCATCTTCCTGACACTCACCCTTTGCATATTTATAAATATTAATGAAGTCACCCCTCAGTCTCCTCTTCTCCAAGCTAAAGAGACACAGCTCCCTCAGTCTTTCCTTGCATGGGAGATGCTCCACTACCTTCATCATCTTTGTAGCCCTGCTCTGTACTTTCTCAAGCAGTTCCCTGTCCTTGAACTGAGGGGCCCAGATCTGGACACAATATTCCAGATGGGGTTTCACCAGGGCAGAGTAGAGGGGGAGGAGAACCTCTCTTGACCTATTAACGACCGCTCTTCTAATACACCCCAGGATGCCGTTGGCCTTCTTGGCCACCAAGGGCACAGTGCTGGTTCATGGAGCGATGAGATGAAGAGGCAAAGGGAACAAACTGAAATACGGGAACTACCACTTAAACGTCATAAAATAACTTTTTTACTGTAAGGGTGACTAAGTGCTGGAGTATGTTGACCAGAGAGGTTATGGTGGAGTTTCTGTCCCTGAAGATATTCAAACCCTAACTGGACTCAGGTTGGGGAAACTGGCCCTAGTTCTCTATGCTTTCAGCTGAGGGATTAGACTAGATGATTTCCCCAGTTTCTTCACAACTTCAATGATTTTGACATTCTGTAAAAATCCTGTGCACTAAAAATAATAAATTGCAGAGAAGAGTACTACTTTAATATTTTTGATTGATCCATTAATTGGTAATTGATCCATTGGCATAACTCTAATCCAAATTTGGAAATACTTGCATGTGAACAGGTGTCCAAAACTCAGATTTTTTGAAAGGTTTAGAGAAAGTTAAAAAAGGTAGCTTGATTCTCATCTTTCTTATTCCTTTCCATGCTTATTATTAAAGATTTTGTGCAATGCATCAGTGGTTCAATTAACCTTATTCAGCTTTATTTATCTAAAAGGTAGTTGTGAGCTAGCTTTTAAATCTATAGTTCATTTGTCATTTATGAAAAGTTGTAAGCACCTTCACAAATTGATTTATTCAATCTGAATAAATATGTCTAAATTAATAAAGAAGTACCTATCTTTTTCCATCAGCAGTAGAGGGACTATAAAGCCTAGACAGCCAATTAATAATAAACCTGTAACTTCTATATGGATGATATCAAGTGAGATGAACACAGACCAAGACATTGATAAATCTGTAGATTACCCTACTTTGATATGTATGCAGATGTGGATGTGCTGCCACGGCCAAAAAAGTCTACAAAATCCTAATGTGCTTTCAGTGGGAAAACAGCTACTCTGAGCTCAATTTAATGGTGCATACTGAAGTATTCAGTATTATTTGACATACAGTAGGGCATCTGAGACATTCTCAAGGAATTGGTAGGTCTGATATGGTACATACAGTGTTAGATAAAACATGTCATTCTGGAGGCCAAGCATCTCACATAAAGACTCTACAGCAGCTTGAATTGCACCAGATACCTCTATCTGTGTGACTGAAATGAGTCGTAAAAAAGACATCCAATGAACTGTATTCACAGTACTTCTGAACTTGGTTCAGAACATTCTTAAGGAGTTACTCTGTCTGAGTTCCCTCCAAGCATCGTGTTATTTCTGAAGCTTAAGGGATAACTCGCAATGTTGCTTTTGTGCACATGAGTCTAAGAAAGACTGACATGAAATAATTACATTGAACTTAAAAAATGTATGTTCATGTTTAGTTCTAGCTAAAGCATCAAAACATGTTTCTTTCAAAACAAATAAATTAAAAACAACGAAGCTTTGCTAATGGAAAATTCCTATAAAGAGATCACCAACCTGTCAACTTTTCTAAACAGATAAGCCTTTTGGAAGAAGTTAGTGGCAATTACCTCTAGCCTTCAATGGCCTGAAACCATAGGTTTCTATTGTCATTTCACACATGAGAACTAGATTTGATGAAACTGGTAATTAGTAACTAGTAAACCAGTCTCGTTACATCATTTCTAATGACTTTTAAAAGCTTCCAATTGCCATTAAGCATTATCTCAATTATAGGTTTTGTAGAGAAAAGGGTTTTATTTCACTCGTCCTTATGTTTATTCATAGTTTTGTTAGATTTTTCTTTTCTGTTTAACAAATAGTGATATGAATAGTTCAAATCTACATCTTTGAAACATAGAAAATGTTAACTGAAATAGTTTAAAATGTTTATGCAAAGCATATTGGTAAGATCAGGTCCACCACCTCTCTTGAAATAATGTCATATTATTTCTGAGCATGTTTAAAGTGTAGTAATTACTCTCAAAATTTATTCAAACAAGTCAAACAGAGCTTAAAGTTTTAGATTTTGACAGAACCTGAAACCTAGATTTCCTTTTTAAATGGTCATGTTTGTAAAGGAGTAAACCAGTTTCCAGGACTATGCTTTGATTTTAAGCTTTAGCTTCTTCCTGTCTTTCTGCAATTCTTTATTTACAATGTGTCTTTGTCAGTCCAAGAATCCAACTTCTTCCCTAGGTGAAAAAAAAAAATATGTATGGGAGAAAGAAGTAATAATTTTGTTATTAGTTCCCCCATACAAACTTCTGTTACTAAAATAACAGCTTAAAGACTTAAAGACCATCATTTGTCCCCAGTAGCATTTTTTTTTTTTTTCAATTTGACAGATGATGCTGAACCATATATAAATGTTTATCCTAAGTTTTTATCACAGGTAAATCTGGACTACCACCACACACATAAGCTATGGAAAAACACTTAGAATGGAGTCATCAAATTTTTAAAGTGATTAAAGTCATATTTTCACCATGTTTTCAAGAGCTTAGGAAGAATTCAGTGTCAGAATTGGGGAAATATTTAAGTAAAATAAGCACTTCATTCTGTAGCCAAAATGTGGTTGTGAGAGCTATAAATTAAAGTGCACTTATCAGAAAATAATTAGGAGGAGTTAACCTTGAACTCATACAAAAGCATACCATACTTTGTAAGAGACAACAGTATATAAACACAGTGTAACAGTCTGGTGGCCTAGCCAGTCACAACATACAAACACATTACACAAGTATTTCTGCAATGCTACCACCAAGGGAGCAGAGATTTGTGTAGCTGTACTTAACAGGGTTCCAAGCAACAAAAAAGTTGTGAAAGGATAAGGCAAACACAAGGGACTGCAAGCAGGCAGAATGTCCGTCTTAACACTCAAGTAGGATAGGTAGAAAACCAAAATAAATCGGGTAAGCAGCATTAACAGCAGACGGGATCCTTCTATTGGGAGAGGGACAAAAACCGTAAAAAAATATTAGGTGTGGGGAAAATTGGAGATGTTAGAAGATAGTTCTGGCTTCCCTCATAAAAGAACTCTCAAGGATGATCACTTTGATTTTCACAGAAAAGAAATAGCCTAGACTGCTGCCATCAGAGCTGGAAGCATCACCTCTGTGACATTGTGTACTCCTAACTAATATAGAATACAAATGTTTAAGGATTAGTGGGTTTGTCTGTGTTCTGATAACATAATGTAGAAAAACTTTTAGAAAGGAGTGTCTGTAAATCAATTAATTAATGAACTTTTATTTCAAGGTTTAAGTCTGATTTGTCCATGTTCTAATCACTCCCATTACCCTGAACTCTAATTCCCTAACCCATATGTAAATATATCTGGTTGCCACAATTCTGAATGACAACCATTACAATTGCTTTTTAGTTTTGTCAACTACAGCATGTTCTATTTTTTCATGTATTTGGTAAATATTGAACATGCACTGCAAATATCCATGTTTTTATAACCGTTGCTAAAATATTTAAGATACAAAGTCTAAATTATATATAGTTTAAGGCTGCAGATTAAGGAAAAAACAGGTGGAAGTTTTAAACTCTCCACATGACATAGTACATAAATTATTTATTCACTTGATTCTGTTGCAAATAACTGGAAGCCATTCATGCTATCAGGATTGTTAAAACAAAAGTCATTCCTGGTTTTTTTTTTTTTTTTATTATTTGTTTTCTTTCTCAGAATATTCACTATGCATTGTTATTTGAAAAATATATTGTAAAAACCTCCATACACTCATTCCAAGGCACACAGATATTTCTTTCAGAAATTTCTTACACAAAATGTAGGCTCTTTCATACATCTGAATGGTAGGAAACTTCACTTAAGAAGTTTCAAGTACGTAAAGAAACTAGAATTGCTAATAATAAACAAAACACTGTCATTTCATGAAACTAAATTTTGTACAGAAGATTCTACACAAATTCTCTCTATGTGCAAGACCTTGTTTCTAGGGCTTTTTAGGGCTAATGTATTTCATAAAGCTAATGCCAGGCTCTGTAGTATCTACACTGCTTAGGAGGTATTCTACAGAAATCTGAAAATTACCCTCATTGCCTTTCAGTTTAGTAAACAGATTTGGATAAACTAAATGTGGTACTAGTTGGCAGCAAATGTTTGGTTTCATGGGTCGTATTACACATGTTGCTATCTCAGCATTTATTCAGGATATATTTATAAGTGCTATGTATGCACATGTGTCAAGTTTGTTTTTATTCCCTACAGGCCTTTGAGGTACAAGGAACAGTTTGAAAACATGGTCAGACAATAATTTCCATAACAACTGTGAATCTGCAGTCAGCCTGATTCTGTCACTGAGAGCACTGACAGAAACAAATTGTCTTGAATCTCAATGCACCCAAGACCTCCTGCTCAGGCATATACATACTCCAGTAGCAGGTATCAGTACTGCATGCCCCCATGTGTGCTATTTCTTTAGGAATAAAAGGGGGTTTCTCTTGAGCCTAAGAAGAAAATGAAGTGCACCACTGTTCCTGATTATTTGAAAGAGGAGATTGGTCTCTTTCTACTGCAAGTGGAAATGGGCTAGAGTGTAGAGCTAAAACCATGACAGGGATAAAGAGAGCCTGTGATAGGAGAAAAAACAACCAACCAAAACAAATCCAACAAAACCATTAGCAATATGGTAAGAAGAAAACCTGAAAATAATTGGAAGCTTTATTCTTGCCTGCCTAAGTGGTGTTTTTTAAGGAATGTAGAAGTTTTCATGTACGCAACTATTACATTTTCTCTACCTAAAAAGTTATTTTTTCTCTCTCTCTGAAAGCTAGCTGGAAAACTAGTTTTCTTTCTTGCACCATTACAGGTATCACTTTGCAAGTCTTAAGCAAAATTATTAGAACAAAATATCAAGTGTAAGTGTGTCAAATGTAAGTGAGCAAATCTATGGGACTTCTCTGATCAATTTTCCATGTAGGTACAACAGCAGACCAGTAACAGCCCAAATTCATCATCTTATACAGTATCTCAATGGGATCTGTAATATAAATTGCAGCCTATATTATAAACGTCGATATCTCTTTGAAAGAAAATACTGTTTCTTAAAGGCTACTGTTGAAAGCTTCAGGAATAATTAGAATTGAAATGATGGAGCTGGAAGTATATATGACAATATAGACTGCTATGTATTAGCTCATTAATAAATAGAATGCCCAGCAAGATTAGTGAAGTGATTCTACCACTGTACTTGAAACTGGTGAGACCTCACCTTGAATACCGTGTTCAGTTTTGGGCCCCTTGCACATTGAGGTGCTGGAGCATGTCCAGAGAAGACTAACAAAGCTGGTGAAGGGTCTAGAGAATAAGTCTTATGAGGAGTGGCTGAAAGAGCCTTGTTTAGTTTGGAGAAAAATAAGCTGAGAGGAGACCTTATTACCCTGTAGAACTACCCGAAATGAGGTTATAGCGAGGTGGATGTGTTATATAAATAAGTGATAGGATGAGAAGAAATGGCCTCAAAGTGAATCAGGGGAAGTTTATATTGGATATTAGGAAAAATTTCTTCATCAAAAGGCTTTCCAAGCATTAGAACAACCTGCCCAGGGAAGTAGTTGGATCATCATCCCTGGAGGTATTTAAAAGACGTGTAGATGGTTGATGCTTAGGGACATGGTTTAGTGATGCACTTGACAATGCTAGGTTAACAGTTGGATTCAACGATCCTAAAGGTCCTTTCCAACCTAAATGATTTTATGATTTTATGATTAAAAAGACATAATTAGACTGTATCAAATGTAAACACCTTAAGCGTTTTAGATACAAATAGATTAAAAATAGATAGGCCATATGAATTATATATATATTAACTCAGTGAATACATAATAACAGATTGTGCATATAATGTCAAAATCGACTCATGTTGCATTTTGTTTCTTTATTCTTCTTATATATAGTGCTCAAAACCTTACTACATCAAATTATCTCAACAAAAGCAAGCATTGGATAAAGAGCCAAAAAGAAATACAAATCAATGTGATCTGCAATTCTTGACCAATAACTACCAAGGTAATTTTGCAAACTAGGACTGCTTAACAGTTAAAGTATGAAGTTAAGTAATTTAAAGGTAAAGGAAAAAACTTAAAATCCAAAAAATGACAACATAATAAATCATGGTGTGCTAAATAATAACCACTTAATAAAAATTTATGAAAATAATATGCAATATGCATAATACTATAAATTGATAAATATTAAAAGGAAAATCACAGGAAAATATTAGAACGTGTAATTATATTTTAAAATGCATGTACATGTATATTATTGAAATTCTGAACAAGTTATTAATCAGAAACATTATCATACTCTAGGGAGGAATGCAAAACAGAGGAAAGGCCACAGGGACATAATTTAGTATATTAAATGTTGAACATGAATATAACCTTTTGATAGAGGATAATATCTTGAAGAACATTTAGGGAAGAAGTGTTATCAATTACTTAAATATTATACTATTGAGCTATCCTATAGAATATCTCTTTTATTAAAATAAATGAAAAAAGTATCTATCTAGACTTTTCACGCCAGCTTGCCAAGATAGCTTGTGCTTTGTCAAAGGGAGTAGGTTGTTTGCTTCTAGCTTTTCTTGGGTGTTTTTTTGTTTGTTTTGTGTTTTGGGGTTTTTGATGTGATTTTTTTTAATTATTTTTTTTTATTTATTTCATGAGAAAGACCTACGCTTTCTTTCCTTTGGGGCTGAATTGAACACAGGTTAAAAGAATAGTCTTTTCCTCAGTTGATGTGTTCTCTATCTCAGCTGAGATTTGAGCCTGTCTTGCATTTCACAGTTCATTCCAAATTAAAATTTATAGCAAAATCAAGGTGTTCTTAACCTACATGGATTGAAGACATTGCTTAATTTAAATTAAATCAGTGTTATAATGCAGAATGTCAGTGTTGTTGGAATTTCTCCCCACCACCCTTAGTATGTGGAGAATTCGTCTTGATTTGAAGTGAAACAGGTAGAAATCAGTCAGGTTTGAAAAGAGCCCGTAACTATATATATAATATTTTATTTTTTTCTTACACACTGTCAAATTAAACATGTATTCCCCAAATTCATAACAATAAAATGAAATGGCTTTAAAAGAACTGGCTCCACAGAAAAAACTCGCATTGCCATTTATATGGCACACTGGGTTATTTAAGGCATGACCATACGGTTGGCAGATATGAAAGTTGCAAACCTGCACTTTTCCAGAGAGAAACACAAAAGGTCAGGAAGACTACTCCATGGACAATATTAGTTTGCATATACAAGTGATTACTCACATAGAGCATAATACAGTTGCTTTAAAAAACATATAGTCCATGTCAGCTCATGCTTTTTGATATCCCAGCATCTGCACATGGTTGGCAGATATGACATAGGATTTACAGGAGGACAATCCTTCTCTGCCTTGTCAGCCAGTCTCCACTGTAATCTACCTCACAGACTGAATAACACTGCATGCCTATATAAAAGTAATTGAATCCTGTCCCTGCAAGAAGACATCTGCATTTAGGCATGCCTACATTGAATTGAATCCCATGTCAAATAATAAAAAAAATCCATACTTGCATTCTTCATTTGAAGTAGGGACTGAGCAAAGACAGAAGTAGAGATATTACACTTTCAGTCTTGCATTGCTACTATTCAAGTCCTTGAGTATAAGAAGGCATAATAATATAGAATCATAGAATCATTCAGGTTGGAAGAGATCCTTGGGATCATCGAGTTCAAACATCAGACCTACTTTACAAAGTTCTCCCCTACACCAAATCTCCCAACACCACATCTAAATGACTCTTAAATACATTCAGGGATGGGGACTCAACCACCTCCCTGGGCAGCTTATTCCAGTGTCTGACCACTCTTTCTGTGAAAAATTCTTTCCTAATGTTCAGCCTAAACCTACCCTGCTGCAGCTTGAAGCCATTTCCTCTCCTTCTATCACTAATGCCCTTTCAAGTAGTTGTAGAGAGCAATGAGGTCTCCCCTCAGCCTCCTCTTCCTCAAACTAAACAGTTACAATTCCTTCAATCGCTCTTCATAAAATTTAGTCTCCAGGACCTTCACCAGCTTTGTTGCCCTCCTCTGCACTCACTCCAGCACCTTGAGATCTCTCTTGTGTTGAGGAGCCTGGGAGTGGACACAATATTGGTGTGCACTGACCAGTGTTGAGTACAGGGGGACAATCACCTCCCTACTTCTGCTGGTCACACTATTTCTAATACAATCCAGGATGCCGTTGGCCTTCTTGGCCACCTGAGCACACTCCTGGTTGACATTCAGCCACTTGTCAACTCAGGTTCTTTTCTGCCAGGGAGCTCTCCAGCCACACTTCCCCAAACCTGTTGTGATACCTGGGGTTGTTGTGGCCCAAGTGCAGGACCTGGCACATGACCTTGTTGAAGTTCATACTGTTAACATTGGCCCATCCATCCAATCTATCCAATTCCCTCTGTAGAGCTTCCCTATCCTCATGCAGATCAAACTTGATGTCAACTGAGAACTTACTGATGGTACACTTCATATCCTTGTCGAGATCATCAATAAAGACATTAAACAGAAATGGTCCCAGTACTGAGCCCTGAGGAACACCACTTGTGACCAGCCGTCAGTTGGATTTAACTCCATTGAGTTGGGACCATCCATCCATCCAGTGCTTGATCCAGAAGATCGTACGCTCATCAAGGCCATGAGCAGCCAGTTTTTCCAGGAGAATTTTGTGGGGGACTGTGTCAAATGCTTTTTAATAGAGCAGGTATACAATATCCACAGCCTTCCCCTCATCAAATCATTGGGTCATCTTGTCATGGAAGGATATCAGGTTCTTTCATTAACACATGCTGACTAGGCTTGATCCCCTGGTTGTCCATTCTATGGCTTGTGATGGCACTCGAGATGATCTCCTCCATTACCTTCCCTGGTCTTCAGGTCAGACTGACTGTCTATATACATTTCATGTGATACGTGTTTATAAAACAGGTAACATGGAGTGATAGTTTCTAAGTTGCATTTGCATGTAGAAAAACCTTGATATTTTTCCTCTTGAAAGTAAGACTGCAGATTCTAGACATATAATGTATTTGCACATACAGAAGTCCATGCCGCTGTGCTGAGTATGACTAGGAAAATGGTCTGAAAATGCAAACCCAAGAATCACAACCTTTGGTGACCATTGGCCAGTATAGATGAAACATCCTTGCATAGGAGATTAAGTAACTATTCTAAGAATTAAACTAAAGTAAGTAATCAGGTCAAGAAAGGGTACAGGAGTTGCATGGTCTGCTTATGTAATGGACTGAACCACTGGCCAACAACACAGGAAGTGCCCTGACAATCATCAATCATATGCTAGCTCTATGACTTTAATGCAAATTTATTAATTCTTTTTTTATTACCTAACCTGCAAACAGTATGAATAGCAAAAACATAAAATACAATAATTTATATTACATATACAATACAGTATAATAACTATACATAAAATAATTGACAACTCCAGATAAACACAATACAATTAGAAAGAATTCTGTTGCTTTAATATGCAGGTGTCTGACAGATATCCCAGGGGGCTATTGTCATACCCATATATCATGTTATATTGAATTATTTTAATAATAGTAAATTTTTAAAACTCCTGAGAAATTGGGATTCTCACACAAGTAAACACAGTACAGAGGTTTTGGACACATAGCTTATAGCAAGTACGTTTTTATATACGTGTATATGCCCACATATATCTGCCTCTCTGGATTTTTTATATTATCCAACAAGTCCTAAGTGCATGACTACTGCAAATATTCCCTGTTTTCCACAATTTCCACTATGCCACAGGCCCCAGAAATATTATGACAAAGAAATTGAGAGGACAAAAATGACCATATGTGGTATTCAATCCTAAGTACAGTGATCACTTTCTAGGTGGATTTGCTTTGGTTTTTTTTTTTTTTTTTTTTTTTTTTTTTTAATGAGATGAAGATAAAAGCTGAGCACTTAAGCCTCAGAAACTTTAAAGAGCAACTTTAGCTGCTTTGTTAAAGCAGCTAAATTTAAAAAAGAGATGGGATAGACCAAAAAAGTAGTGAGCAGAACAGGCAATGTCACCTCTCTAGAACCTTACAGATTCCTTCAGAGAAGAAGAGAGAAGATACACTAGAGACAGGTTCAACCACTTTCCATTCTTGTTCACTGGAGACATATTTTTGTTCACTAAAATAAACTTAGTCAGCTATGAGCACGCAGAACAGAAACATGTCAAGCTCCTAGAAGAACAGGGAGAAGTAAAGCAAGAGCCACCCAAGCTTGTTTGTATCAGAAATGCCATCATATTGTTCAGGCTTCCTTCTCCTAACTGTTAACATATTGCAGCTGCAGACTGAAACAATAAATTCTTCATGTAACTTTCTGATGAGGGTTATGGCTAAAATCAGTTATGTAAGGTAACTTACATAGCTCCAGTACTGTATATTGAGCACCTTCAAATTCTTAATGCATTTCTTTTCCTACCTCTTTATGAAATATCTATATTTTATTATAGTCACTCCAGGCAGTTAAACTGAGGCTATAGAGGAGGAGGAGGTGGTTACAGCTCAGATTTTCAGATAGCTTGCTGTCCAAAACAGTAAATAAGCACAAAGCAGCTAAATATATCAAGTATTTATAGAAATCCCACTCATGTCTATCTGTGTCTTTACATGCTCAATTAGCTTTGAAAAATTGGCCTTAAATGTCTAAACCAGTGTAATACAAGTTTACAGCAGAGTTGGGAGTTGAATCCAGTTTTGCTAAATATTAGATTAAATTCCTTAACCACTAGAAAATCCTTTGCTTTTGACCTAGAAATCTATTTAATGCTCTACCTTGGGTTGAGAAAACCAGAAGAAAAACATAATTTGAGTCATTCTGTGCAGATTTATGTGAATGTTTATCTTTAGCAGCAGGGAATCAGTAAGGGTAATTTTTTTATGTATAAAGTTATAAACATTTAAAATAGATTATGGGTACAATCTCTGTCCATGATTTGAAAAGATATAGTCTTCTTACTCATTTAACAGAGTATTTTTTTGGTAGACACTGCTGGGAATATGTGGCAATATTATTTTTTCTCCTTCTCATCCCCCATGAGTGATCAATCCTATGCTTTGCCTGCAAATGTTCCTTGTACTTTCTTTGCCAGCAGGCATTCAATCCTGAAAATTGAAACACATCAGTAGACTTCACATGCACTTTCAGGCCTTTTCTTCTGCATGGAGCAGAGAACGAGCTGCTGGTCTATGTAATCTAATTTAGAGTATTGATGCCTATGTGAGTGAAAGAAATTATCTCATTGAACATGTGTCTATTCTGTGTATGTGAGCATAGCTTCCTGTGGACAATTAACTACTCTAATTTAATTCTGGATATGCTAGTCTATAAGAAAATATAGGCAAAGTCACTCAGTTCTGTATTGTTCAGCTGCTCTGAACAAGTCTCTGGGATAATAAAAACAGATTCTAGTTTTGTTTCTGTCCTCATGCAGAGTTCTGGGAAAAGAGAAAGCATGAAAGTAAGATATTCAAGCAGGAAGAGACAAAAACAGAGTAATATGTTTCAGTGTAGATTCCTTACTGAATGAGAGTAGTTGGAGAAGAATATTAGTACTGACCTTTTTCTAAATGTCCCTGTAGGTTTTCCCATGGAAGAGGAACAGACATCACACTTACAAACCAGGAAGAACTGGTCAGGTCTGTGAAGGTCAGGGGTGACCTTGGCTGTGATGGCCATGAGATAGTGGAGTTCAGGATCCCGCATAGAGGAGAAAACGAAAAAGTGGGAACCCAGATATAAACTTAAAGAGAACCATTAACCTCCATTGGCTGCAAAGGGACAGCCTGCATCATCATGGTCTTCACCATGGATTACAGGGGAATCTCTGCCCCAATGCCTAAAGCATCTCCTCCTCCCCCTTCGTCACTGACCTTGATGTCTAGAATTTTTCCTCTCACATATTCTCACTCCTCTGACTGGCTGCTCTTGCTGTGCAGCAACTTTTTCTCCTTCTTAACTATGTTATTACAGAGGCACTACTACCATCACTGATAGGCTCGGCCTTGGCTGGTGGCAGGTCCATCTTGGAGCTGTCTGACACTGGCTCTGTTGGACCCTTTTACCCCTCTTCCTACCAAAACCTTGCCGTGTAAACACAATAGAGTTATGTATAGCTATATGTATGTATATATAGTTACATATATATACACACATATACTGTATATATGTATGTATCTTCAATTGAAGTGTGAATTACAGACACATCTAATGGATAACAGTAGAATAATGCAAATATTACTTGAAAAATATACTCTGTTTGGTTGGTTGGTTGGTTTTTTTAAATAGTATCTATACAATCAGCTCCTAGAGGTTTTCAAGTCAATTTTCTTATCTTTCCTGCATACGGTCAGGGCATTCATTGGTCTTGGGAATGAGTTATAATTCACAAGGTTACATAAAGACAGGGAGCAACAGGAGCAGGGTGGCCACCTGGGAACCAGTAACAGGATCCACAAGTCCTAGACAAGTGGAAGGGATGGATCAAATCCAATGTCTGCCTAGGTTGTCTAGGCAGAAGTAACAGGAGACACAACTGGACACATGGGTACAATAGCAGTCCAGAATCCATTGAGGAGACAGGTTGTGAGAGGAGTATGACATATATCTAAGGGGTAGGGATTTGGTTCCAGTAAAATTTGTCTCGTATGGATGCCTCTAAACATTGAAATTACAAATTGCAAATTATTTTCCAGCAGAAGTTACTATTGAAAGAGATCATAGGTTAAAAAACATACAAAGAGTTAAAAATTAAAACAGGAAGAAGGGAAAGATGAAGACCATTGTTTCTCAGGTCAAGCTCATGAACTGTGTGGAAAGAAACTATTTTAGCCTTTGCAACACTGCTCAAAAACAAATAAAAGGAAAAAGGCTGGCACAAAGATCAAAACACCTCAATTAAATCTGCACTGGTGCAAATTCTCCCACAGCAATATCTTCTAACTCTAATTTATTTCTAAATATTGTAGTACTATGAAGGAAAGAAAATAAAATTTCTCCTGATTTCAATGGGTACCACCTTTAACTTGCTGCTCTGTAACTACAAATGTAAAAGTTTGCATGGACTTTCTTCCCTCATTTTCCCAACTGATTATTCCAAATTACCTAGTCCAATTTTTTTGTTTTGTTTTGTTTTTTCTTAAATTTTAACACAGTTGTCTGCAATTGTAAATTCTTTTACAGAGAAGTAGTGGTTGTTGACAGATTTCATGCGGTACCTAACTGTAACAAAGTAACTTCTTGTAACCCCAAATGGAGCAAATGTGATTTTCTGCAGCATCTTATATAGCAATTTAAATTATATAGGATGATCAATCTAGTCAATTTGACCTTGTTGGAAACTTGAAACTTTCTCTTATGTTAATATGAATGACAGGATGACCAAGGCTGTTAATGCTCTGTAGAATTCCTCCTGACATACCTCCAAGTTCTATTGTTACAACAAACGTTCTGTCATTTATTGTATGTCATTTTATCCGCATGACCTTTCTTCAGCATCCTTCAGTTATAATTTTCTATATATTTTTCTTCCAAAGAATTACTTTAATAGCAAAAAGATGCTGCACATATGATATGTACAAACCAAATATGAAATCTGTAAAAAAAAAACAACAAACATCTTGTGTGACATGGTATGTAATAAACTGTTTTCCTTTGACTATGATATATACTAAGGATGCCTTTTCAGCCTTAGTATTACAACCTTAGGAGCACTCTCAAACCTGGAAGACTGAAAAGATTGACAGTCTATAACACAAGCATATTAAACTACAGGTGTTTGGTCTGCCACAAATACTGATGTAGATTCTGACATTGACATTGATGAGTTCTGTATATTGACAGCTAAAGATGAAAGACTGAAACATAGACAGAGGGAATTCTCCAGACATGAGTCCCTTGGCACCAGACTATTTGACAGCCCTAATTATCTTGACTGGAAGATAAATGTCTAAGAACTCATATGGGTTCGGATTTTGTAGTATAGTTTGTCAAAACTGTTACGTCTTGTTAAAAGAAGTACAGGAATTTCATTTCTTGGGGAAAAGATTGTCATTGCCAACATCACAATTTGAAAAATGATCAAAACATCCTACTTAATCATACAAACTTTGCATTTTTTTTCATAAATAAACTTGAAGCAAAGTTAGACTACTGCTAAATTTTTGGATGGTCTTACCAGGGAAAACTAAGTACAGAATGGGTAAATATGAGGATTGTGATCTAATGCAGAGGAATATAGGTGTCCCATATCCTGTAGTTTTTATCCATTTGCCCAGGAACTAGTTCTCTAACATGAAGGAAGTCTCTCCATGTTAGTCTTTAATGTTAGTATGATGCTTCTTAAAAGGACTTATGAACAACATTGTTGTTTTCTAACTATGTTTTTGCATTTCTTCTGAGACTGAGATAATGATATTTTCATTTATTTTTATATACCAATAACAACCATAAACAATCTAAAAAAAATAAATACCATTTTCCCTACTCTAATCAGCATGCTTCTGTGTTCTTCCATTGCATGATAAAAATTCATGTTTATGATCTAGTAAATTTTACTGTATACAGAGAGCTTGTTTAGCACTGATCTCTTTTTGATCTGCATTATGCAAGAATTCTTCCACAATAAAATTCAAACCTTACTTTCAAATACTTCTATAGTTTGCTTCAAAATTACTTTCATTTCCCACATTAATGTGGCGCTACCATTATCCAAAATATTCTTGAGGCCACTTCTAAAAACATCTGTCTAGAATCCAGTTAATGAAAAGGTGAGAGAAATGGTTGGGTTTTTTTCAGTGCCAGAGAGATTGAAAATGCAAGATGAATCTTTATCACACAACGGCAGAACACATAAGCATGCTGATTAGAACGAAATAGAAAAAAGTATAAAATGAGGAGAAATATAGCCATGTCTTCCTGGTGAAGACCTATGAATATTAATATGCATATATATTGAGGTTTTTAAATCAAAACCTTAATTTGGTAAGATTAAGCAGTTAAATGAACAGTAGGGAATAAGACAGATAAGCACAGATGAATGTATATTAAAAAATGAGGTCAAGAAGGCAAGAAATACATTAAAAGAAGATACATTTCATGGTTATTGTGTTATTCTCTGAGATAGCTGGCAAGTTCTGTTGTTTCTGTGGCACTGTTTTTTTTCACAGTAAATACCATGTTCCTTGATCATGAACAAGTGCTTAAGTCAATTGTAATTGATTTTGCACTTACACGGGTGCCAAACTATGATTCCATTAGCTCAGTCTTTGACATTTAAGCAACATAGATGTTACCATTTGTTCAATCTGGATCTTAAATTGGCAAATAACTGTCAATGAAATGTCACAGTTTTCATACACAGTTTGTGTATGAAAAACAAACCATAACATGTTAAACCTAAAAATCTAGGTTGATTAGAAATTTTGATAAAAGTGTTTCTGTGAATTTTATTTCTTTAATGAAGAAAACTTTCCCCTCTCCTTTCTGCACCCTCAAATGGATCATTTGCTTTGACTAAGGCTCGTCTGGTAAAAACCTGAGCTAGTCATTCTCAAGTCCTCTTTCATTTTTAAATTAAGCTCTTGCAAAACACAATTTCCCTGACCCTAAAATAAACTTTAGTAAGATTAATTAAACCTTAAAATTATATTTTTTCTCCGTATTAAGAAAGAGATCTTAAAATGACTGGCTCGGTGTTTCGCATCTACCTTGTAATTATCAGAAGTTGGGTACTACTGATTTTCTTTTTTTACTCTAATGCTGCTCTACTTCTTCCTTCTATCCAGTAACCTGCTGAAAATTACATATTTTTAAAAAAATATTACTACCTCTCTCACTAGGTGCCTCTCCTAGAAGACAGATAGGTATTTGAGGTTTGTAGACGTCCCTAATCTTGTTTCCCTATATAGTTGTGGGACAGAGCTGGGCCACTTAATGCAAGAAACATATTATCTGGTTAAGTCTTCAGCAAGGTCTACACATCTTCATTGACTACACAGGTAATTCTTGAGCCTTTTTAAAGGACTAGATCGTGACTTTTTTAAGCCTCAACCACCTCCATGTGAAGCACAGAATAATTTAATTGCCTGGGTTGGTGATACTGTGGTGACTGAGTTATTTTTGAAAACAATTTGGCTCATAGTGAAAATATTTAATTTCTAAATTGCAAGCTAATTTAATAACATTTTCTCTTTTATTCTAATTTAAAATTACATTTTAATTTTATCTTTTTAATGCCTTTCTGTAGTCTAAATTAAATAAATATAATTCACCTCCCTCCACAAAAGTTGAAGATGACAAAGTTTGAGATATCTTGAGAAAATCTTGGCAAGTATTAAACCAGCACTTCTTATTATTGTTTTGGATATTCATCTACATTATCTAGTTAAAAGAGTAATTTTTCTCTTCAGTATAATGGTTTGAACTTAAAGTAGATCTAAACATGCAAAATGAAGTAACAAAGATTTTGTGTTGCACATCTTACTCAGGTTTGTAAATCAAGACCTTTAGGTACTATGTAGTTAACATACAAGCTATGATTCTTAACCATCCCAACAGTCAATAGTCAAAGAGGAAAAAAAAGTAAAATTGTGTTTGCCATTGTGTTGATCAGAAGTAACTCATTTTCAGTGTTAATCCAGCAACTCCATTGGTCAAAAGCTTACCTGAAATAATGGAGGAAAATGCTTGGCTCTAGTGTATACACTTTTGCACTACTCTTAGGAATTAGCTGCATGCATGAAAATACTTCTGAAATGGATGACAGCAGTACACATTAATGTAATTGATAGTCAAATAAAATAGATATACTTAGATATATGCTCTTTTGAACAAAGCTAATGCTGTTAATTCTAAAAAAATTCTCAACATATTCCATCTGCCAAGGACATGCTTCTAAGTCTTAGAGAATGTAAACTGTTGTCATGAAAGAAGCTTTATTGCAGTTCCGTCTGAGTGTGTAAATCATAGCCACCCTACTTGAGACTGAGTTTCTGGAAATTAACCTTCCTGCAAGACAATCACCAGTGAGTATTATTTGCTTGTTTTTCCATTATTTTAATGTATTTCCATTAGTTTTAGCTTTAAAAACATCTGTGTTGAAGTACAGATATTCCCCATTCCCCTGTGCTGCTTAGGAAGACAGACAGATGAGTTGGGTATAAAGGACTGAAGCTGAACCTGGGACAAAACGGTGTTGAGGGGTGTAGGGAAGGTATCTTTGTCTTTTTTTTTTTTTTTTTTCTTACTATACAAATCTATTTTCATTGGCAATAAATTCATTTTCTCCAAGTCAAGTCTTTTGTCCATGTAAGTAATTGCTAAGTAATCTCAGCGTCTTTATCTCAGTCAAAAAGCTGTTTCATATTATTGTCTTCCATTGTCCTATTGAGGATGGGAATGAGAGAGCATGTAGCACCTGGCCAAGGTCAACCCACTGTATTTATTCATGACCAGTAGTATACTTTCTGTGGTAATGCTGTGATGCATGATGGACTAAAATAATACTCAAAAGCACAGGTGAATAAACTTGCTAAGAATAATTTCATCCTGAAATGTACCAGTCTGTGCTTGCTAAGGTTTAGGCTTGATGTTAATTTCTGGTATCCAAAAGCCAATCACCATTTCTCAGTCTCACCAGTCTCTGCAACATGTTCTTCCCCTTAAGAAATTGTGGCTTATATATTTGTACTGAAATTAATTAACTGTTACAAAGGTGAGGATAGGAGGCAGATAACAAGAATAATGCAGAAGAACAGTTCAAAAGGACAGGGAATTGCTGGAGAGGGTACAGCAGAGGACAACCAAGATGATTAGGGGCCTGGAGCATCTCTCTTATGAAGAAAGTCTGAGGGACTTGGGTCATTTTAGTCTAGAGAAGAGAAGGCTGAGGGGGGATCTGATCAACACCTATAAATACTTAAAGGGTGAGTATCAAGAGGAAGGGGTCAGTCTTTTTTCAGTGGTGCCCAGTGACAAGACAAGAGGAAATAGGCACAAAATCAAACTTAAGAAGTTCCATTTAAACATAAGGAGGAACTTTGAGGGTGGCAGAGCACTGGAAGAGGCTGCCCAGAGAGGTGGTAGAGTCTCTGTCTCTAGAGACATTTCAATTGCTGTGTGAAGATACAGCAAGTTGCTGTTAAAAAACTTAAAAACCTCTCTTGTAACAGTGGATCTAAACCACTATAATTTACACAAAACCTAATGATTTTTGAGATCTTATCTAGCTTAAAATTATATCATATTTCTTCTTTGAACACACCTTGAAAAGATACAGTCGTACTCTTAATTTTATTACACCTAAGCTCTGTCACGTAGACGTGTACAAATTTTGAGGTATGTGAGAACTACTGATTTAGAGCTAATTCATTAAAATACAAAGTAAATGTTCAATTCAAATTACTTAGCTTCTGAAATGAACATTCTTTTAATTGAACAAATCTTAACAAAAATGGTATTTATTATACTTATTTAAAGATACTCTAAGATTTAGACACTATTCATATTGTGTTTTATGAATAGGAAAAAAGGATTATGAGATAACAGGACATGAAGCTTTTAACTTTATAATTCTTCCTCTGATGAAATGATAATTCTGTCACAAAGGACTGATACTTAGTTATTGAATGACTTGCTAAGATTATCATTGCTGTGGAAACTAGTTTAGATGCTCAAAACTACATTGCATAGCCTATTCACATTATATTAAATAGAATTCATCTGCTATTGCAGTATTACAGTCCTTATCTGCCATCTGTTGAGGGATGTTTCAACCCAACTAGAGAAAGTCTATTCAAAACCTAGTTAATACAGATATAATAATCTTATATAGACAGAGGTTAAATATATGGATATGTTTGTGTGTGTGTCTGCTTGTTGTATGTCTCTGAGACATGCTCAGCTTTACTGATAGTTGAAGGTGACAACAGGAAAGCAGCAGCCAGTTCTCAGCCTGGGATGGAGATTGTGGGTCCCTGGGTACACTGGGATGGTTTCTAGTAACTGCACAGGAGGAATTTCCTCCTAACATGTTTTAGCAACAGTAAAATGAACGTATTCAGGTCAAGACACATCCTCTTCCTATCATATTTTGGCCAGCTGGAAACAAGGAACAAAAGGAAATTTACCTATGGCAGAGCCCATAACTCAGTGATTCCCATTCCATTTATTAGCCACTTGACTATTTCTAAATTCCAAGCAACAATAAAAACTTTATTTTCAAAAGAATGTTAAAACCACATACATATTTTTCTCTACTGACTAGAAACTACAATGTTCTAGCACGATGACAGATGGCAAAATCAGTGCCTGTGTACTCCTACCACAATTTGCAAGAGAAAAGCAAAGAATAAATCAGAAGCTACTATAAATTAGTCATTATTTTCTCAATTTTGTTTCTAGCTCCCCGTTCAAGTTGCAATTGGATAACTTTGGAACAATCTATAAAAGGGCAGTTATGCAAGAAAAACATTGTGTGATGAATTAGATTTCCTGTGCAGCACCCAGCCAATTGCAAAACAAGGATGCAATTTCATGCCTTTATAACTAACATTTCGAAAAAGGTGTAATTTGAATTTCACACTTGTCAGCAGTGATCATGATCTAGCTTAGCTTTTTCTTGGGTAAAAATATTCTGCTACAGCATTCCTAAGTTTATTAAAGATTTTTCCTTCTGATATTAAGCAACTTCTGTTTTGACAGTCACTTCTGGTTAATTTCAGCCCATCAAAGAGTACTAGAGATAACCCCATCAGTTTACCAGAGTGTTTATTTTCAGTTTATTTACTGTCCAGCAAAGCAGCAATAATACTTAGTTTCCTTTATAAGTAGGAAATCTTGAAACCTTACTCATTACATCCTTTGAGTAGCATCACTCAGTTCATTTGGACTACTTGCCACCCTGTTTTCTCAGCCTGAGTTAAGGTATTAAAACATCTGTGCTGACTGCTGTTTCACTTGCAGCATGATATGCATTGGTCATGTGTTTAAGTACCCATTGTATTCCAGCGAAATCCAGTCAGTTCAATTAATGTCGCCTTGAGAGACTGAGAAGGAACTAGTTATCTCAATAGAAATATGTAATGCCCATTGAGACACAATAATAAATGAAAAATATCCATGTTACATTGGTAGATAACACACAATTCATGTGATTGTCTTCTGCTGCTACAGCTCATATTGAGGTGGGCTTCCACAAGGCATAAAGTGACACTGAATCTACCCAATCCCACATAGACAAATGATTGGTAAAGCTACATTAAGGTGACAATATCACGCTGAAAAGTCATTTAATTGATCCTGAAGATAAAACTCTTCCATAAGGAAGGTGTGACTTATTTTACTTGGACTAAAGTTTATGTGACATAAAGTTCACCTGTACATTAGTAAGGCCTTTGATACAGTCTCCCAAGGTCTCCTCCTGGAGAACCTGGCCGCCCATGGCTTGGATGGGAGTACTCTCTGCTGAGTTAAAAGCTGGATGGAGGGCCAGGCCTGGAAAGTGGTGGTGAATAGAGATAAATCCAGTTGGCAGCCGGTCACGAGTGGTGTTCCCCAGGGCTCAGTATTGGGGCGGGTTCTCTTTAACATCTTTATCAATGACCTGGACAAGAGCATCAAGTGCACCCTCAGTAAGTTTGCAGATGACACCAACTTAGGTGGGAGTGTTGACCTGTTTGAGGGTAGAAAGGCATTGCAGAGGGATCTGTGCAAACTGGATCGATGGGCTGAGGCCAATGGGATGAGGTTTGATAAGGCCAAGTGCTGGGTCACAACAGCCCAATGCAGTGCTACAGCCTTGGGGAAGAGTGGCTGGAGAGCTGCCTGGCAGAAAAGGACCTGGGCATGTTGGTCGACTGTCAGCTGAGCCAGCTGACATGAGCCAGCAGCGTGCCCAGGAGGCGAAGAAGGCCAACAGCATCCTGGCCTGTATCAGGAACAGCTCAAACTCAGGAGGGGGATCATTCCCCTCTACTCAGCACTGGTGAGGCCCCACCTTGAGTACTGTGTCTAGTTTTGGGCCCCTTACCACAAAAAAGACATGGACGTGCTGCAGTAGGTTCAGAGAAGGACAACAAGGCTGGTGAGGGTTCTGGAGAGTAAGTTTTATAAGGAGAAGCTGAGGGAGCTGGACATATTCAGCCCAGAGAAAAGGAGGCTGAGAGGAGACCTTTATCGCTTTCTTATAACTACTTGAAGGGAGGTTGTAGAAGGCGGGGTTTGGTCTCCTCTCCCAAGTGACAGGTGACAGGACAAGGGTAAATGGCCTCAAGTCGCAACAGGGGAGGTTCAGACTGGATATCAGGAAAAGTTTTTACACAGAAAAGGTTATTAAGCATTGGAATGAGCTGCCCAGGGAGATGGTTGAGGCACCATCCCTGGAGGTATTTAAAAGTCGGGTTGACCTAGAACTTAGTGACATGGTTTAATGATTTGTTGCTGGTTTTTATCAGAGTTAGGTTGGTGGTTGGACTAGATGATCTTAAGAGTCCCTTCTAACCTAGACAATGCTATGATTCTATGATTCTATATTCTGCATTTATGAAAGTATAATTTCATCTGTTTTTTTCAAAGTAATACTTACCAAATCACATCTTTTTTCATGGTATTTATTACTTTCTATAATGACTGGGTCATCTACAGACCTTGTCAACAATGTTCTTTCAGGAGTTTGAAAATAAACAAAAACACCCCCCATCTAATTTCAGAAGAATTAAACTAAAATTATAATCCTTTCAGTTGCATTTTTCTGTGTTCAGCTGCATTTTCAGGCTTTACAGTTTAAAATCTAACTAATACTTACCATTCAATTTTGCATTATTTTAGTGTCTTAATTGAAATATATAAAGACATAAAGTAGAATGTATGACTGTAATCTATATTACATCAACATTACTAAACTTAACCACCAGATACATTATTTTAAAAGAAAGAACAAAAATTTACTTCCGTATATCTGCTTTCCTTTATCTCATTTTGATTTGCATTAATTGTACTAACTTCATCCCTCTTCTTTTGTTGTTTTAGCCAAGTTGTATATTAGGTCTATATTTATTCAGTATATCTTATATAGCCATTTAAGTACTTATCACAAGACTAACTTTCTGGCAGTATTCTGGAACTTTTATTAGGAAAATAAAATGCTTCCTCATTATTGCATAATATTAGTCAACTTTCTGAATCTTTTAATTTTCTAAACACATATAACATCTTTTTGTTATTACTGTTACTAAATATGCTACTATATATATAGGATATTATTCCAACTATCCATATATTGTAAAAATACTTCCTGTGAAATGCTAGATACAGCAGCTTTTTCCTGTGATACTTTGATGTTTCTCATACATTTTCTCAAGCATTAAATCCTAATTCATAAAGCTGTAAACTCTTATTTTTCCTAGTTTCTCTTTGGTATTTTACATGATGTTTATACTATTTCTGAAATTATTAAGTTCTGGAGAGGAAAGTTTCTGTGGGGCAAGATGAGAGAAAGAAGGAAAAATTGATTTGTTTTTAACAGTACTTAAGGATGGTAATGAAATCTCACTAATGATAAATACAATTCAGTCATTTATGTAGTGTTTTTTTGTAATATATAATATTTTATTTTATTTTAAATAAAAATTTTATACTTGCCAAGACCAATATTAATGTAATATTGTAAATTTTAGTTTCAACTTAACTATTCAAGATGATCAGAGGTATACAGAATGAAGACTCTATATTTCGGTAAGGAATTAAAAAAAAAATAAAAAATACAGGTGATCTTGAAAACGCTTGTTTTTACTTCTCCCAAAGAAAGCAATTTAAGAATCTCAAAGGAAGAGAAGTTAATTAAATTAGCCATCCCATTTAAATGACAAATGCTATGACAATAGCTCTACTCCCTCATTTGTGCTATTTCTTTAGATATAAAATGAGACCAGGGATCTTTAATAAATAAATAAATAAATTTCTTTCTTTTTTAATTCAGCTCTCAGTGCTGTGAGATCCCGAAGGACTTTTCTCTTGAAGTGTAAAAGGACATTATGCTGACACTTGGCTTCTATTGCTATTTAATCCAAAGACCTGTGAGTTGTTCATTACTTAAAAATAACTATTTTATGTCATATACAGAAAAGATGAGGAAAAATATATTAGTTAAATGTTACAAAATCAAGGTAGGATTATGAGGCCTTAGGGAAAAAAAATATGACTAATTTCCAAATGAGAATTTCTCCAAAATCACTTATTAAAGTCATAACTTCTAAGACTTAATAACTTCACTTGTATTGTCAAAGATTTTCTTCTTTTTTTCTGAAACCACGGCTCTCTATCCCTTTCTTTAAAGCAAACATTTGAGGCTTTTTTTTTTTTTTTTTAATGACAACTAGATATCAACATCAGCTCTAAAGTTCATTTTATTTTTTAAGTAGACACAATGTGATTCTTCATTTTTTGCTAATGACTTTTCCAGAAAAGTAGTTTTTCAGTTCACCTTCTGCCTCTAGTGTTTGCAAATGTGATAGAGATATACATGCATATTAATGCAAAGAACATTTAAAACCAGCATTTTTGAGAGGATGTGGTTATGTGCTCCTCCTGATTTTCTCCCTCTCCCCCCCCAAGCAGCTCCTGCTTGGGCCATGGCCATCATGGCCATCACAACATCAGTTGTGATAAGTTGCACCTGAACTTTGGAGGATGGCTGGCAATACAGCTAAAACACTGTCTGGAGTGGGGACCTAGATATTTTGTTCCCATGAGAATATGACTATAGGTCAACTAGCTTGCCCTATAAACAGTGGACAGCCCAAGAGCCCTTTGAGCCCTCCTGTAGAACAAAGGGCTGGTGATGTAACTGTCAACCTGGGAACTCGATACAGTTTTGTATATATTGTATCTATTTCATTATTTTCTTTTTTTTTATTTATTTTTTTTAATTTTAGTACTAATACTTCATTGAAGTGGTTTGGTTCATTCTAAACTTGTTCTAAACTTGTAAATCTCCTAATCTCTTCCTTTCCTTCTTTTCCTTTTTTTTTTTTTTTTTTTTTGTGGGGTGAGGAGAGGCTA